>SJXQ01003989.1:22696-45423 GCA_006408695.1 Aepyceros melampus | reverse complement strand
AATGTGTGTGTCTGTGTGTGTGTGTGTCCAGGCCTTTACAATGTATGTGTGTGTGTGTATGTATCGGGGTTTTTACAGTGTGTGTGTGAGTGTGTATCTGGGTCTTTACAATGTGTGTGTATGAGTGTGTATCTGGGTCTTTACAATGTGTGTGTGTGTGTGTGTGTATCTGGGTCTTTACAAGGTGTGTGTGTGTATCTGGGTCTTTACAAGGTGTGTGTGTGTATCTGGGTCTTTACAATGTGTGTGTGTGTCTGGGTCTTTTCAGTGTGTGTGTGTATCTGGGTCTTTACAATATGTGTGTGGGGGGGTCTTTACAGTATGTGTGTGTGTGTGTATGAGTGTGTATCTGGGTCTTTACAATTGTGTGTGTGTGTGTGTATTGGGGTCTTTACAATGTGTGTGTATGTGTCTGGGTCTTCACAGCATGTGTGTGTGTGTGTGTGTCTCTGGGCCTTTAAAATGTATGTGTGTTTGTGTATGTATCTGGGTCTTTACAGTGTGTGTGTGTGTGTCTGGGTCTTTACAATATGTATGTGTGTGTGTATGAGTGTGTATCTGGGTCTTTACAGTGTGTGTGTATGAGTGTGTATCTGGGTCTTTACAGTGTGTGTGTGTGTGTGTATCTGGGTCTTTACAATGTGTGTGTGTGTGTCTGCGTCTTTACAGTGTGTGTGTGTCTGGGTCTTTATGTATGTGTGTGTATGAGTGTGTATCTGGGTCTTAAAATTGTGTGTGTGTATGAGTGTGTATTTGGGTCTTTACAATATGTATGTGTGTGTTTATGAGTGTGTGTCTGGGTCTTTACAGAGTGTGTGTGTGTGTGTGTGAGTGTGTATCTGAGTCTTTACAGTGTGTGTGTGTATATCTGGATCTTTACAGTGTGTGTGTGTCCTAAGTCTTTATTCCTATGGAATTCAGGTTTATATTGGTCTTTGGTTTGTTGGGTTGCCATTTCGCACTGTTGCTATTAGACATGGGAGATCTGAGAGGTGCTCAGTCGGTCCTCTGGATTCTAGACGTGGCCTTCCTGCCCTTTTCTAGAGTCATCACCCTACCTGGTACACTTGATCCCTTCTCTACATTTGAATTAAGCAATACACAGAGCTCAAAATGACCAGAAGGAAGACTCTACTTGTGACTTCAAGGAACCACAGCTGTGTTCCTTCCAGGCCCACTGAACACAAAGTTGAGAGAGGGAAAGCAAAAATTCCTCCAGGAGGTTATTTGGGATCACAAAGAACCACCCTCATTTCCACTGCTTGGCCCCTGGGCCTCTGCATTCAGGCTGTGAGAGAGGCGGAGCCACTGATCTTAAACTTACACTGCATCCCGCATGTCAGTAACCCACGTTGCGGTCTCCCAGCTGGCGCTGGCGGTCCCTCTAGCGAGTCAGCTGCTTCTGAGTAATGGGACACATTGTGTGTCCCATGCTTCCATGGGCGAGACCATTGCTCTGCGCCCTTCACCAAAAAAGGGAAATAGGCTATGTGTGGGATAGCAGAGTGATGAACAAGCAAGTACAAAAATGACGAGGCTGGCAGAAGCACTGCAGGCGGGGAAGGCAAGTCCACAGCAGGAATGCGCACTTATTACCATGCGGTGATAGGTAAGCGATCCTTTACGAAGCAAGGGGACAGTGCACTCAGCCTGCCAATAGACAGCTAGCTGGTCCCTGGAGGGTGGTGGTTCTCAGATTTTTTGGTGTTGGGATCTTTTTACACTCTTTAAAATTATTGAAAGGTTATACTCTTAAAAATTGTAAATGGTTTTTGTTTATATGGGTTATATCTATTTTACTGGGTTAGAAGTTACAGTGCTTAACTATTTAAAACTAATAAACCCATTACATAGTAACATAACATTTTAATGAAAATAAGTTTTTGAAAACAAAAATTGTGAGAAGAGTGCCATGATTTGACATGTTTGCAAATCTCTCTCCTTTTTGACCATGCTGTGAGGCACGTGGGATCTTAGTTTCCTGACCAGGAATTGAACCCTTGCCCCGTGCAGTGGAAGTACAGAGTCCTAACCACTTGACGTCCAGGGAAGTCCCTGCAGATCTCTTTAGAATCTGGCTTAATAAGAGACAGCTAGATTCTCAGTTCTGCTGTTGTATACATGCTGTGTAGCCTCTGGAATATTCCACTATACACTCGTGAAAGAAAAAGGCAAACACTGTCTTAGTATTAATAAAGTAGATCTGACCTCACAGAACCCATGGAAGAGTCTTCCTGGTCCACACTTTGAGAACCATTGCCCAGGGAATAGTTCCAAACAAGAAGCTCAGCTGGGTCTTTGCTGACGGCAGCTTGAGCACTCAGCAGTGCCCACTGCCCGATCAGATTTGGTGAGGGAAATCTGTTGTGTCTATGTGTACCAATTTTATATGCTGCTGAAATAAATTACCAAAAACCTAGTGGCTTAAAACAACACGAGTTTATTATCTTAGAGTTTGGGAGGTCATAAGCCTAAAATGAGTCTAACTGGGCTAAAATCAAGGGCTTCCCAAGTGGCTCTAGTGGTAAAGAACCTGCCTGCCAATGCAGGAGGTGGAACAGACGTGAGTCCAACCTCTGGGTAGGAAAGACCCCCTGGAGGAAGGCATGGCAGTCCACTCCAGTACTCTTGCCTGGAGAACCCCATGGTGGGCTATGGTCCGTAGAGTCTCATAGAGCTGGACACAACTGAAGTGATGGAGCACGGGCTAAAATCAAGGTGTCAGCAAGGCTGCAGTCCTTTCTGGAGTCTCTAGGGGAGAATCTGCTTTCTTGCCTTTTCCAGCTTCTAGAGGCTGCCTGTATTCCCTGGCTTGTTCCCTCCTTCCATCTTTAAAACCAGCCGTGGCCAGGAGACTCTCACCTCACTCCACCCTCCCTCTGCCTCTGCCTCCTCCTTCCACATTTAAGGACTCTTGGGATGACACTGGGTCCATCTAGATAATTCAGGAGAATCTCCCCTTTTTTTTTTTTAATTTTTCTGGTTAGAGGCTTATTCAACCCAAAACAATCTCTTTCAACTTTATTGAGGTGGCTGCCCATGTTCATGACCAAATCCGCCTCTAAATTGGAATTCAGTTGCTAACCCAGCCTTGGCCAGCGCCAGGGGCGCGGCGCTCTGTCTGTAGGTGTCTCTGTCGGCTTCTCCTCATGTGAGTCTTGCAGGTCGCTCTCCCCCAGACTTTTGGGCCGTGGCCAGCCAGTCTCAGGACGGCTGCAGCACAGGGGTGGCAAGCACGATCTCAAGGGGCCAGTGGAGGTAATCGCGGAGATACTGGATGCCTTATTGGTGAGGTACCAGCAGAAGTGTCTCCAGGCAAACTGTTCCTTCACGTAGCCTTGCAATTTGAGAGACAGCATGGCCTTCATGATGTGAAGATCAGGCATGTTCTTGTCTCCCAGCTCTGGGTGCTTGGGCATCCTTCTTGGCCACCAGCACCCCTTCCTTAAAAAGGAGTTCATAAATGGCAATCCGGTTCTTGGGCATCAACATCGCAACAGCTGCTGCATCCAGGGCCTGAGCTGGAAAAGCGAGAATCTCTCTATTTTTAAGGTCGGCTGATTAGCGACTTCAATTCTTTCTGCCTACTTTAAACTCCAATACTTTGGCCACCTGATGTGAAGAACTGACTCATTGGAAAAGACCCTGGTGCTGGGAAAGATTGAAGGAAGGAGGAGAAGGGGACTACAAAGGATGAGATGGCTGGATGGCATCACCGACTCAATGGACATGAGTTTGAGTAAACTCCGGGAGTTGGTGATGGACAGGGAGGCCTGGCCTGCTACAGTCCACGGGGTCACAAAGAGACGGATACGACTGAGCGACCGAACTGAACTTTAATTTACCCTTTGCCCTAGAAAATATATTCACAAATCCTAATCCCAGTTAGGATCCTGATCCTCGGATTAGGATGTGGACACCCCTTTATTTTTTGACTGTGCTGGGTCTTCATGCTACACATGGACTTTCTCTAGTTGCAGCAAGTGGGGACCACTCTTTGTTGAGGTGCTTGGGCTTCTCGTTGCCGTGGCTTCTCTCGTTATGGAGCACAGGCTCTAGAGCTGCGCTCAGCAGTTGTGGTGCATGGGCTTAGTTGCCCTGTAGTGTGTGGAGCCTTCCAGAACCAATGATCAAACCCATGTCCCCTACATTGGCAGGCAGATTCTTAACCACTGGACCACCAGGGAAGTCCAGGACATGGACATCTAAGGCAGGTCATTATTTGTCTACCACACTATGAATGGCCTCTGTCCCTGCCACACTGGCCACTCTCTGTGTGGGCCCATTGAACCAGAACCAGAGTACTGGGAAAGGAAGCTGACACCAACAGATTAGGTAATCTTGTCCACCTGACCACTGAGACCTCCCTCACAATGGACGCCCTCTCAGGACACGTGTGTGAGTTAAAATGCTTTACCACCTCTGCCCATTTCAAGCAGTTCATCCATAAATCTTTCCCTTAGACCTCTTACCTCTTCATCACCAATCTTCCAATCTTATTTTCAAGTCCCTGAGCAGCCAGTCAACTTGTGAACCCACTGCTCATGAATCAGAGGAGATCTGTACCTCTGGTCATCTCTCCTTCCATGCAAAATGGATAATCAATGCAGCCAGAAGAGGCTGTCTCTTCATCACTGTCTTTTAGAGACACTCTGTGGCTTTAACGTGGCAGTTAATCCATCTGTGGCTGGTGATAACATACCATGCAGACTCATTTGGAAATCATGTCTGTGCTTTTCCCTCCGTGATAACCGGTCATAGCAACTTCCCCAGCTGGGGCTGAGAGAGAGGCAGTGAAGCAGTGAGAGCGCCTACCATGGGAACCTGAGCCACCTGTTCCTGCAATTTCCCTGTGCCTCCTGGACTTACTCAGACCTGATCTAAGATATAATATTGAATAATAGAGTGTTGCCATGCACGTCCGATTTGACAAAGAGATGGATCAGATGATGTCCAGTTCTGGTTGCATGGGTCACTTGGTGATCTGAAGTTAGGCATTCAGTCTCCACCATGCTTGGGTATGAGCCAGGAGCTGTTTTTCAGTGGAGAATAGTTACTGGCAAAAGAGGGCACGAGTTAATCCAGAACCCTAAGGGTCTATAACTGTACTGCATCTCTCCTGCTGGAGCTTGTCCTTACAGCATATTTTCCTGCCATAAACTTCTAAATTGTAAAGCTCGAGGGACAGGGCAGCTTGCTCTGCAGTCTGGACCTGCTACAGCATCTTATTTTGCTGTAGGCCTCTTGCAAAATTTGCAATATTATGACTTTCCCCAGTAAATTGGTAGAACAGCATGACCAAATGTAGTATCAGTTCAGTTCAGTTAGTCGCTCAGTCGTGTCCGACTCTGCGACCCCGTGAATCGCAGCACGCCAGGCCTCCCTGTCCATCACCAACTCCCGGAGTTCACTCAGACTCACGTCCATCAAGTCAGTGATGCCATCCAGCCATCTCATCCTCGGTCGTCCCCTTTTCCTCCTGCCCCCAATCCCTCCCAGCATCAGAGTCTTTTCCAATGAGTCACCTCTTTGCATGAGGTGGCCAAAGTACTGGAGCTTCAGCTTTAACATTATTCCCTCCAAAGAACAGCCAGGGCTGATCTCCTTCAGAATATTACCTCAAAAATCCAGAGTCCCATCAAACATTTTGCCTCTTTCTTTGTTGTAGGCAGTATCAGGTTCAGCAACTCTCATTTTGTAGGAGATGTACTGACATGCCCCAGACCTCCAGATACCCTAGAAACTTCCCTGACAAGGCATTCCGCTGGATATTTTGCGGGATTTATCACCCTTCCTTTGGCATACATATGTTCTGCTAAGAATCTAAAGTGCTTGCAATTTCCTGCTCACTAGGCCCAATTACCGTAATGTCATCAATATAATGGACCAGCATGTTTGGAACTATATCAAGATGATGAGCATCTCTTTGGACTAGATTATGGCAGAAATCAGGAGAATAAACCAAGCCTTGAGGATGTAGACTGAAGATATACTGCTATCTCTAATACACAAAGACAAACTAACTTTGATGATCTTTACTTGGTGGGACAGAAAAGAACTGGAGGTCAAGGATGGGCACCAAGGCAGAAGTTGTGTTGATTTGCTCCAGTGAGATTTTCATGTCTGGATCCACAGTTATAGCTCCATCCCACCTAGTAGTTACAGTAATCTAGTCATTCCTCAAGACCCAACTGGCTTTTGCACCAGCCAAATAGGTAAGTTAAACTGGGTCTCAGTAGCAATGACCACTTCTCTGTATTTCAGATCATTGATGGTGGCACTAATTTCTGGAATTCCCTTAGGGATGTGAGTATTGCCTTTGATTTGCCCCCCTGCTTTTTTGGCCTCCCACAGGGCAAGTGGAATCTTAGTCCTCCAACCAGATATTGAACATGCATCCCCTGTATTGAAAGCCCTGAGTCTTAACCACTGGAACACCAGGGAAGTCCCCAGTGATGTGTATGTCAGTTAATTGTCAGAATGGGTCTGTGGTCCCATTGAGCTCATTCAGGCTAAGAACAAACTGAAAGCCTTGAACTCATGACTCAGTGCAAGGGTGGACATTCAGAAAGCCTCTAGAATGACTCGGAAGGAATCTTTGATCTCTGGGGGCCACAGGGCAGATATAGCCGAGGACCATGCCCAGGCCTTAAAGGTCAGGGCACAGTCCATGGGGTCTCAAAGAGTCAGATACAACACACACACACACACACACACCAGGGTTGCAGAACCAATTAAATGTGCAACCCACCACCTCTTCATGCTAAAGGAGGGGCATTGGCTAAGAAAGGATGGGACATCCAGGCATGGGATGGGGACATTTGGATAGAACTTGGAACCCCAACACCTCCTGAACCTTCCTTGTTGGTGAGGGCAGCACCCTGGCTTCAGTCTGAAACCTTCAAACCTTCCTGGCATGAACACCCTGCAGTGACGTCACCTGGGGCCTTTTCCTGACGCTGGTTTTCCTCAGGACACCTCCATCACCTCTCATTACTTCTAGGCCATAATGAGAATTATATCCCATCAAGCTCAGTTCAAGGCTTTCAATCAGTTTTGTTTCCTTGCTGTGTGTTCCCGAGGGCAATCAGATGTAGAGTCAGGAGGCCGCGCCAGTCTCTGTAATCACTGCGGTCACCATAGTGACTAAATGTCCTGGCTGCTTGGTCTCCCGACATCAGACCAGCGCATTTCACCCCACCACTGGGCATAAAGGCAGTCACTGTGATGTCGCAGATAGCCATCGTCCCTCACCCTTGCCAAGGAGGATGTTCGCACACTAATCAGCATGTGTGAGCCACCCATCCCAGAACCCCAGAATCCCAGCCAAGAATCTATTTCCCAGGGCTATTCTGGTACCAATTACTGCACAGTCAGGACACTGGATGGAAACAGATGGCACATTTCAAGGGGCAACTGAAAAGGGCTTGACGAAGGGACGAGAGCAGAGCGGCGGGCGCAGTTGGAGAGCTAAGAAAGGCTGCTGCGGTACTCGGGGGCCCGCAGCTGCGGGAAGCATTACCCCCGGGGAGCACGGGGCGGCCCCTGAACCTGAGGAGAGCTGCAGCCCCGAGAAAGGTCAGCCTCCGTGAACCAGAGCAGAACGGAGGACAGCGAAGGGCGAGCAGGTGCCAGCACCTGGGGAACGCCAGACACGAGGCCTCGTTTTACAGATCAAGAGACTAAGGCTTAGCTGCCCCTGAGAAATTCAGCAAATAGGCCCTGAGTGCCCGTGTGTGTGTGTGGTGGAGTGTGTGTGTGTGATGGGGTGTGTGGGGTGTGTGTGTGTGGTGGGATGTGTGTGTCTGTGTGTGGTGGGGTGTGTGTGTGTGTGTGGTGGAGTGTGTGTGTGTGTGTGTGTGTGGTGGGGGGTGTGTGTGTGTGGTGGGATGTGTGTGTGTGGTGGGATGTGTGTGTGTGGTGGGATGTGTGTGTATGTGGTGAGGGATGTGTGTGTGGTGGGGTGTGTGTGTGTGTGTGTATTCTGCCTGTCTTTGAGTGGCTTGTTTGTTTTTTTGACATTGAGCTACATGAGCTGTTAGGAAATTTCGGTGGTTAATCCTTATCAGTCACATTTTTTGCAAATATTTTCTCCCTTTCTGTGGTTTGTCTTTTCATGTTTTTAAATGGGTTTCTTTGCTGTGCAAAAGCTTTTGAGTTTAATTAGGTCATATTTGTTTGTTTTTGTTTTTATTCCAGATGTGTATAAGAGACAGGTGTGTGTGTGGTGGGGTATGTGTGGGAGGTGTGTGTGTGTGTGTAGTGGGGTGTGTGTGTGTATGTGGTAGGGTGTGTGGGGGGGGTTGTGTGTGTGATGGGGTATGTGTGTGTGTGTGTATGTGGTGGGGTGTGTGTGGGGCAGTGGAGTGTGTGTGATGGGGTGTGTGTGTGGTAGGGTGTGTGTATGGTGGGGTGTGTGTGTGGTGGGGAGGGGGTTTGGTGTGGAGAGAGGGAGGCGCAGAGCCCTGTCCTGGAAGGACTGACAGTCTGGGGAAGCAGACATACTCAGCCTCATTTTCCCATCTGTAATAAAGAATTCCTAAAGACTCTGATGCTGGGAGGGATTGGGGGCAGGAGGAGAAGGGGACAACAGAGGATGAGATGGCTGGATGGCATCACTGACTCAATGGACGTGAGTCTGAGTGAACTAAGGGAGTTGGTGATGGACAGGGAGGCCTGGCGTGCTGCGATTCATGGGGTCGCAAAGAGTTGGACACGACTGAGCGACTGAACTGAACTGAATTACTGCCCACATCATAAATTCAGTGAAAGGATCATGCCGCTGAGAGCCAGGAAAGCAATTATCCATCAAGAAAATTTAATTTAATTTTTTGGCTGTACTACATGGCATGCAGGATCTTAGTTCCCCAACCAGGGGAACCTGCACCCCCTGCTTTGGAAATGCAGAGTCTTAACCACGGGATTACCAGGGAGGTCCCAAGAAAGTATTTTTTTGAAGGTCCATTGTGTGCTCTTCTCTGCACTCAGTGAAGGATGGGGGATTGGAAGGGGACACTTGTAGAGAATTGAAGCCCACCGCCTAATGCCCAGGGTGTCCCAGAGAGGGACCGAGGAAAGAGGACAAAGAGAATTGCTATACACCTGGAACTAACACACACTGTAAATCAATTATAGTGCAATGTAAAATAAAACAAAGCCATACTTACACCACACCGTAGTCTACTGTGTGCAATAGCATTATGTCTACAAAAACAACGTACATATCTTTCCTGCTAAAAATGAAAAAAAACTTTAGAAATGTGTCTCATTGGTTAAAAAAAAAATAGCGATGTCAAGATACATGGATTGGCTGGAGTATTATAGAAACAGACCACTGCTCTTTCTGAACAGGGAATAAAATTCCAGCTACCTATAGTGATTGCCTGTGGAGTTTTGAGATTGATTGGAAAGGGGAGAGCAGGAATTTTGGGGGATGACAGAAGTGTTTTACATCTTGATCAGGGTGTTATCAAAACTCATTGAATTGTACACTTAGGATGTGTGCATGTTACTATGGGTAAATTTAATATCCACTTTAAAAATTATATTAAGAAATTGAATGCTCAGCCCTCAGCTCACATCCTGAATAACAGACTGCTGCAGCACTCACTGTTCTGCTGCTACTTGGGAGGCTTCTGGGAACCTGGCTGGTTAGACATCAGCCTGGTCCCACAGCTAGAATAGGGTTCCATTCTCAAGTTTGTCAGAATCCCTGGTGACTCAGATGGTAAAGAATCTGCCTGTAATGCAGGAGACCCAGGTTCAATCCCTGGGTTGGGAAGATCCCCTGGAGAAGGGAATGGCAATCCACTCCAGCATTCTTGCTTAGAGAACCCCATGGACAGAGGAGCCTGGCAGGCTACATTCCATGGGGTCACAAAGAGTCGGACATGACTGAATGACTGAGCACGGCACAGCAGAGAGTTGCTTCACAATGTTGTGTCATAATAGTTTCCACTGTAGAGCAAAGCAAATCAGCTATACATATACATATATCCCCCCCCCTTCTTTTTTTTTTTTTAATTTCCTTCCCATTTAGGTCATCATGGAACACTGAGTTGAGTTCCCTGAGCAATACAGAGGGTTTTCAGTAGTTATCTATTTTATACATAGCATCAGTAGTGTATGGATACTTCCCTGGTGGCTCAGATGGTAAAGAATCTGCCCGCAATGCAAGAGATTGGGGTTCGATCCTTGGGTTGGGAAGATCCCCTGCAGAAGGGAATGGCTACCCACTCCATTATTCTTGCCTGGAGAATTCCGTGGCCAGAGGAGCCTGGAGCCTGGCAGGCTACAGTCCATGGCGCTGAGAGTCAGACATGACTGAGCAACTAACACACACACATGGCAGTAGTGTATATACGTGATCCCAGTCTCCCAGTTCTTGCCATCGCTCCTTCCCCACCTTGATGCACATTTGTTTGTTTTCTATATCTGTGTCTCTATTTTCCATTTTGCAGATAAGATCATCCAGTGTGGTTGTGTCTTATACGAAATACAAAATGAATACAGATGCTTGTTTCTTTGAGCGAGATGAACGATATTGAGAGACATTCGTGAGCAATTGGGAAATGACCCAGGTGAGATGGAAACACTTTGAGAAAGTAAAAGGGGTGGAGATTCAGAGTCAGACACCTTTGAGAGCAGCGGGACAGCTTCTCCAGGGCTTTCCCCAGGGCCGGGAGCAGATGGGTTTGCAGATTTAGTGGCAGGAAGATGAAGTATGGCAGTGTGATTGAAGGCTTTAGTTCTCTTAGGAAAGAATGAGGGAAGTTCATCAAACAAGAATAAGCTTCGGAAAGGAGGTAGAAAATTTGAGGAATGAGGCAAAAGAATGAAACAGTAATCTTGAGAGTGTAGAGAAGAAGGAAATTGTGCTTATTCAGAAAACAAAGTAGAATTTTCCATGTTGAGTTCATTTGATGTTTGAGAACAGGAAACCAGTCAGCCTAATTGTATGATGTTATCAGTGATCTTCAGATACTTGAGCACAGGCACCAGAAGGATGAATTTTGCCAAGTAAGAAAGAGGAAATAAAAGGAAAGGAAATGAAAGATGTGACTAGCATAAGAAACCATAGAATCGAGTAGAGATTCCAAGAGAACTAAAGATGGAAGAACAACTGAGGTCAATGGACTGGATATCGTCACGAGAGGAAAGCATTATCAAGCAGGTGTGTATTAGTTCAGGGGAAAGGCAAAGGAGCTATATAACAAAGATAGCCCACAATACAGCAACTCAACATTAGTTTTTTTTTTCCCCTCATATAACAATCTTGCTCCAGTATTCTTGCCTGGAGAATCTCATGGACAGAGAAGCCCGGTGGGCTACAGTCCATAGGGTCACAAAGAGCAATTTAAGCAACTCAACTGAAGCAACTTAGCACGGCGCAACAATCTCGAGATGAGTGGTCCAGGTTGTTGGGGCCACTGTGCTCCCTGCAGTCATTCAGGGACCCCGTCCCTCCCATGCTGTGGCTCTGACATCCCCTAAGCTGTTGTCTTCATCTTCATGGTCAAATTGTGGCTCATGTTTAGTCCAATGGAAGGGAAAAGGGCATGAAGGGGAATGCACCGAAACATGAAAGCATAGGCTTGAAGGTGACCCCATCACTTCTGCTCACACCCACCAATAATAGCATATTGTGTAGGTGCACCTGGCTACGAGGGCGGCTGGAAGTGTAGTTTCCAGCTGGGCAGCAAGGTAACTCTACTACTAATACAAAAGAAGGAGATTTAGATGGACATCTGACAGTCTTCGCCATGGGGGATGCTTGAGAAAATGGGCATTGTAATTGTCATATTTGATAGCATAATTTAATACTTTCCCCTTTTTTGAACACTACCTAGCATACCTAATTTTCATGTCTTTGAACTAGTTTGCCAGTTAACATCTTAGTACATCAGTCTTTGGGAGTAAAGTTTCTGGTAAGCATCTTCCTAAAAGCATCTTCCTGAAAAGAAGATATTTTAGGAAGATGCTTATAATGAATAAGCATCCTTGAATTCTGACAAGCTTATGATGAAAAACTAGGCAAAATCTAAGTGAAATGAGTGAAGTTAATCAAGGTCTGGAACTGTTTTTCTCTGAAGTCTTTTGCCATCTGTGGGCTTGATATCTAATGAACTTGGGGTTTGATGGTCTACAAAACTTAGAACCCATTCAAGAAGGAGAAGCTGATAAGAGACCCCAAGGGACCACAGTCTCAGTGTAAGAGTGAACCAGCAGAAACCAATCCCACACTTCCCCTCACCCTGGGACTAAAAGGAAATACGTCTTGGTTCCAAAAAGACCAGGGGGAAAGAAACCATATCCCTGAGAAGTTGTTTTCTGAACTGTCCCTTGTGCAGAATTTCACATCATCTATCATGGTCTCAAATATTCAGATTGTAAGGGCTGGTAATATCCCTGCTTTTGATAGAAGCAAATGCCCTCCAAAGGAATGTACCATCATCCTGAGCTTCAAAATTTCAACAAATCGTGTTTTTAAAAACATGAACTGTTAATCATGCAGACAAGGAAACAAATTATCATGAGTGACCACAGTGGAAAAAATAGATACAATTGATTTTATCACAATCCAGAAACTCCATCAGGAGAATGGAAGGACAAGCCATACAATGGGATAATATTTGAACACATTTAACTGATGAAGGAATCTTATCTTGAATACATAAAGAACTCAATAAGAAAAAAGACAAACCCACCAAATAGAAAATGGACAAATAAGTTCAAAACATACAAGAGAAGGAAATTGAAATATCTAGTAGATACATGGAAAAGTGCTTAACTCCATAATAATCAAGACAAAACAAAAAGTATAAGAAATATTACTATACACATACACCAGTTGGGTAAAACTCAAAAGTGTGACAAGACTTAAGTAGTAACAAGGATATGGCGCAACTGGAACTCTCACACACTGCTGGTGACTATCAGCCCAAGTACTCTGGGGGGAAGCAAAGTGGTATAATACTCATATCCTGTGACCCTGGAACATCCCCACTAGAAAAAATGCTCTAAGAAGTACATGGATTCTTCATCAGGAGACATGCACCAAAACGCTCCGAGGAGAATTATTTACGGAGCCTCAAACTGGAAACAATCAAAGTGCCTATCAATAATAAAGTAGCAGAGTAAATTTTGTTTCTAATCAAACCATGGAGTATTAAACAGCAATGACAATAAACTAGAACTTTACAATAACGTGGATTAATGATATAAATCCCATGCTGAGTGAAAGAAGCAAACAAAACGCAAAAGATATACGAGGAACGGTTCCATTTGTTTAAAATTCCATAACAGAAAAGTCTAAACTATATTATATAAGGATGGATAAGTTATATCGAACAATAAAACTATGACACTAGGCAGTGAGTGCATACATAGCCACTTCAGTCGTGCCCGATTCTTTGCGACCCCATGGACTGTACCCACTCTCCACGCAGGAATACTGGGGTGGCTTGCCATTCCCCATTCCAGGGGATCTTCCTGACGCAGGGAATGAACCAGTGTCTCTTAGGTCTCCTGCACTGGCAGGCAGGTTCTACCGCCAGCACCGCTTGGGAAACCATAACAGCAGGCAGAGATAATCTTAAATACAAAAATGGTTATCCCTAAGAGGAAAGTGGGGGATGTGACTGAGGAGGGGCACGTGGGGATTCCTGTGGCCCTGGCAATATTCTATTTCTTGACTGGAATGGTGATTAGACAGATGTTTGCTTTATAATTGTACATTATACTATGCATTTA
This sequence comes from Aepyceros melampus, assembly GCA_006408695.1. Taxonomy (NCBI): domain Eukaryota; kingdom Metazoa; phylum Chordata; class Mammalia; order Artiodactyla; family Bovidae; genus Aepyceros; species Aepyceros melampus. Next base: position 31,671 of record SJXQ01003989.1, on the reverse strand, counting down.
TGTTTTATCCACCTTTTTGTATGTGAGTTTTATTTTACAATTAAGTTTTTAAACAGAACAACTTTATGCCACTGTATTTGACAATTGAGGCAAAGTGAACAAATGTCTGGAAAACTATTATTTTCCAAAGCCGAATCAAAAAGAAACAAGATATCTGAACAATTCTATAACTAGTAACCTATTGCTATGTGACAAATTACAACAAGCTTAGAAACTTAAAAACACACACTTCTTATCCCATGATTTCTGTGGGTTAGGAGTTAGCTGGGTGCTCTGTCTCAGAGTCTCTCACAAGGCTGCAGTCGTTGGCCAGGGCTAGGTCTCATCTGAAGGCTCAGCTGGGGAAAGTCCACTTGTAGACTGACATGGTTGTTAGCAGAATCCAGTGTCTCAAGGGTTGTTGGACTCTGAGCTTCAGTTCCCAGCTGGCTGTGAACCTGAGGCCACCATTTGTTTCTTGACACGTGAACCTCTCTAGGACAGCCACTTGCCTCACCAGAGGGTGCAAGCCAGGAAGGCCACAGGGAGAGTCTGGCAGACAGACAGAATCTTGGACCTCCCTGATGGTCAAGGTTAAGAATCTGCCTCCTGGAGGGGTTCAGGATGTGGAGACACATGTGCACCCATGGCTGATCCATGTCAAGGTATGGTGAAAACCTCCCCAATATTGTAACTAATTATCCTCCAATTAAATTAATTAATAAAAAAAGAATCCACCTTCCACTGAAGGGGACAGGAGTTCCATCTGTGGTCCAGGAAGATTCCACATGCCTTGGGGCAACTAAGCCCATGTCCACAGCTACTGAGTCTGAGCTCTAGAGCCTGTGCTCTGCAGCAGAGAAGCCACCACAGCGAGAAGCCAGCACACAGCAACTAGAGAGGAGCCCCGACTCATCGCCACTAGAGAAAGCCCACAAAGACTCAGTGCAGCCAAAAAGAAATAATAAACAAATAAATTTTTTTTTAAAAAGAAGCTACAATCTTATATAACCAAATCATGGAAGTGACATTCTTCCCCTTTGTCATATTCTGTCAGTTAAGAGCAAATCCCACACTCAAGGGCAGCAGATTACACAAAGGCTTGATACCAAGAGGCGGAGAATCTTGGGGGTCATCTTAGAGTCTGCTCATCACTTGAGTAAAGGAATTGAATCAATAGTTAAATACCTTCCTACAAAGAAAATTCCAGCAGCTTCCCTAGTGATCCAGAGCCTAAGATTCCATACTCCCAGTGCAGCAGGCCCAGGTTTGATCCCTGGTCAGGGAACTAGTTCCCACATGTCACAACTATAAAGATCCCTCATTTCACAATGAAGACATGACAAAGACAAATAAATAAATTTTTATTTAAAAAGAGGAAAGAAAATTCCAGGCTTCCCTGCTAAATTCTGCCAAGAATTAAAGTCACAATTCCAATTTTACATAGATCTTTATTCTCACTTCCAATTATTGCCTTAGAATAGGCAAATTAATGGGGCAAGTCTTTTGATAAATGCTGCTGATTTCTTTTTCCCAGGAATGTTGTACTAATTTATATTCTTACTATTTTTCTACACACAATTTTCCCCAATATTTATTATGAAAAATTTCAAACACACAGAAAAGTTGAAGAAACTGTACAATGCATGCATATATACTCACCACCTGAATTCCACAATTGTTAACATGTTGCTATATTTTTATATCTATCCCATTACATATTCATCAGTGCATCATACTTTATCAAATTGTGGTAAAATATGTGTAACATAAAGTTTTCCATTTTAACCCCTTTTAAGTGTACAGGTTTGTGGCATTAAGTACATACACATTGTAACTGTCTCCACACTTTTTTCCTCTTGCAAAACTGAAACTCTATTCCCATTAAGTAATAACTCCCATTCCTCTCCACTCCCAGCCCCTGGAAACTACTGTTATTTCTGTCCCTGTGACTTTGACTGCTCTAAGAGCCTCACATGCGTGGGATCATAGAGGTTTTTGTCCTTTTGTGACTGGCTTATTTCATTTAGCAAAATTTCTTCACGGTTCATTCAGGTTGTAGCACATGTCATAATTTCCTTCCCTTCTAAGTTTGAATAATAGTCCATTGTGTGTCTATACCACAGTTTATCCATTCATCTGTTAATGGACACTTGGATTGCTTCCACCTTTTGACTATTGTGAATAACAATACATCTTATGTTTAATGCATTTGAGTAATTTGCAGGTATCAGTACACTTCATTCCTAAACACTTCAGCATGAATAGCACTGACTAGAGTTTAATATTTGTTTGCAGTTCTTTTTTGCCTTTTTCTTACTGAAGTATAATTGAGGTACAATATTATATGTTACAGGTATGCAATATAGTTATTCACAATTTTTAGGGATTAAACTCCATTTATGGTTATTATAAAATACTAGCTATATTCCCTGTGTTGTACAATATATCCTTACACTTTATTTTATACACAATAGTTTATATCTCTTAATCCCCTATCCTAATATTGCCCCTACCCTGATCTCTCTCTGCACTGGTAACCACTTAATTTGTTCTGTATATCTGTGAGACTATTTCTTTTTTGTTATATTCATTGTTGGTTGTATTTTTTAGATTACACGTATAAGTGATTTCCTACAGTATTTGTCTTTCTCTGATTTATTTCGCATAGTATGATACCCTTCAAGTCCATCCATGATGCTGCAAATGACAAAATTGCCATTCTTTTTTTATGGCCAAGTAGTGGCACCCTACTCCAGTACTCTTGCTGGAAAATACCATGGACAGAGGAGCCTGGTGGGCTACAGTCCATGGGGTCGCTAAGAGTCAGACACTACTGAGGGACTTCACTTTTACTTTTCATTTTCATGCATTGGAGAAGGAAATGGCAACCCACTCCAGTGTTCTTGCCTGGAGAATCCCAGGGACGGGGGAGCCTGGTGGGCTGCCATCTATGGGGTCGCACAGAGTCGGACACGACTGAAGTGACTTAGCAGCAGCTGCAGCAGTATTCCATTACACACACACACACACACACACACACACACGTATATCACATGTTCTTTATCCACTCATCTGTTGATGGACACTTAGTTTGCTTCTGTATCCTAGCCGTTGTAAATAATGCTGCTATAAAGAACATTGGGATGCACGGATCTCTTCAAATTAGTGTTTTTGCTCCTTTCGGGTATAATACCCAGGAGCAGAGTGGCTGGTTCATGTAGCAGTTCTGTTTTTAGTTTTTTGAGAAACTTCCACATTGTCTTCTTCCATAGTGGCTACACCAAGTTACATTCCCACCAACAGTGTATGGGGTTCCCTTTTCTTCACACGCTGCCAGCCTTTGTTATTTGTGCTTTTTTGGATGCTTGCTGTTCTGACTGGTGTGAGGTGATATCTCATTGTGGTTTTGATTGGTGTCTGCCTGATGGTTAGTGATGTTGAGCACCTTTTCATGTGCCTGTCGGCCATCTGCACATCTATTCAGGTCTTCTGCCTCTTTTCTACTTTGGAGATGAATTTTAGACTCACTGAAATGCACTCACAACACTTTGGCCACCTGATGCGAAGAACTGACTCATTGGAAAAGACCCTGATGCTGGGAAAGACTGAGGGCAGAAGGAGAAATGGACGACAGAGGATGATATGGTTGGATGCTATCACCAACTTGATGGACATGGGTTTGAGCAAGTTCCGGGAGCTGGTGATGGAGAGGGAAGCCTGGCGTGCTGCAGTCCATGGGGTCACAAAGAGTTGGACATGACTGAGTGACTGAACTGAACTGAAACACACAAACTACAAGTGTGCCATTAAATGAACTTAGGCAAATGTGTATATCTATGTTACCCAGATCGTCCTCATCAATATACGGGACATCTCCATCACCCTAGAAAATTCCCTCATGCTCCTTCCTGTGTTGGCAGGGGGGTTTCTTACCCCTAGCACCACCTGGGAAATCCCCTAATGCTCCTTCCTAGTCAATTCCCAACCACTCTTGCCCTCAGTCCCAAGGCAAACACTCTAATAATTTTTTTTAACCATAGACTGGTGGTGCCTGTTCTAGAACTTCATGTAAGTGGAACCATACACTACTGAGCTCTTCTCTGTCTTCTTTCCCTGGGCCTTTTCTGAGATCTGTCCATGTTTTCGCCATCTATCAATAGTCCCTTCTACTTTGTTGGTTTGTATTCTACTGTAAGTACACAGTCAAATCCACTGTGCTGTGGTATCTCATTGTGGCTTTAATTCATTCCCTGGATGACTAACGATATTGAACATCTTGTCTTATGCTCGTGGCCATGCGCCTGTCTTTCTCTGTGAGTGTATGTTCAAACTGCTTGCCCACTTTAAATTGGGTATTTGTCTTTTAATTATTGAGTTTTAGAAATTCCATATTTTCTGGAAATAAGTCATTTGTCATGATTTGGGATTTTTGGATATTTTCTTCCTCTCTGTGACGTGTCTGTTCATTTTCTTAAAGACGGCTTTTGATGAGCAAAAGTTTTACATTGTGGTGAAGATTAATTTACTGGTTGTTTTTTTTTTGATAGTTATTGCTTGCTGTGTCCAGTCTAAGAAACCTTGGCTGACCTTCAGATTGTAAAATTTTCTCCTACGTTTTCTTCTAGAAATTTTATGGTTTCAGTTCTACATTTAATTTCAACAAGTCATAAGATTTAGGTACTTTTTGCCCTTTTATAGAGGAGGAAACTGTGGCCACAGAAAGACTAAGTAACTCATACACAGACACACACACACATATACACACCTTTAGTAAGTAATCATTGTGTTGGAACTGGAATCCAAGAGGTCAGACGCCAGACCCAAACTCTGACACACCACCACGAACCACTTTTGAAAGGTGCTGTTGGGGAGAGATGGGACCCGACCTAGCTGCTGTCTAAGGCCTGGGTGAGGGGCACAAGGGAAGACCTCTGAACCCCGTGGGCGCTGGGCTGGTAGTGTCCATCTTTGGTCTTCACAGAAACATGAGCTTCCAGGTGAGCCGGCAGGCTGTGTAAGACAAGGCCCAACACTGCCATTCAGTAAGTTTAAGAATGGAGGTGCAGGACTTCCCCGGAGGCTCTGTGGTAAAGAATCTGCCTGCTAATGCAAGGGGGACATGGGTTTGATCCCTGGTCCGGAAATTCCACATGCCAAGGAGCAGCTAAGCCCGTGAGCCGCAGCTGCCAAACCCACGCACCCTAGGGCCAGAGCTCTGCAGCCAGAGTGCATCAGTCACTCCATTATATCCGACTCTTTGCAGGCTGCGCATTCCCCGTAGCCTGCCCGTCTCCTCTGTCCATGGGGTTCTCCAGGCAAGAATACTGGAGTGGATTGCCATCCCTGCATCCCAAGGGCTCTTCCTAACCCAGGGATCAAACCCAGGTCTCCTGCATTGCAGGCAGATTCTTTACCAGGAAAGCCCACAACAAAAAATAGCCCCCATTCAATGCAACTAGAGAAAGCCCGAGTGTAGTAATGAAAACTCAGCACAACCAAAAAAAGCTGTCAGTTGTTTGTTTTTTTTTTAAAGAAAGAATGGAGGTACAGAGGGGGGATGGGAAAGTCAATCCAATTCTTCAATAAGGTTCTATTGCAGGAGGACAAATTGCTGCCCCTCCATGGATGAGATTCTTGACCAGTTGTGGCTTATGGCAGATTCTCAGAACCCAGGACATAACCATGTAACAATTTGTCCTCCTCTTGGGAAGCAGATGGAATTAACAAACTACGACTATTAAGCAAGTTACACCAGAAGATAAATTATACATATTGCAACAAGGGGAAAGAGAACATATAATGTTTGCAAAATTCTTAAGGGAATTTGTCCTTGTCCTGGGGAGAAAAAAAAAAGTGCTGGCTTGCAGTTTAACATTTCTATCAGAAAGCTGAAGCTCTTCGTGCCTCAAAGAAGGCAAGAAAGTCATGCTGAGATGTCACCTCTGAAGCTGCCTCAAGTAATTCAGAGTTCAGAGTCACAGTCTAGTTTTTTAACCATGTAACAATTTGTCCTCCTCTTGGGAAGCAGATGGAATTAACAAACTACGACTATTAAGCAAGTTACACCAGAAGATAAATTATACATATTGCAACAAGGGGAAAGAGAACATATAATGTTTGCAAAATTCTTAAGGGAATTTGTCCTTGTCCTGGGGAGAAAAAAAAAAGTGCTGGCTTGCAGTTTAACATTTCTATCAGAAAGCTGAAGCTCTTCGTGCCTCAAAGAAGGCAAGAAAGTCATGCTGAGATGTCACCTCTGAAGCTGCCTCAAGTAATTCAGAGTTCAGAGTCACAGTCTAGTTTTGACCAGTTCCGTCCCCAGGGAATAGATGCTGAACGTTGCCAGCATTATCTTAGGTCAGGATAATGAGACAGGGAAAAGCACACAAATGGTCTGTATCTCTTGCCCTGAAATTTAATTCTTACTGCAATTAGAAATATCAAAGGTAAGCCCTAGTGGATATTGCAATATTTTCTCAAATTTTGGCTAGGTCCTAAAAACAGAGACCTATAGCTCCCTGTAGATCAGTTGGTAAAGAATCTTTCTGCAGTGCAGGAGACCTGGGTTTGATTCCTGGGTCGAGAAGATTCCCCTGGAGAAGGAAATGGCTACCCACTCCAGTGTTCTTGCCTGGACAGAGGAGCCTGGCGGGCTATAGTCCATGGGGTCGCAAGAGTCGGACACAACTTTGCAACTAAACCACTGCCACCAAAAGCAGAGAAGGGACACCCACAGGTGTCCCCTGAATATTGAGCCTACTTTCAGGTGGACAGCCACCTGAGACAATCATTCTTGAAGTCTGGGCCCGTCCTGAGGGTCCAGCCACACAGCACCTCCTTGTCATCCATCCTCCCATCTCCCTCCTTCCAAGTCCCTGCCCACCTGGCAAGACCGCCAGCCACTGCCCAGAGCTGACACAGAGCCTGACCCCAGCTGCCTGTCCTTCCATGCCAAACAGACACAAAAGGTACTGCTAGAAGCCCTGGAAAGATCTCTCGTCACTGTCGCCACCCGAAATCGCTGCAGCACCATAGCGATCGATTCCTGGCTGGGGCTGGCTGCTAGAGGAACCATCTGTTAGCAGGCTGTGGAGAGAGCTCAGGATTGTCTGCAAAATGACCTCGAAGTCTCATCCTGTGTTGCCTGGCAACTAGCAAGCGGGGACCAGTGGCTCCCTGTCCCTGAAGGAGGGGCTGTGCCTGAACCAGCCTGTCGTGGGATGAGGGCGAGGTGGGGCACAGGCTTCCAAGCCAGCACTTCCCCGGAGAGCTGATGCTTAAGCTCAGACCGCTTGGCAGTCACTCATCGCTCCGGCACCCCAAGGTCATTCTCACACTCCCCTGTGAAAGGGAGAACAAGGGTCCCTGTGCCCCATGATACCTCCGGCCTCATCAGGGACCTGGTGCCTGTGGGTGCCCTGCCCGTGAGTTCTACCTTCACCAGTATTGTGCCAAGTGTCCCCCAAGCTCTCCACATGGTGCAGGCTCGAGTTTTCGATCCTTGGGCAGCTGGGCCGCGGGGACCTGCGTCTGAGGTGTGGGTGGAGGGAAGGGCAGCAGGAAGCTGGAGAAGGGCCTCCGGGGAGTCAGCCGCCTGCTCAATAGCTCTCCTGGGCTTCAGGACGTGCCTGGGCCCAGTCCGCCTCCCTGCGCGCTCTCTCCCCTTGACAACAGATGCTGCTGGGCACACCTGACCTTGTGGCAAGGTCAGACAGCACGCGGCTCTCGTCACGTGGTCCCCAGGTGCCTCGTGTCGGGCTTTGAGTCTCCCCTGGGGCCAACCAGCTTATGAAAGGCATGAGCTGTTTCTCAAAAGGAGAACAGTGGCTGGCAGAAGGGAAAACAGCTTTGCACTCAAACCCTGGCTCTGAAGCTGAGATTTGCCGCCTGGGGTTTGTCCTGGGCTCTAGAAGGGCATCTCAATATGCCAGAGACACTCGGGGCCTCAGACAAACCAGCTTTGGAGCAACTGCCACGTGAGGAGCAGGGGTGTGGAGGTGGCTGATCCTCCACACCATCCAGTCCCCCTCACCGTGGCCCAGACAGAGTTGTGTCCAAGGAGAGGGTGGCATGGCTCCAGCCTCGGGGATGGATGCAAATTACCTGAGGCTCCAGACTCTTGACCTCTGTCCATGAGCTCCCCTCCACCCTGACTCCCCTGTTACTTTAACTCCCTGAGGTTCTCCTGCCTTTAGTCCCACCAAGGGAACAGAATGGACTCCTGATTTTCTTAGAATCTACTGGAGGAGACAGAATGACACTTCATGTTCTCAGACTTGAGAGCATACATCAGAACTCCCCCGGGTGGGCACCTTGCTTAAAATAGAGCTGATGTGGGACTCAGGAATACACATTTAAACCAAACTCCCCATCTATGATTCTGATTCAGGTAGTCTGCAGGTCTACACGGTAGAGTGCCTCAGGGGCAATCAAGCCTGGGTCGAAATCCAAGTTCTGTACCTGAAATGGTTTAGATCATTGTAGCTATGAGGGACAGATACCCAAAATAACAGAAGCCTAAATAACTCCAGAAAGAATGAAGGGATGGAGCCAAAGCAAAAACAATCCCCAGTTATGGATGTGACTGGTGATAGAAGCAAGATCCGATGCTGTAAAGAGCAGTATTGCATAGGAACCTGGAATGTCAGGTCCATGAATCAAGGCAAATTGGAAGTGGTCAAACAAGAGATGGCAAGGGTGAACGTCGACATTCTAGGAATCAGCGAACTAAAATGGACTGGAATGGGTGAATTTAACTCAGATGACTATTATATTTACTACTGTGGGCAGGAATCTCTCAGAAGAAATGGAGTAGCCATCATGGTCAACAAAAGAGTCCGAAATGCAGTACTTGGATGCAATCTCAAAAATGACAGAATGATCTCTGTTCGTCTCCAAGGCAAACCATTCAATATCACAATTATCCAAATCTATGCCCCAACCAGTAATGCTGAAGAAGCTGAAGTTGAACGGTTTTATGAAGACCTACAAGA
>SJXQ01003989.1:0-21817 GCA_006408695.1 Aepyceros melampus | reverse complement strand
CCCATCACTTCATGGGAAATAGATGGGGAAACAGTAGAAACAGTGTCAGACTTTGTTTTTTTGGGCTCCAAAATCACTGCAGATGGTGACTGCAGCCATGAAATTAAAAGGCGCTTACTCCTTGGAAGAAAAGTTATGACCAACCTAGATAGTATATTCAAAAGCAGAGACATTACTTTGCCGACTAAGGTCCGTCTAGTCAAGGCTATGGTTTTTCCTGTGGTCATGTATGGATGTGAGAGTTGGACTGTGAAGAAGGCTGAGCGCAGAAGAATTGATGCTTTTGAACTGTGGTGTTGGAGAAGACTCTTGAGAGTCCCTTGGACTGCAAGGAGATCCAACCAGTCCATTCTGAAGGAGATCAACCCTGGGATTTCTTTGGAAGGAATGATGCTAAAACTGAAGCTCCAGTACTTTGGGCACCTCATGCGAAGAGTTGACTCATTGGAAAAGAGTCTGATGTTGGGAGGGATTGGGGGCAGGAGGAGAAAGGGACGACCGAGGATGAGATGGCTGGATGGCATCACAGACTCAATGGACGTGAGTCTGAGTGAACTCCGGGAGTTGGTGATGGACAGGGAGGCCTGGCGTGCTGCAATTCATGGGGTCGCAAAGAGTCGGACACGACTGCGCGACTGAACTGAACTGAAACAAGAGGGAAGTTAGGAGTTTCTGTCTCTCATATGAATGTTCAGGAATGTCCCAGATTCAGGCTGGTATGGTACTGCCACAATCATTAGGAACCTAGACTTTTTCTATCTTGTTAACTCCAAACCCTCCATATGCAGCTTTGCCTCACGGTCCAAAATGGCTGCTCCAGCTCCCATCATCATGCCTTCATTTCATCTAGCAGGAAAAATAAAAGGAGAGAAGAAAGGCACAATCAAAGGGCAAATCCTGGAAGCTAAACAACCACTCTACTTATTATTCCATTGGCTAGAACTTAGTCATATGACTAGAGCTGCTGCAAGAGAGATTGGAAAATATAGGTAGCTATTTAAGTTTGTAAATAGTGGTTTAAGACACAGAGTGTGTAAAGTAGCTGAAACAAAGAAGGAAAGGGTGATGGGAGAGAAAGATAAAATCATCAGTCAGCTGCTGCTAAGTCACTTCAGTCATGTCCAACTGTGCAACCCCATAGACGGCAGCCCACCAGGCTCCCCCATCCCTGGGATTCTCCAGGCAAGAACACTGGAGTGGGTTGCCATTTCCTTCTCCAATGCATGAAAGTGAAAAGGGAAAGTGAAGTCGCTCAGTTGTGTCCGACTCTTAGTGACCCCATGGACTGCAGCCCACCAGACTTCTCCATCCATGGCAAGAGTACTGGAGTGGGGTGCCATTGCCTTCTCCCAATCAGTCAGCTAATACCAATCATATATGGTGAATACAACTGAATGCCAGTGACTGTTCTAAGCACTTCATGTGTAACCATGAATTCAATTCAAAATGTTTTGACATAGGTCCTGCTATCCTTGTTTGTCAAAACGGAGTCTTACACTCACTCCAAACCTCACCAACTGAAAGACTAGTCTTGCCAGCTACTCCCTGACTAACTCTGAACAAATTCTTTGCTGGCAAAACAGAATAGGTAAGCCTTCTCAGCTCAGACCAGACACAATTTCCCCCTGAGACCTGGATACATTGTGCCCCCCCAACCTGTGACCAAGTCAAACTTCTGCCAGCCAGGAAGAAAGGGCATTTGCTTCCCTAATGTTTATAAATCAGGTGTCAGCCGGGGCATACCATGAGACCAAGGTAGGTTGCACTCAAACCCCATTCAGAGAGTTGCTACCTCTGGCTTCTTGCTTCTGCTAGATTCTTAACATCTGTGGATGTTTGGGGCCTGGAGGTGCAATTCCTGGGCTCTGGGACCTCCATAATGGTCTGCTGTTGGCATGGTGCTAGGCACAAAGTAGTTGCTCCCAAAATGCTTGTTGAATAACAGTGACAATAACCATCACTTAATGAGTGCTCACACACATCAGACACTATGCTCAGAGCTTTGCATATGTTACGCCATTAGACCTTGACAGCTCTAAGATCTTATTTTCAAGATTTACTTATTTTATAAAAAAATTTTTTTTTTTTTTTTGCAGAAGAAGGTATTATTTATCTTTTCTTGGCCATGCCAAGTGGCATTTAGGATCTTACTTCCCTGACTAGGGATCGAACCTGTGCCCCCTGCAATGAGTGTGGAGTCTTCTTAAACACTGGACCATCAGAGCAGTCCCAGCAAGATCTTCATTTTGCTGATGAGGAAACTGAGACTTACAAAGATAGGGTGTTTGCCAAAGGTCTCACGTCTGGTAAATAGTAGAGCTGGGATTTGAAGCCACACATTTGTTAACCACAAAGCTTGGACTGTCTACAGCCCTCCAATAGCCACCCCTCTCTACCCACATGTACCCAAGAGCCTGGAGTCTAGGCTGCTGGGTCTGTGCGCTGACAGGAGCAGAAGAATGAGTTTTGTCTGGGATTCCAAGGATTCAAACAACTGCGGAAACCTCCTGTCCAGTCTCCTGGATTTCCCCAGCTCCCAGCCCCCACCCTGAGTGAGCCTGCCGCCCAGAACGGAGGCCGTTTTCACTGCAGTAGGGGGAAGGCAGGATGGGCCTTTATCCACAAGGGACTCAGAAACAGTTTTCAGAAAAGCAGCAGAGTACGTGGTTGAGAGGCGGAACTCTAGCCTGCCACTCCTCAGCTTTGTGACCTGGTGAGGATTAAATGAGCTAACACACAGCACAGAAAGCCCTGAGAATTAGTCATCATTATGCCTGTTTCAGCGAAAGCTGGTACCAGCAGAAGCCAACCACCCGGAGAGGGCTGAGTTCTGGCCTCTCTTCTTTCTTTTTCTACATAATAAATTGGCTTTCAAATAACAAGTGATACGTGGTCAACTGATAGAAATTGTAAAATTCTGGATTTAAAAAAATCACCTACAATCCCACTCTCCAAAGATCGTCTTTCTCTTCTCGTGTGGAACTAATACCATAGTGATTTGGTGCTATTTATTTTTTCCCCAGAAAGTGACTGGGATTTGTGGTTCTCCCACCCCCACCAGCATGAGTCACCCTAGTCCCACAGAGTCACTCAAGGCTCTGAGTTTGCTAAGGGGGATGATGGCTCAGAGGTGAGCGAAAGAGGCTGAAAAACAAGCCCTGCAAGTGTATTTGGCTTGGCCCCAGCCACCTGGACAATTTAATGAGCAAAGAGCTTCAGAGACTTTTAAAGGGTGAATCAGAGCTGCCACCTGAGCTCACAACCTTTCAACAGCTTCCCATGGCTCTTTGGAGAAAGCCAGGGTCTTCCACGTGGCCTTGGATGTCCACCCTCCCCGGCCTGAGTCTGAATCGTGGACTCCATCTATCAGTTGTGTGACTTTGGGCAAGTTATTTAAACCTCTCCATGCCTCAGTTTCCCCATCTACAAAATGGGAATAACAGAACATACCTCTTAGATCTGCAGGGAGGGTGAAGGATGGCTAGGTGAAGCACTTAGCACCTGACATGTGGAAAGCCCTTGATAAACGTTAGCAGTATAACTATTACTGTTTCGCTCCATTCTTCCCTTCGCTCTCCACCCTGGGATGCACGCCCCAGCAACGTGATTGCAGAGCCCTGACGTTTAACTCCTCTGTACCAGCCTCTGACCATATCCGTCCAATGGTGATAAGACAGGGCAGGCCTTCTCCTCAGATGACTTTCCTGTTTTCAGAGGGGGTGAAGATGGGGGATCTTTCCAGAACCCCCTCTGTCTCATTGACCAGAACTGGGCCCCACACCTGCCCTTAAATGAATAACTTGCAGAGAGGAATGCAAATGTCCTAGTTGTACAAGACCTGGACAAAATCAGGCTTCTGTTAGCTCTGATGGTGCTTCTCAAACTCCAGGTGCGTCAGAATCCCCTGGAGGGTTTCTTACAACACAAATTTCTGGGCCCCACCCTCCAGGCTTGCTTACCTCTCTCAGGTGAGGTCAAGAATTTGCATTTTCCTACAGAACTTCCTGGAGAAGGCAATGGCACCCCACTCCAGTACTCTTGCCTGGAAAATCCCATGGACAGAGGAGCCTGGTGGGCTGCAGTCCATGAGGTCGCTAAGAGTCGGACGCGACTTCACTTTCTCTTTTCACTTTCATGCATTGGAGAAGGAAATGGCAGCCCACTCCAATGTTCTTGCCTGGAGAATCCCAGGGACAAGAGGAGCTTGGTAGGAGGCCGTCTATGGGGTCGCCTAGAGTCCAACACAACTGAAGTGACTTAGCAGCAGTAGCAGCAGAGAACTTCCTTCCAGCACTTTCCAACAGAACTTCCCCTGGTGGTCCAGTGGTTAAGAATCCACCTGTCAATGCAAGGGACACAGGATCAGTCCCTGGTCCAGGAAGATTCCACATGCCATGGGACAACTAAACCCACGAGCCACAACCACTGAGCACGTGCTGTGGAGCCCACATGCCCTGGAACCTGTGTTCCTCAAGAGAAACCACAATGAGTAGCCTGTGCTCCACAACCAAAGAGTAGCCCCCACTTGCCACAACTAGCAAAAATCCACGTGCAGCAATGAAGACACAGTGCAGCCAAAAAATAATGAATTTTAAAAAAGAATTTGCGTTTTCCCAGATGCTTCTGCAGTTACTGTTGATGATCCCGAGACCACACCTTGAAATCCCAGGAGGGGAGGTGGAGGGGGAACAAATGTTTGTTCCTGAGATTAACCTGGCCTCTCACTGAGGCCTCTGGGTCTGGAGATGGCTATGGGCAGCCCAGTCTCAACTCAGGCTGTGCAAAGACCTCCCTCAGATCTCACGGCCACTGTCTTGCTGCTGCTGATTTCTGGTCCGTAGCCTTTATTTCTGCCCTGGAATAGACCCAAGTGAGGGGCGGAGTGGGTGGAGGGCAATTTCCCCAGCTCACAAAGCAACTCTGGGTACCAGCTATTGTGTGAGCAGGACTTGTACTAAAGACACGGCCCACGGAGGAAAATAGCACAGGAGCGGATCCTGCTCTGAAAAGCCCTGGGGCCTCCCTGACACTGAGGTTCTCAGCTCTGCACCAGTCGGGCAGGACCCAGCCAGTTCCTCTCCCTTCCGCCTCGACCTCACGCCTACGCACACCTCCCTCCTCGCTGCCCCCCGGGGCGTAGAACACGCCTTCCCCTCCACTCTCCTCCCCAGCTCAGCGCAGTCCTGCCAGTGGCCACGCCCTTCAACTGAGGGCTCAGGGCAGGAGAGTCAGAACACGCACCCGTGTAGAGCCTGGGTCAAGGGCGCTGAGTCTGAGCACCCAGCTGGGGGAAGCGGGTGCTTCTGATCTGAGCAAGCCCTGAAGGCGAACAGGAGACAGTTCGGGCCTGGGGATGGGGGTTGGGGGCGGGACTCTGCCTCCTGTGGGCTGAGCAAGGACTGAGGTTTGGTTCTGAGCTATCCTGGCTTTGAGAGGATCCTAGGAATACCGTGAGGGATGCTGGGCAGTCAGTCCATCCCTCCTGCTCCTTCAGCTCTCAGAATCACTCACAACAGGCTCACACCTGGAGCTGAAACAGAGCAACACCTTACGGTCCTTGCCCTCTCCCCCCAGCCCCCAACACGTACTTTACCTGCCTTCTGTCTGTGGAAAACTTTAGTCAAAGAATAAGTTTAATCGGAGAAGTGAGAAATGCAGAAATGAAGGAAACAGTCGAAGGAGAAAAATAATAATAATGTGGTCACTAAGCAGAGTCAAGGACCTTTAGCTCTTCCTCAAGGGCTGTAGATAACAAGCTGAGCTACATCCGGTGAGCTGTCTTAAAGATGCTGAAACCCCAGGTGGAGAAGTTAACTCCATGATGACCAGACTACCCACAACCTGAGCTGCTGCAATTCTGAGAACTGGCCACAAAGAAATGGGAACAAACGGACCCTGGAACTGAAGACTACCTGTACCTAAAAAAATCAAGATGACGCTGGCCAGACCACTCATGACCAAGCTGAAGATGACTGTCGGAGCTGACTCTGCTGTTTCTGCATTCAGTCACCCCCCACTTCTGTCTAGAAAAGCTCTTGCCCCACTGGTTGCCAGTGGCAGTGTTGTAGCCACACGTTCCAGGAAACAAACTCACTCAGAAGGACAATGCAGACACTGGAGAGCAGTTTATTACACTGGCAGGCCCAAGGCAGAGTCTCCTCTTAGCCAAGGACCCTGACCAGTTTTTGTGAAAACCTTACATACCCTAAGTGTACATGCTCAAACCCACCTCCCTAAATTCCCTGAAACTAATCTGAACAAAGGAAAAGAAAGATATGATCAAAGTTAACCCGTGATTCGTAAGCCTTAAGCCTAGGTTGCTGCTGCTGCTAAGTCACTTCAGTCGTGTCCGACTCTGTGCGACCCCATAGATGGCAGCCCACCAGGCTCTCCCGTCCCTGGGATTCTCCAGGCAAGAACACTGGAGTGGGTTGCCATTTCCTTCTCCAATGCATGAAAGTGAAAAGTGAAAGGGAAGTCGCTCAGTCGTGTCCGACTCTTAGACACCCCATGGACTGCAGTCCACCAGGCTCCTCCGTCCATGGGATTCTCCAGGCAAGAGTACTGGAGTGGGGTTAACAGTGGACAATTATCAATGGGCCTATGGTCATACCACAATTAGCATAATAGAATTTATGATTCTGTTTGGTTACACAGATAATTAAGGTATTCTTTTAGGCAAGGAGTGTCTAGGTACGAGCCCTGGGCGCTTCCATCCCGGGGATCTGGTTTTCCATTTGGTATGTTGTTTCCATAGACACTGGGCATATAGCTCAAAGTCCATAGACCGGCCCAAGATGGAGTCTGTTCTGTCTGTTTCCTCCTTCAGCGGGGGCTGGTGGGGGAAGTGAGCCTTTGGACAGATGTCTTCCCTGTCCTCCCCCGGTCCCCTCGAAGTTTCCGGCATCTGAAATAAAACAAACTTTCCACCAACCTAGCCTGTCTGTTGGCTTTTGAGTGGCGAGCCGCCCGACCCCACACACTAGGTAGGTAACAGAATCCCTCAGGCTTTTGACCCTCTGAAGAGAGAACCCACTGACCAGGGCAGGGTGCCTGTCGAGACATCTAGAGGCACCATTTTGGGGATAGGGGCTTGGAAAACTCCAGGGCGACAGTATCTTTCTTTTTTTTTTAATTTGAAGGTAGGGCCTTTTAGGGGGCTGTGTGTCTCTTCAGTGCTGACTGCAAGCTTTCTCTAGGTGTGGTGAGCAGGAGGCGGCGGGGCGGGGGGTGAGGGTAGGGCAGCTGCTCTCCCTTGCGGTGCTTAGGCGCTAGAGCGCGGGCTCAGCAGTCACCCCAAGGCATGTGGAATCTTCCCAGATCAGGGATCAAACCTGTGTCCCCTGCATTGGCAGGCAGATTCTTAACCACCGGGCCACCAGGGAAGTCCTTCCAATGCAATCTGATTTTACCTTCTCGGGTTCTGGAAGAACGAGTGGTTCTTTATGGTAAACTTTGAGGTTACTTAGGCCCAGATACGGGGAGGACCCTCTTGGCTATCAGCTTATTGCAAAATTTCACCCAGAGGAATCCAGATTGGGGACCACTGTTATTTATAACCACAGCGTCCTTCTCAGGAGAGTAGATCCTGCTTCTTTAAATAAAAGGCTCTTTTGTTTGTTCTGAGGCCCCTTATTGGGTTTAGCAAAGGTAGCCAGGTAGCCAAGTTTGGGAGGAGAAGCTGGGGAGGGCCAAATCCTTCCAACTGCTTGGTATCTCGAATGAGCGAGCCAGGGAAGCCCCCAGGGGCGGCGAGGTGGGAGGGTTGTGAAGGAAGGAGGGCAGGTGGAGATGAGAGCAGGCCGCCCAGCTCAGGAGGCAGGGGGCTGGGGAATGCGGGGGCCATGGCTTTTAAGAACAGGAGTGTCCCAGGGTCACTTTCACTTGGGTGCTGAGCAGTGCTGTGACTTCCAGAGACCTAAATATCTTCTGCTCACAAAGCATCCTGGTATTCGTGCTTTCTTGGGAGAAGAAATGGGCTGCATCCTATGTTTGAGTCAATTCCAGGGCAGAAATAAAGGGAACAGCTGCTAGAATTCAGCAGAAACAGGAAACCAGAGCCACACAATTGCAAGCCTGAGAAAGTGCAGAAGTCTTGGGGACGGGGTCTGAGCCAAACCTATTTTAATCCCGATGAGTTGGGAACCCCCAGCCAAGCCTGGGTTCTGCCATCCGGGAAGACTCCGCCCCCGTTTCCTTACTGAAAAAGCCTGTTGTGTTCAAGGGAGAGGGCAGTGTACCCACCTGGGGTGGGGCAGGGGTTGGGAGGATGACGACTGGTCGGAGATAATTCTACATGTTCCCACTCCCCTCTGCTGTGATTGGGGTGCAGTAGGCATGTGACCCTGTTCTAGCCAGTGAGACAGAAGGCGAAGTGGGGCTGGGGGCTTCAGGAAGGATTTCTCTGCCTAATGAAAGGAGAGAGAGCCATTTTAGGGCAAGCCCTGCCCCTGCTTTCTTTCTGGAGATGCTATCTCTGGCTGAGCCTCTAAGCCATTAAAAACAGGGGTTCCAGAGTCAGGGTTAAAAGCACAGCTGGGCTCTGATTAGCTGGGCGGTCTTGAGAGAGTTACTCAACATTTCTGCCTCATCTGCAACGTGAAAATAATAATGGCACCTTCCTCACAGGGTTGTCGTCAAGATCAAATGAATGAATGCACGCGTGTCTAAAATGGCTCGACAGCCCCTGCACATGGGGATTACTTGGTACATGACAGCTGTTACTGTTTTTTTAAATATTTATTTCTTTTGGCTGTGCTGGGTCTTGGTTGTGGGTCTCTGCCACTGTGTTGCCTGCAGGCTCAGTTTCCCCAAAGTGTGTGGGATTTTAGTTCCCCAACTAGGGATTGAACCTGCGTTCTCCTGCACTGCAAGGCAGATTCTTAACCACTGGACCACTAGGGAAGTCCCTGTCATTATTATTTTTAATCTGTGGATATGATGCTTGGAACCATGGTAAACTTCTTTTAGCCACAAAGGAGGAAACCCTAACATAGAAGATGGGAAGGTAGAAAGAGAAAAGTATTGATTCCAAAACAAGACCTCTTAAGATAATAAAACTCCCAACTCTTTAGGCAACACTTGGTTGAATATTTGTTATTTGCAGCCTAAAGCATTCTAACCATTTGTACATAAAACTTGATTCCCTTGTTGATTTACAATAAGAATAAAACCACTTAGTCTATAGGACACTCACATTTATTGATGAAAATACTCACCCTGGAGGCAGACTACGGCAGTGATCGCCAGTTGTTCTCAAATGCTTGGTTTCTGCTTTTTTCAAATTTAACTTATTGAAGTATAGTTGATTTACAGCGTTGTGTAGTTTCTCCTTTCTTTAATAAAAATAACTGCTGGACACATGTGCCTAGCTAGAAACTACATTTCCCAGTCTCCTCTGCAACTAGAAGCCATATGCCCAGGTTCTAGCCAAAGGAATGTGACTCAAGTGCCAGTCTTGGAGTTTGCCCTGAAAGTGTTGGGCCTGCCCTCCCCTCACTCTTCTCTCTTCTTGCTGATGGGAAGATGATAAGAGCTGGAGCAGTTACCTTGGATCCAGAGATGGAAGAGCCATTTTTAGGGTAGACAGAATTGCCCCACCAGCCCTGAACCACCTACTTCTGACTTCTTACAAACAAGAAAAAGAAATTATCTTGTGTAAGCCACCGTATAGTTTTTTATCACTTTACTACAGCAGATCTACATGAGATTACAGAATATCAGGTAGAAATAGTGGTACAGAAGTACTGTTCTGTGATTATTACTATGACCTATGTATCAGTCAGCTGCTGCTTCATAACAAAACACCCCAAATTTAGAACTTAATATAATAATGCTTTACTATTTCTCATGATTCTGTTGGTTGGCTACATTCTTCTGCTGGTTTTGCCAGGGCTTGCTTGTGCAACTGCATTCAGTTGGAGGAATGGCTGAGGGCTGGGTTCTGCTGGGACAGAAAGGGTGGCTGAACTTCCCTCTCCACGTGGTCTTTCATCCTCAAGGAAGACAGTCCAAGCTAGGTTTCCTCACATGGTGACTCTGTAAGAGTTCCAAGAGAAAGCCCCGAAGCACCAATATTTTTCATGTTTGTGTCATGGTTGCTGGTACACTTGGCAAAGCAAGTCACATGGCCAACTTCAGAGTCAATGCAGGAGAGTATAGATACCAGAGGCTTGATTCACTGGGTTATTTAGGTAACAACTCACCTTACCCTATTACGCCCCATGAATTTTGGAAGCTCATTAAGGATAATTAGAAATCCTAGTGCCATGCACACTAGACTCATCTGCACAGAGACTAATAACCCTCTAGGATTAGGGACAATTAAAATTCATTCCCTCATTTGGCTATTCATCATGTTCAGTCTGGAGAAGGCAATGGTACCCCACTCCAGTACTCTTGCCTGGAAAGTCCCATGGATGGAGGAGCCTGGTGGGCTGCAGTCCATGGGGTCACACAGAGTCAGACACAACTGAGCGACTTAGCAGCAGAAGCAGCAGCAGCATGTTCAGTCACTCAGTCATATCCAACTCTTTGTGGCCATCTGGGCTGTAGCCCACCAGGCTCCTCTGTCCATGGAATTCTCCAGGCAAGAACACTGGAGTGAGTTGCCATTTCCTCCTCCAGGGAAGCTTCCTCATCCAGGGATCAAACTCGCATCTCCTGCATTGCAGGTGGATTCTTTACCACTGAACCACTGGGGAAGCCCAAAGGTCAAAAAACAACAACAGTGTTTCAGGTTGTTTATATAAAAAATTTAAATGACAAAATTTTAAATTATTATTGGAAATAATAGAACAGAAGGAAAATGCAGGTAGGAAAAAACAAAAGGTGATAGCAGATGCAAGGTCAGAACGAAAGATGCATGTCTCAGAGGTTCACGCTCCTACTAGGAGGAGGACATGAGGGTGTCTGGAGAGTGCTGGGACAAGACCCAGGAGGTGGTCCTGGGCAGTGGAGGGGATGGGAGTGAGGCAGTGGCTTCTCACAGAGCTGTGCCGCTTTGTGGGACTCAGGGGAGCTGGGATGAGGCAACATCTAAAGTACTCCAAGACGGTACTTGTCAACCTTACTGGGTTTTAGGATCACTTGGGGAGTAAGCTTAACACAGATTCATAGGCCCGGTCCCTAGAGCCTGGACTCGTAGATGGTCTTTGAACCACATTGTGAAGTGACTTTGAAGCCCATTTCATAAGTGGATGCCAGTTCCAGGTAGGATATTCAGACTGGAGGAATAACCAAGAAGAAAGTTTCTTGGGACTTCTCTGGTGGTCCATGACTAAGACTCCACACTTCCAACGCAGTTTGATCCCTGGTCAGGCAACTAGATCCCACGTGCCACAACTAAGAATTTGAATGCCGAAACAAAGTCCCGGCACAGCCAAATTTGAAGAAAAAAAAAAAAAGCTTATTAAATAAGTGAATGGCTCCAGAGTCCCAGGAATATTCTGGAAAGGGGAAGGGGATGCCATGTGGTCTTGGAGCTCCCTAATATTTCAGATACTTTATTTCTGCCCAGAACAAACCTCTTTCCTGAATAAATATCCCCCAAGGAGACCCTCAGCCCTCACTAATATTACCTGCTCTAGGGCTGGCCTCCATCCTACAAGCACTGTTGTTGGGTTCTGCCCCTGCCCCAGCTGTTGCTGATTGGACCGAGGTTGGGCACCTGACTTAAAATTCACCACACAGGTTCTCTCTGCCAGCAACGTGAAACAGAAACAGGGGTCTTTGGTACTGTGTCCATTGATGGCTGTGCTCCACAGAGACAGCCCATGAACCCCTGATGTTCAGATCTGCAGGATTGCCTGGTTCCGCCCTTCCTGGATCCTGGCTCTTCAGCGTCCCTCCAGCTTGTGACACATTCTGGCATGCTTCCACTAAATTCTACTTTGGCTGAGTCAGCTCTTATCCCTGGCCTCCAAAAGCACTTTAACTGCTGCATGCTGGCACAGTGACACGGGATCAGAGTTAGTGGGTCTGAGGTTTTTCCCTGTGATCTCAAACTGGGCTGTCCCTAAGAAATGGGCCCATCTAGTCTTTTTCCTGGTGAAACTATGAGATGCCAATGGCCAACCAACACTGTTTGGGGAAGAACCGGGGCAGTCTGGGAAAGGCACTTTGCGCTGCAGCTGGAACTCACTGCCAAGAAGCAGAAAGCAGTAGATCAATGAGCGGCAAAGGAGAAAGCGAGCTCATGGGAAATTAGTGGGGCCTGCCCCGGCCACCCTCTTCAGATAGAGCCTTCCAGGGGATGGAAGAGATGCTTTGTCTGTTGTTGTTGCTTAGTTGCTAAGTCGAATCTGACTCTTTGCGACCCCATGGACAGTAGCCCGCCAGGCTCCTCTGTCCGTGGGGTTTCTCAGGCAAGAATACCAGAGTCGGTTGCCATTTCCTTCTCCAGGAGATTTTCCCAACCCAGGGATGGAATCCGTGTTTCCTCCGTTGCAGGTGGATTCTTTACACACAGAAGAGATGCTTAGATAGTTCTTTGAGGAAAGAAAGCATTAGTGTTTTAGGCTTATATTTCTGAAGATTCACCTGAAGGCTGTGGTAGCCAGC
Organism: Aepyceros melampus; assembly: GCA_006408695.1. NCBI lineage: Eukaryota > Metazoa > Chordata > Mammalia > Artiodactyla > Bovidae > Aepyceros > Aepyceros melampus. The sequence goes on along the minus strand of SJXQ01003989.1, from coordinate 9,256 downwards.
CTCCAAGATGGCCCCCAGCAAACTCCACCTGCTGGTGGCCAGGTCCTTGTGTAGTCCCCTCCCACGTTAAATAGGCTGGCCAGTAGGATACAACAGGGAAGATGGCATGTGATTTAGGCTACTTCATGAAAGACATCATGGGTTCAGCCTCCCTCTCCTGCATGGATCTCCTACTCTGGAAGAAGCCAGCCACCATGCTGTGAGGACGCACGAGCAACCCTATGGAGGGGCCCATGAAGGGAAGAACTGAGGCTGCCTGCCAACCATCAACACCAATTGCCAACCGCATGGGTGAGCTACCACGGAGTGGGTCCTCCAGCCCCAGTCAAGCCTTCAAGTGACCGCAGTGCTGACTGACATCCTGACCACAGCCTCATGAGAGACCCTGAGTCAGAGCCAGCACTATGTTGCTCCTGAATTCCTGCTCCACAAAGGGTACATGAGAAAATAAATGTTTATCATGGCTAAGCTTAGGGGTAAGTCTGTGTTCTGGAAATAGTTAATACAGCTAAGCATGAGCATGTGCTAGACTTGGAACGCAGTCACAAAGGGGATGACAGGAAAAGAGCATGTGGCCCAGACCTGCATCAGTGGGGCCTCAGGCGCCAGAGGCAGCCATGCAGACCCCCAGCTGCCCCTCTGTCAGGGAGAAGTGGAAGGGAAGCGTCTCTGGCAAGTGAGGGAGGGGACCCAAACCACTGGAAGCAGCTGCTAACTTCCTCATCTTTAAAGCACATCCTGCTTCATTATCACCAGAGACACAGGAAGTTCACAATTCCTCTGATATCCAAAATATCAGGATTTCTGAGTGCCCATCCTAGCGATATTAAAAAGCAGAGACATTACTTTGCCAACAAAGGTCCATCTAGTCAAAGCTTTGGTTTTTCTAGTAGTCATGTATGGATGTGAGAGTTGGACTACAAGGAAAGCTGAGCAGGGAAGAATTGATGCTTTTGAACTGTAGTGTTGGAGAAGACTCTTGAGAGTCCCTTGGACAGCATGGAGATCCAACCAGTCCATCTTAAAGGAAATCAGTCCTGAATATTCATTGGAAGGACTGATGCTGAAGCTGAAACTCCAATACTTTGGCCACCTGATGCAAAGAACTGACTCATTGGAAAAGACCCTGATGCTGGGAAAGATTGAAGGTGGGAGGAGAAGGGGATGACAGAGGATGAGACGGTTGGATGGCATCACCGATTCAATGGACATGAGTTTGAGTAAACTCTGGGAGTTGGTGATGGACAGGGAGTCCTGGCATACTGCAGTCCATGGGGTTACAAAGAGTCGGACACGACGAGTGACTGAACTGAACTGAACTGATCCTAGCAATAGTGAGAGATATACCTTTTCTTCTCCTGAGGTAAGTCCAAGGATCCTAGAGAATCTACCAGTCCAAAGGAGGCCACCCCAGTTAGTTTCTCCTGGTAGAAAAAGAAACCAGAAAATCTAGTCAAGACCACTGAGGGGACCCATTTCTCAGCTGCACAGCCTTCACCCAACCAGAAGTTCTAGCAGTTTCTCAGAACATATCTGAGAAAATGAAATATTACTTTTCCAAATGCAGGGACTCTTCCTGGAGGAACAACTCAGGAATGTCCCAACTTGTTAGAATTAAGACTAGAACGTTGTGCAAGTTGTCCTGTTACCAGCAAGCTGAGTCAGGCTGCATGCTTCTTGGGAAAGAAGGGAGACTCAAGGTTGTACTGATAGTGAGGAGACTGTTCTTGGCCTGTCGGGGCTCGCCATTTCCAGGGAAAAGTAAGTCTCTGAGGCTTCACGATTCCTCTTCCCTCTCCCGCCTTCCACTTCTGCACATGTTTCTCACCCACCTCCTCTGCCTTGTTCCCACCATGTCTGGTGGCCTGTAGGCCCAAGGGGCTCAGAGACCAGGCCTTTCCCCTCAGGATCCACTTCCCAAGAAGTCCCAATCTTTTCTTCAAAGATTCCCCTTTCAGAAAATTCCTGAGGGGCTTGACAACAGCATGGGGTGACCTGTCAGGCGGATGTTACAGTCACTCTGTGGGAGAGGGGACCCTCGCCCTAACTCACTCCCTCCTGCCATGATGGGAGGAAGACTTTCTTCCACAGCGTTGGGCCCTGCATACAGGGCAGGACCCTCCTGGAAACCACTTCCCAGTGCCCAGTGGGACAGACGCGCCCTCTGGTGGCCCCACACCATAGCTCCCACCACCCACTCGTAGCCCAGAGCAGACTTGAATGCCACAAAGTCCTTCAGCTGCCTATCTCCATCCCTGAGCTTGCTGCCTCTACCTGAGAGTGGAGGGGTCTCAGCTGAGGAGAGAAGTGAGGTCACTTCGAGCTCCTTTCTGCTGAGTTGGGATGCCATTGAGTTTGTAGTCATCCCCATTACATTTTGAAGAACTTTCATGACCCTTGGGAAGGGCTGAGGCGGTGACATTTATGCTGCAGGCCTCTGTGAGTGTGAGCTTCCAGGGAAATGGTGAGGTCTAGGGCAGCATCTCAGCCATTCTTGGGCCTCAGTGGTTGAGGGCACAGCCTTTCTGCACAGTCAGGATGGCCCCAGAAGACAAGTCTGCTTTCTCACCAGAAAGATGGGAGTGGTAAGGTCTTAAAAGGAGATTACAGAAGTAAAGCTTTTATTCAACCTCTGACGAGGTGAGTTTTCCAAGGGAAGTGGGCGCAGGGGTAGGCAGGGGTGGGGTACAGTAAAGAGATTCTGATTTTTCCAGAATATCAGATGGCTCTGAATCCTGGCAGCAAAGCCAGGCAAGCAAAGACAAGGACTGATTCTCTGGAGAATCTCAGGAACATGATTTGTGGGGCTGATTTCAGGTTTGTTGAATGAAAAATATGACTGAATCAGCAAATGAATGACGTCACAGGAAGCTAACTCAGAACCGGCCCTGTGGAATTCTCAAGACACGAAACCTGACTGCCCAGAGCCTGCAGAGGTTGGAAACTGGGAAGCCAGCCCCTAGCTCCCAGTCGCAGAGTTCACTGTGGTGTTGCTAATAATTTGCCTCAGCGCCACCTGCTGGCGGACACTGACTGGCCAACTCCTGTTAGAGCTAGAGATCGGTCACCTGGATCCCCAGGGGGATGGCACAAGGCTGGGGACCAGGCTCTCTCCAGATGACCTGCTCCCTCAGGAACCTGATTATGCCTGACCCTTCCAAGGGTTAGTCAAGAAAACATACAAAGTTTGGAAAAGGCAAAAGAGATTCTTGGATGTCCTTTCAAAGGAAGACTGTCCTCTAATGATAAGCTCATCCTTAGGGGTGTATGCTCTTCATTGCCTTTGACTGACTTTATAACTCTGTAGGGACAGAAGTAATTTGTAGAAAACAGATAATAATGAAACGATTCCTGCTCATGGCAAGCAAATGATTCCTATTTATAACCACACAAAGGAATTCAGTCCAGAAGAGAATATTCTCATTTAAACTACTTTTAACACCTTGTTGGTTCCTTGTCAGTTACAGAGTTAAAGAAAATCTTTGACACACATTAATTTTTTTTTTTTTTGGTATGAGGTCATGATTTTACCTTTTTGGAAATTACGCTTTATTAGATCTTTGGTTCTTGAGGAATCTACAAAGCCTCTCAGACCTTCCTTCCCATCATGCCCCCAACCTGTTCAGGTGGCACCAGCAACAGCATCCTCTGGGTCCCCACTGTACCCAGCACAGACTTCAAGGACAAGCTGCCCTGTGCTTCCCTGCCAGTCTCTCCCTCAAGACTGCCAATGCCCAGGGACAGGAGCTGGGTGTGATTCTCACTGGATCTGCAGAGCTCAGTAGAGGCTGTTGAATGAATTTATGAATATACTTAGTGTGGGCCACACCCCCTGCTGATGAGGGAGCCTGGGATACTGCAAGCCAGAAGGGCAATTTATGCACTTGCTGCTGCTGCTGCTAAGTCACTTCAGTCGTGTCCGACTCTGTGTGACCCCATAGACGGCAGCCCACCAGGCTCCGCCGTCCCTGGGATTCTCCAGGCAAGAACACTGGAGTGGGTTGCCATTTCCTTCTCCAATGCATGAAAGTGAAAAGTGAAAGTGAAGTCGCTCAGTCATGTCCGACCCTCAGAGACCCCATGGACTGCAGCCTTAGAGGCTCCTCCATCCATGGGATTTTCCAGGCAGGAGTACTGGAGTGGGGTGCCATTGCCTTCTCCAATTAGCCAAACACTTTTCAGCCTCAGTTTCCATATCAGTGCAATGAGGATAAAATTTACCGTGCTGAAAATACAGATGGGAAGGAAGTCTTAAGTAATTCCCGCATGGTTTCCTTTGCCTCTCTTGGTTTCTACTCAGACCTCCCACCCCACCCCCAGAATACTAAGAAAAGGAACAGGGTCATTTCCTCTGGCTCCCCACCTGTAAGGCCTACGGGAAGTGTTCAGTTAAGTATGCCCCACCTCCGACAGCCCAGCCTGGTTAATGAATGAGAAAAGGAAGCGGAAATGGCTTGAGGGGCCAGGGTGCCCATCGTCTGGCAGTCAAGGATCATGGCCAACTTAGAAGCAGCCTTGGGCTTGGGCTGGGAGGGGAGGGGAGCGGGGTAGTAAGGGGTGGGGTGGTGGACTGCTTACCTGAACAGAGAAACCCCAAGAGAAAATCCAAAGAGAGAGAGAGGCTGGAAGAGGCTCCAGTCCAGACCCCAGCCTCAACTCATCCCCAGCCACAGGAGCCCACCTGCCTCTCTGGCCAGCTACTCCGCTAAACAGCTACATCTGCTAAAGGGGAAAAAAAAAATTTTTTTTTTTTTTACTGACAACCAAATAACTGGGATTCGGGCGCCACCGCGTGGTCATTTGTGAAACTGCCTGCCCAGGTGATCCAAAGGCAGAGGGAGGCCGACCAGCATTCCTCTAACTTTCCTGCCCTCCACCCTCTTCCTCGTCTTCTCCCTCCTATTTATTGAGCACTAGCTTCATGGGAAATAGATGGAGAAACAGTGGGGGACTTTATTTTCGGGGGCTCCAAAATCACTGCAGACGGTGACTACAGCCATGAAATTAAAAGACACTTACTCCTTGGGAGAAAAGTTATGACCAACCTAGATAGCATATTCAAAAGCAGAGACATTACTTTGCTAACAAAGGTCCATCTAGTCAAGGCTATGGTTTTTCCTGTGGTCATGTATGGATGTGAGAGTTGGACTGTGAAGAAAGCTGAGCGCCGAAGAATTGATGCTTTTGAACTGTGGTGTTGGAGAAGACTCTTGAGAGTCCCTTGGACTGCAAGGAGATCCAACCAGTCCATCCTAAAGGAGATCAGTCCTGGGTGTTCATTGTAAGGACTGATGCTGAAGCTGAAACTCTAATACTTTGGCCACCTGATGCAGAGAACTGACTCATTAGGAAAGACCCTGATGCTGGGAGGGATTGAGGGCAGGAGAGAAGGGGACAACAGAGGATGAGATGGCTGGATGGCATCACTGACTTGATGGACGTGAGTCTGAGTGAACTCCAGGAGTTGGTGATGAACAGGGAGGCCTGGTGTGCTGCGATTCATGGGGTTGCAAAGAGTCAGACACGACTGCGCGACTGAACTGAACTGAGGTGGTCAAAATCTCTCCCTTGGAGGGCTTGGAGGAGTTTGGAGGAGCTTGGAAGGCTACAGTCCATAGAGTCACAACTGAAGTGACTTAGCACGCACACACAGCACTGATGCTGAGTCTCCAGAGCTCAAAACTGATTTCAGAACACAGACTAGGTGCTCAATAAACATTTATGAATGAAGTCATAAATCAATGAATGAATACAAGATCTTTTAAAACCCGAAAATGTGTCCCTGCCCTCGAGGCGCTGGTGGCCTGGTGCGGAAAACAAATCAGTAGAGGGTAGAAGTCCTTCCGCCTCTACCCGCACCCCACCTCCCACCTCCCCTCACCCCTCAGAGCTTTGCCAGAAGGATACACAGGCGCTTCAGGACCCAGAGGAGGCACCTAACCTCATCCCGCCCTGAAGCGCTGAGAAGGATGACCAGCAGAGCCGAGGCCCTTAAAGGAGGGGCGGGGAGAGGCACTCCCGGTAGAGGCCCCAGCTCGCGAGAGGGTCTGCGCGGTGTGCAGTTCAAATTCTAAGCCTTGAGGAGGAACGTAAAGGGAGAAAGAGAGGTCTGCAGGGAATTCATCAAGATTTGCCGTTAAAACAAATCCTCCCCTTAACTATGCCTCAGATTTCTCATCCGCAAAATGGGAATAAGATGAGGAGGGAACGAGAGGCTGAGGCTGGCGCATCCTAGCCCTTGCTGTTGTTCAGTTGCGTCTGATGACTCCACGGACCGCAGCACGCCAGGCCTCCCTGTCCATCACCACCTCCCGGAGTTCACTCAAACCCATGTCCATCGAGTCAGTGATGCCACCCAACCATCTCATCCTCTGTCGTCCCCTTCTCCTCCCGCCCTCAGTCTTTCCCGTGTCAGGGTGTTTTCCAATGAGTCCGCTCTTCACATCAGGTGGCCAGAGCGTTGGAGCTTCAGCATCAGACCTTCCAATGAATATTCATCCATTCCTTTGATTTCCTTTAGGATGGACTGGTTGGATCTCCTTGCAGACCAAGGGACTCTCAAGAGTCTTCAACACCACAGTTCAAAAGCATCAATTCTTCGGCGCTCAGCTTTACGACTCTCTGATGGGTTACCCACACTAGATGCATTTTGGGGGGTTGGCCACCAGGTGGCAGTAAGTAGGTTCCCAGAGGCCTCGGGAATGACCTAAGACTGGAGCTGCAAGGGATAACATTCCCCATCTGGTTTAAATCACTGTCTCTCAGATGACAGCACTGAGAGATCCCCTGGGGTCCAAACATCCAACTCTCATGAGATGGAAGAGATTTGTCCTCTAATTCATGGGCACTTGGTCAAGGAACTGGGGTGGGCCTCACAGTTCAGTTCAGTTCAGTTGCTCAGTTGTGCCTGACTCTTGCCTCACAGAGGGGACATCAAATAGAGTCCTTTGATGTAACCAGTAACTCATTCTTGTTTATTAAGTCCCTACTATGGTCCAGCCCTAGGGATGCTGTAGACAATAAACCAATATAGAGTTGGGGTGGGGGCAGGAGGTGATAAGATGTTGAACAACTCTTTTAGTGAGAAGAATAAAGATGAAATAGGGAATGTGGGGATGGTTTGCAGTTTTAAATAGGATGGTGCAGGAAGGCCTCCTGAGAAGGGCCCTTTGCATAGAGACTGGAAGATATGATGGAAAATCCATGGGAATTTCTGAGGAAGGAGGGGACCAGCAAGGAAAAATGCCCTGGGGGCAAGATTGTGCCTGCCTTGATTCAAGGATCTCCAGAGAAGCCAGAAAGGGGCTGAGTGCAAGGAGGAGGGGCCCAGATGGAGCTGGGCCTTAGAGGCCGCTGAGATGCCCAAATGAGGATATAATATGCAGTGACAAAGGTACACGGTGGGAAAGAAGCACAGGCCGCTCATTAGGAAATCCAAACTTGTGTCTCATTACCCACCCACATCTCCTGCAGTGCACTGTGGATTAATATTTTCTATAAATCCTGTAATTATCTTGTGAATAGCACAATTATATTGCATTGTATCCTCTATGTTGAAAGCATTCATTTGTTAAATGTAAACATTTAAAATAGACCATGTATTATGGAGCCCTTTTTACTTTTTTATTTAATAAACTGGAAGTCTCAAAGAAGCAGAGGAGTTTTTTTGCCCTCCAAGAGTCCCACGGAAGCAGATCTACACTCACACCCTCACATACTCACACTCACACCCTCACATACTCACACTCACTCACCCACAGTGCCTGGCCAGCAGCCAGGGATGCTCACCTGTCACCTCGAGGTGGCCTTGGGCAGGTCACTGTTGTGTCTTCCACTACCTCAGCACCACCTCGCCCAGCCCTTGACTGTGTACAGAGCATGTCCTCATTCATGGGCCTTCAACTATGACATGGGCAGGGATTAATATGTCCACTTTAGAGATAGATAAGCTGAATCTCTGAAAGGTGCCCGGAGCACAGAGTCTGGAGAAGGATAAGGCAAGATGGGACTGGCGAAGACTTAAACATGTAAGGCAAGGAGATCCAACCAGCCCATCCTAAAGGAGATCAGTCCTGGGTGTTCATTGGAAGGACTGATGCTGAAGCTCCAATACTTTGGCCACCTGATGCAAAGAGCTGACTCGTTTGAAAAGACCCTGATACTGGGAAAGATTGAGGGCAGGAGGAGAAGGGGACAATAGAGGATGAGATAGTTGGATGGCATCACCGACTCAATGGACATGAGTTTGGGTAAGCTCCGGGAGTTGGTGATGGACAGGGAGGCCTGGTGTGCTGCAGTTCATGGGGTCACAAAGAGTTGGACACGACTGAGTGACTGAACTGAACTGAAGGTTATGTACCCCAATATTCATAGCAGCACTATTTAAAATAGCCAAGACATGGAAGCAACCTAGATATCCACTGACAGATCAATGGATAAAGAAATTGTGGTACATATATGCAGTGGAATATTATTCGACCATAAAACACGAATGAACTTGAGTCAGTGGAAGTGAGGCAGATGAACCTAGAGCCTGTTATACAGAGTGAAGTAATCCAGAATGAGGAATCTAGAAAAATGGTCCTGATGAAACTATCTGCAGGACAGGGATAGAAACACAGATGTAAATAACAAACTCGTGGGCCCAGCAAGGGAAGGAGAGGGTGGAATGACTCCAGAAAGCACTGACAGATACTCACTGCCATGTGTTAAACAGATAGCTAGCAGGAAGCGGCCGCAGAGCACAGGGAGCCCTGCTTGGTGCTCTGTGACCAGAGGGTCAGGATGGGGGACGGGAGGGAGGCTTCAGAGGCAGGGGATATATGAAAAGAAGAGAAGCAAAAAGCAAAGGGGAAAAGGAAAGATATAAGCATCTTCATGCAGAGTTTCAAAGAATAGCAAGAAGAGATAAGAAAGCCTTCTTCAGTGATCAATGCAAAGAAATAGAGGAAAACAACAGAATGGGAAAGACTAGAGATCTCTTCAAGAAAATCAGAGATACCAAGGGAACATTTCATGCAAAGATGGGCTTGATAAAGAACAGAAATGGTATGGATCTAACAGAAGCGGAAGATATTAAGAAGAGGTGGCAAGAATACACGGAAGAACTGTACAAAAAAGATCTTCATGACCTGGATAATCACGATGGTGTGATCACTCATCTAGAGCCAGACATCCTGGAATGTGAAGTCAAGTGAGCCTTAGAAAGCATCACTACGAACAAAGCTAGTGGAGGTGATGGCATTCCAGTTGAGCT
>SJXQ01003988.1:0-45895 GCA_006408695.1 Aepyceros melampus | reverse complement strand
GTTATGTTTTGATCCCTTTCTCTTTATTCTGTATGTATCTATTAAAGCTTTTTGGAATACGGTTATTATTAGACATATATGGCAATTTCTTTATATAGTGATTATTTCAAATTTCTGATCTCTTAACTTTAAATCCATTTAAGAATCCCACATTTTTACTCTCCTACCCCACAATTAGTGGCTTTGATGTAACATTTTATTATTTTAGGTATTATGTATCCCCTACCTACTTACTGTGGATATAGCATCATACTGTTTTGTCATTTAATTTTCCTACAAATTTTGTCTATGATTAATTTGCTACCTTTAATCTATATTTTTGTTTATCAATGAACTTTTTTACCGAGGTCCAGCCCTGGTTGGATCCAGGGTATCCTCAGGCGGATAGCATCAGCAACCTAGAAGAATGATTTATTTAGAGATATAGAAAGAGATAAAGAAGGAATATAGCAGTTAGGAAAATATAGGAGAGAAAGAGGCTGATATTGCTTGGTTTACACAGAAAGTCAATAAAGCCTCAAGACAAGAGACTTGCACTGTTTACGTAGGCCGCAGGTGCCCTCCTGGTCTCCCGAGGGAGTGAAGATTCAAGGCACCTTCTGGTTCAGGTCTTAGAAGCCTGGGCAAATAAGTAAACATGGTGGACCTCTGTGCTCCAGATGGGAATTAGCCTGAAAAGAAGAGTAAGAAAAGACGACATGGGGAAACCAGTCTTTCAAGGAACCAGTCCTGGTCCTGGTCCTGCTCCGTCTCCTTATTTTTTTCAGGGAAGCTTGCATACTTTAAGTTGTACATAGAGATAAATGTAAGAAGCAGAGTCACACAGGGTCAGCTGCTCTGACCCTTATCTAAAGACAGAGTGTTCTTTGCATATCCTTGTTCTTACAAGGGTATTATGTTTGTTTACAATATCTTCTGGTCTGGAGACCGATTAACATCTTATGGCAGAATCTTTCTATTGATAAAGGTTAGTCAATCAGAAAACTTGTTTTCCCTTAAGATCTACTACTGCTCCGTCTCCTTATTTTTTTCAGGGAAGCTTGCATACTTTAAGTTGTACATAGAGATAAATGTAAGAAGCAGAGTCACACAGGGTCAGCTGCTCTGACCCTATCTAAAGACAGAGTGTTCTTTGCATATCCTTGTTCTTACAAGGGTATTATGTTTGTTTACAATATCTTCTGGTCTGGAGACCGATTAACATCTTATGGCAGAATCTTTCTATTGATAAAGGTTAGTCAATCAGAAAACTTGTTTTCCCTTAAGATCTACTTAGTCTTAAGATAGTGATAAAGTTACATTCTTACATAGCAAGGATACAATGATTTATAACAAAGAAGAGGAGTACAGTGATTTATAACAAAGAGAAAATTTATTAACTCAAAAGTCTAGTATTGCTAACATCAAAACTACTATATTTCTTTTTCTACATTCTAATTACATTGATTAACATACCTCCAGGTGCCTAAGGATATGGAGGCCTGGCGGCAATCATTAACTCAGCAATGAAACCCTTCACCAACTTGATTTTTATCTTTAGAAAAGCCCTATGCTAACTAAGACTTTCAAAATACTCCAAACTCTCTGTGCTGTTTATGGTTGAGAGGTTATAAACAATCATGTGCGTAGTAGCAACAGTGTGGTTAATCCTGTCACACAAGCTAGTCTGCCAGCAGGGAGGTTTGACCTGAGACACTCCTTTTATATGCAGGAAACTATTAACTGGAGCTCTAAGTTAATTTTCCAGAGAAAGGTGGTCGGGGATAGCCCCTGTTAATGTCAGAAGAGTGTAGTATAACAGACAGATTTTTGTTTCGGGGGTAGATGCTTGAGCAGATCAAAGGGACCCCTTGAGTCTTGAGCCACCTTGCCCACATGAACTTGTCAGGGTGGGGTCGGGGAGTCCCTCGAGTCCTGACCCGCCTTTGGCAGTCAGGGCTCTTCCTCATGAACTTTGCCATGGGTGGGATCTCCCGTGCTGGCTCCTGGCACTTTTTCCTTTCATAATTTTCATGTTTCTAATTGTGTGATACTTAGTCACTTAGCCATCTCCAACTCTTTGTGACCCCATGGACTGTAGCCCACCAGGCTCCTCTGTCCATGGGAATTGTTCAAGCAAGAATACTAGAGTGATTGCCATGTCCTCTTCCAGGGGATCTTCCCAACCCACATATCGAACCAGGGTCTCTTGCATTGCAGGTGGATTCTTTACCAGCTGAGTTACCAAGGATGCCCATTTATAACTGTAATTTTTCCTTTATTGCTTAGAGAATTTCCAGAGAATTCTTGGAAAACTAGATTTGTGGGGTTCAACTTTTTTTTTTAGCTTTTCTGTTACCTGTAAAATATTTTATCTCCCCATGAAATCTGAATAAATGCCTTGTTGTGCATTCTTGATTGTAAGTTTTCCCCTTTCAGCACTTTGAATAAACCACACTACTGGCTGGCAGAGTCCCTGCTGAAAAGTCAGCTGAGAGCTTAAGGCAGTTATTTTATACCTAATTTGTTTCTTTTCTTTTGTTGCTTTCAATCAATTCAGTTCAGTCACTCAGTTTTGTCTGACTATAGGCAACCCCATGGACTTGAACATGCTAGGCTTCCCTGTCCATCATCAACTCCCAGAGCTTGCTCAAACTCATGCCCATTGAGTTGGTTATGCCATCCAACAATCTCATCCTCTGTCATCCCCTTCTTCTCCTGCCTTCAATCTTTCCTAGCATAAGGGTCTTTCCCAGTGAGTTAGTTCTTCTCACCAGGTGGCCAAAATATTGGAGCTTCAGCTTCAGAATCAGTCTTTCTGATGAATATTCAAGACTGATTTCCTTTAGGATGGACTGGTTGGATCTCCTTGCCATTCAAGGGTCTTAAAAGTCTTCTCCAACACCACAGTTCAAAAGCATCAATTCTTTGGCACTCAGCTTTCTTTATGGTCCAATTCTTACATCCATATATGACTACTGGGAAAACCATAGCGTTGACTACATGGACCCTTGCTGGCAAAGTAACGTCTCTGCTTTTTAATATGCTGTATAGATTGGTCATAGCTTTTCTTCTAAGGAGTAAGCATCTTTTAATTTCATGGCTGCAGTCACAATCTGTGCTGATTTTGGAGTCCAAGAAAATAAAGTCTGACACTGTTTCCATTGTTTCCCCATTATTTGCCATAAAATAATGGGACTGGATACCATGATCTTAGTTTTGAATATTGAGTTTTCAGCCAGCTTTTTCACTCTCTTCTTTCCTTTCATCAAGATACTCTTTAGCTCCTCTTCACTTTCTGCCATAAGGGTGGTGTCACCTACATATCTGAGATTATTAATATATCCCCAGGCAATCTTGTTTCCAGCTTGTGCTTCATCCAGTCCAGGATTTCAAATGATATACTGTGCACAAAATTTAAAAACAAGAGTGACAATATATAGCCTTTATGTACTCCTTTCCTAATTTGGAACCAGCCTGTTCCACGTCTGGTTCTAACTGTGGCTTCTTGACCTGCATACAGATTTCTCAGGAGGCAGGAAAGGTGGTCTGCTATTCTCATCTCTTGAAGAATTTTCCAGAGTTTGCTGTGATTCACACAGTCAAAGTCTTTGGCATAGTCAATAAAGCAGAAGTAGATGTTTTTCTGGAACACTCTTGCTTTTTCCAGAAAAGGCAATGGCAACCCGCTCCAGTACTCTTGCCTGGAAAATCCCATGGATGGAGGAGCCTGGTAGGCTGCAGTCCATGAAGTCGCTAAGAGTTGGACACAATTGAGTGACTTCACTTTCCCCTTTCCATTTCATGCATTGGAGAAGGAAATGGTAACCCACTCCAGTGTTCTTAACTGGAGAACCCCAGGAATGGGGGAGCCTGGTGGGCTGCTGTCTATGGGGTCATACAGATTTGAACATGACTGAAGCGATTTAGCAGCTGCAGAAGCTTGCTTTTTCTGTGATCCAGTGGATGTTGGCAATTTGATCTCTGATTCCTCTGCCTTTTCTAAATCCAGCTTGAACATCTGGAAGTTCACAGTTCAGGTACTGTTGAAGCCTGTCTTGGAGAATTTTGAGCATTACTTTGCTAATGTGTGAGATAAATGCAATTATGTGATAGTTTGAACATTCTTTGCCATTGCCTTTCTTTGGGATTGGAATGAAAACTGACCTTTTTCCAGTCCTGTGGCTATTGTTGAGTTTCCAAATGTCCTGGCATATTAAATGCAACACTTTCACAACAGCATCTATTAGGATTTGAAATAGCTCAGCTGGAATTCCATCACCTTCACTAGCTTTGTCCATGGTGATGCTTCCTAAGTCCCACTTGACTTTGCACTACAGGATATCTGGATCTAGGTGAGTGATCACACCATTTTGGTTATCTTGGTCATGAATATCTTTTTTGTATAACTCTTCTGTGTATTCTTGCCACCTCTTCTTAATATCTTCTGCTTCTGTTAGATCCATACCATTTCTTTGCTTTATTGTGCCCATCTTTGCAATGTTGCTTTCAATAGTATCTCTTTATCTTTGTTTTTTATATTTAAATTACAAGGTGTATTGGTGTAGTTTTCTCTGGTTTGATCCTTTTTGGGACTTTCTGTGCTTCCTGGATTTGAACGGCTGTTTCCTTATCTAGGTTAATGAAGTATTTATCTATTATGTCTTCAAATATATTCTCTGCTCCTTTGTCTTTCTTTTCTCCTTCTGGGACCCCTATGATGTGAATGTTAGTAAGCTTGGTATTATCCCAGAAATCTCTTAAACTGTCCTCTTTTGCTTTTACTTTTTTTCTTTTTTCTGTTCAGCTTTACCGATTTCCATTTCTCTGTGTTCCACTTAGCAGATCCATTCTTTTGTATCATTTATTCTGCTATTGATTCTTTCTAGAGTATTTTTCATTCAGTTACTGACTCCTTCATCTCTGTTTGTTTCCTCCTTATATCTAACTCTTAAAAACTTCTAAGGTTTTATTCTGTTCTTCCAATCTTCTCCCAAGTTTCTTGAACATCTTCAAGATCATTACCCTCTATCAGATAGATTGTGTATCGCCACTTCACTTAATTCTTCTGGAATTTTATGTTCATTCATTCAGAACACACCACATCATGTTATCTAAATTGCTGTTTTTATTTCTGTGTATTGGTTCTGATGCCCAGCCTTGGGGAAGTAGCCTCTATAGGAGAGGTTCTGTTGCCCCAGCACCATACTCCCCACTGGTACCAGAGCTACATGCTCTGGGGTGTCCCTATGTAGGTTCTCTGGATCCTTCTGTTGTGTCAAGCTGACTACTATGAGTGGGCTAGTAGATGTGGCTACTCCTCATCTGGTTGTTTGCCAGGACCCTCCTTGTGTAGAGGCTTTTGGCAGCTGTTTGATGGGCTTGGGTCTTGAGGCAGCTGGTTTCAGGAGCCCAGGAGATCCTGGAGTTTATGTTGGCTCACTGGTGTGTGTGAAGTTGCAGGACTAGTGTTCCTAGATCTAGTATCTGCCTGCTATTGCATGGGGTGATTTGCTGGTAATCAGTGATTCTGGAGTGTCTCAAAGCTGATACTGGCTTGTTGGTGAGTAGTGCTGGATCCCAGGGCTGCAGATGAGAAGTCCAGAGCTGATGTTAGCCTACCAGTGGTGAGGCCAGGGCTTCAATTTTCCTGGCGCTAGTGCTGCCAGTTCACTGGTGGGCAGAAGCAGGTTTTGGTGTCTTTGGCTGCAGGGCCTTGGTGTCCTGAAGCTGGCATTAGCCTCATTGTGAGTGGGGCTGGATCCCCACTCACAATGGATTCCAATGGGGCTGGAATTCACCCCTCAAAGGACTGCAACCCAGGCATCCATTCGCAGCAACTGGGGGAAGACTACGGAGGCGGAATTATATCATGAGAGTTCGCCCCTACGCCCCCATCACCACCCTCCCCCGACTCTCCATCAAGATTTTGCAGAGAGAAATGTCTTTTGTACCAAGTCATTCTTTATAATTAAACTTACAGTATCCACTCCCTCGAGCTGACCCCGCTTCCTTCCTGGGGAGGCAACTCCCCTTTTCATGAAGGTCCCAGGGCTGTCGTTGGCTTGCTGGTGTGTGGGGCTGTGGTGGGGAGTTTTGGGACTGCTGCCAGTCTGCTGATGTGTTTCTGGGTCTTGACAAGTCAGGCTTCAGGGCTGCATTGTCGCTAGATTGGTGTCCATCTGCTGGTGAGTGAGGTCAAGGTCCAGGCAATCCCAGGTCTGATGCTTATCCATTGGTGGTGACTCTGGGTCCTGAGCTAGTGCCAGCACACTGGAAGGCAGAGAGTAGTCCCAGGGTCTCTGGACTCAGGTTCCAGGGGTTCCCACAGCTTACATTGGACCACTGGTGGGTGGGGTTGACTGATGACACTGCTGGCTGCAGTGTCCTAGCTGTCCTAAAGTTGTATTGGCCTCTTGGTAGCTGAGAATGTATTCCAAGGCCTCTGATTGAAGGCCACAAGGTGTCTCAGAGCTGGGTTCACTTGCTGGTGAGTGGATTCTGGTTCTAGGATCTCTGGCTGGAGACTCTGGTGGTTCCAAGTTTGGAGTATTGGCTTTCTGGTGGGTGGAGGTGGTATTCCTAGGGCTGCAGCCTCTCCACTAGCAGGTCAAGCTACATCCCAAGTTAACCGGTTGCAAGAATCCCAGGATAATGCCTGTGCACTGGGGTATGGGCCCAGGTTTTGGGCCCTCCAGTGAACAGGGCTATGTTCTGGGGTGGCTGTAGGCTTAAGAGTGTCTTAAGGCAGCCTGCCTGCTAGTGGTATGGCTACATCCCCACCTGGCTAATTGCTTGGCTGGGGGCATCCAAGACTGGTGCTAACAGGCTGGTGGGGGAGACCAGGTCCTAGTGCTAATAAGGTATGGAAAGGATTCCAATATGGTACTTGCTAGAGTCAGGGTCCATGTGGTAGAATGAGCTCCCCCAAATGGCTGCAACCAGTGTCTATGGAGTTGAGTTTGAGCAAGCTCCAGGAGTTGGTGATGGACAGGGAAGCCTGGCACGCTGCAGTCCATGGGGTCATAAAGAGTCAGACATGACTGAGTGACTGAACTGAATGGAACTGAATGTCTACCTCCCCAAAGTGAGCTCCAGTTACCTCCAGTCTCTCTGGGACATTCTCTAAGATCAGCTGGTGGGTCTGACTCAAGCTCCTTTCAAATTTCTGCTTCTTCCCTGGTCTTAGAGTGTGTGAGATTTTGTGTGCACTTTTATGAGTGGAGTCTGTATTTCCCACCACCTCTGGGTCTCTCAACCTTAATTCCATTGGCCTTCCATTCTGGGGGCTTGTCTTCCCAATGTGGGACCCCTGTGCTAGGGATCCCCATGTGGGAGATTCCTCCACACCCATTCCTCCTTGAGGAGAACCTGTGCAATTGGAATTATTATTCTGTTTTTGGTCACCCACCCAAGGGTATGAGTCTTGACTCTGCTATGGCTCTGTGCCTCCTATCTGTCTCATTGTGGTTCCTTCTTTATATCTTTAGCTGTAGATCTGGGAAAGATTGAGGGCAAGAGGAGAGAGGGATGACAGGAAGAGATGGTTGGATGGCATCACCAGCTTGATGGACATGGGTTTGAGTGGAATCTGGGAATTTGTGATGGACAGGGAGGCCTGGCATGCTGTGGCTCGTGGGGTTGCAAAGAGTCAGACACGACTTAGAGACTGAATTGAACTGAACATTTCTACTAGAATGTGGTCTTTCTCATTAACAGTTCCTCTGTAAGTAGCTATAATTTTGGTGTGCCAAAGAGAGGAGGTGGTCTTGGTATCTTCCTGTTCTGATGACTTGGCCAAGCTTTAAATGCAGTTTATATTTTAATATGTTTACCCAGTTTTTAAGTAAAAACTTACCTGCTAGTGTCAGCAGCCTTTTTTCCATTTTATAATTTCTATCCCAAATTAAGGAAAAATTATTTAAAGTCACCGATAATGTTCTTAGCACATTGATAGAGAACTTAGCACAATTTGACAACTAATTTTAAAGACAGTGGCAATGATGATGATATTATGATGCCAAGAATCTGATGGCAAATTAACAAAGATTGAAATTGGCTTAATAAATGATGAGTTTCTATTCCTTGCCCTTATCTACTGTTATCACCATCACCTTATACTACTAGCTTGAAATTGGTTTTAAAATGTTTTTATGTTACTACATGAAGAGCTATTGCTCTCTCTAAATCTTAACACGGTAATGGAGAATTTTTCTATCATAATTAGGTAAAACCAGGAGATATTTATTAAGTATTTTAACAACAACGCTAAAATCAGAAATGAATGTTTTAAAAATTTTAATGTAAAAAAACAATCTTTTTACAAAGTTATCTGTTTGGAAATGTGTTTAATTGCTCCAATATTATAGAGGTTTGTGCTGTGATTCTCCTATTAGAGTTGACAGAGGTTTTATTCAGCATTCTCATTTGCTAAAGATACTTTGATTGGATGTGCTGGCTCAAAAAGCTCAAGTATTAGAGCAATTTTTACTAAAGTCTTAACTTTCTATAAAGCCTTCTCTTGTTCTAGTCTCCACTAGAATTTAGTAGCCTTACAGTTAACCACTGGTTCAATGAAATAACACTGTTTGATGTGGTACATATTACTTCTAAAATCCAGAAAAGCATATCAAACACTAAGCCATGTTTTTCAAGGTAGATTGTGTGAAGTACGTCAACTTGATTTTCACTTCAGATGGATATCTCAAGATATTCCATACATTTATCCCACTTCTCCCCCCACACTAGAAATTGACATTGGGTTGTCAGACTGCTAAGCTTTTGTGGGACATCTTTCACTGTCTAGTTTGTGCATGTTTTATTAAGACATGTAAATTACTTGTACTTCCTGCTCATAAGATCCAACTGGCATAATGTAATCAATGAAAAGGACTCCAGTAAAATTTGTGGAATACCAAAGAATCAAGATCTCTAGGGATTCTATGATGGTACAAAGCTGGACAATAGGTATATTTCTGAACCATGCCTATGAAGGTTTATTCTTAACCCTGTACAGTAAAAAACAAGCTGCTTCCACTGGTACCTACAAATAGGTATGGGGGAAAAAAGGTATTATCCAGGTCAACGTATATGTGCCTAACGGCAGGGGTCACATTGATTTTTTCCAGTATGTGTACTACATCTGTGACAGAAGCTGTAATGGGAGCCTCCGCCTGATTGGGTTTATGATAGTCTAAGGATAGTCTCCAAGATTTATTTACCCCGGCTAAGTGACTACATTTATGAATTATATGGATATGTGAAAGATGTAATCACTCCTGCACTTCCTGCAAGAAATTTCTTCTGCTTAAAACAGAAAACAATCTTGATAAGGAGAAGTTCCAAAAGTTTCCACTTACCATTCCTATCAAAGTAGCATTCCCCAATGGAGTCAGGGGGCTTTCCCAGTGGCTCAGTGGTAAAGAATACACCTGCAATGCAAGAGATAATGCAAAAGATGTGAGTTTGATTCTTAGGTGAGGCAAATCCCCTAGAGGAGGGAATGGTACCCCACTCTAGTATTCTTGCCTGGATAATACCATGTACAGAGGAGTCTGGTGGGCTACAGTCCAAAGGGTTGCACAGAGTCAGACATAACTGCAAAGACTTAGTACCCACACTCTTAACAACTAGATTGCCAGCAAAAAAAAAAAAAAAATGAAGAAAGGGAGGAAGGAAGGAAGAAAAGAAACAAGGAAGGATGGACCTTATGGCATTTGTTGACACTGTGGTATAATTACTATCACTATGGCTGACTTCAAGTTACCAATGTGATATTACTGAATATAAAGTTGGGGAGATATTCAATATGCAGTATTTCTACCATATATCCATAATAGACTTGAATAACCTCAAGAGCTTTTCCAATTTTTATAAAAAATTACTTAAGAATAAGGAAATAACTAAGAATAAAGGAACATTACATTGTTCAAAACAACATGACTCAAATCTGTTATAATCACTTGTAATATTTTATGCACTATATAATAAGATTAGAAACCAGTTTGAACATTCATATAGAGATATTTTAATGTTGGGAGAAGCTGTCAAAATGAACATTTTATCAAGTAATTTTGCAAAATAAACTAAAAAGTCATTGTTTGTATAACCCTTCCTAAAGCTGAAATAAAACCAGGTCAAACTTTGACTTCTGAAGCTTCAAAATGACAATACTTAGAATTATTTAAACTTTAATACAGACATTGCATTCTGATTGTGATATTTTTAAAGGAATACATATAAAATATAGGTCAGAATTGCTATATGTTGGAATAGCCTGTGTGATGGGATCTTGTCATTTTGTCTATTACTACTATTTACCTTTGAAATCTGTCCATTAATTAAAACATTTCTCTGAATTTTTCCATGTGATTCTATTTATTATTATTATTATTTTACTTTACAATATAATATGGGTTTTGCCACACATCAACATGAATCCACCACAGGTGTACACGTGTTCCCAATCCCAAACCCCCCTCTCGCCTCAGCCCCCAACACCATCCCTCCGGGTCATCCCACTGCACCAGCCCCAAGCATCCTGCACCCTGCATTGAACCTAGACTGGTGATTCGTTTCTTATATGATATTATACATGTTTCAATTCCATTATCCCAAATCATCTCACCCTCTCCCTCTCCCACAGTGTCCAAAAGACTATTCTATACATCTGTGTCTCTTGCTGTCTCGCATACAGGATTATCGTTACCATCTTTCTAAATTCCATATATATGCGTTAGTATACTGTATTGGTGTTTTTCTTTCTGGCTTACTTCACTCTGTATAATCGGCTCCAGTTTCATCCACCTCATTAGAACTGATTCAACGTATTCTTTTTAATGGCTGAGTAATACTCCGTTGTGTATGTGTACCACACCTTTCTTTTCCATTCGTCTGCTGATGGACTTCTAGGTTGCTTTCATGTCCTGGCTATTATAAACAGTGCTGCAATGAACATTGGGGTACACGTATCTCTTTCATTTCTGGTTTCCTCGGTGTGTATGCCCAGCAGTGGGATTGCAGGGTCATAAGGCAGTTCTATTTCCAGTATTTTAAGGAATCTCCACACTGTTCTCCATAGTGGCTGTACCAGTTTGCATTCCCACCAACAGTGTAAGAGGGTTCCCTTTTCTCCACACCCTCTCCAGCATTTATTGCTTGTAGACTTTTGGATCACAGCCATTCTAACTGGTGTGAAATGGTACCTCATTGTGGTTTTGATTTGCATTTCTCTGATAATGAGTGATGTTGAGCATCTTTTCATGTGTTTGTTAGCCATCCATATGTCTTCTTTGGAGAAATGTCTATTTAGTTCTTTGGCCCATTTTTCGATTGGGTCGTTTATTTTCTTGGAGTTGAGCTGCATAAGCTGCTTGTATATTTTTGAGATTAGTTGTTTGTCAGTTGCTTCATTTGCTATTATTTTCTCCCATTCAATTTGCATTCCCACCAACAGTGTAAGAGGGTTCCCTTTTCTCCACACCCTCTCCAGCATTTATTGCTTGTAGACTTTTGGATCACAGCCATTCTAACTGGTGTGAAATGGTACCTCATTGTGGTTTTGATTTGCATTTCTCTGATAATGAGTGATGTTGAGCATCTTTTCATGTGTTTGTTAGCCATTCGTATGTCTTCTTTGGAGAAATGTCTATTTAGTTCTTTGGCCCATTTTTCGATTGGGTCGTTTATTTTCTTGGAATTGAGCTACATGAATTGCTTGTATATTTTTGAGATTAGATGTTTGTCAGTTGCTTCATTTGCTATTATTTTCTCCCATTCCAAAGGGTGTCTTTTCACCTTGCTTATAGTTTTCTTTGTTGTGCAGAAGCTTTTAATTTAATTAGATCCTATTTGTTTATTTTTGCTTTTATTTCCAGTATTCTGGGAGGTGGGTCATAGAGGATCCTGCTGTGATTTATGTCAGAGAGTGTTTTGCCTATATTCTCCTCTAGGAGTTTTATAGTTTCTTGTCTTACATTTAGATCTTTAATACATTTTGAGTTCATTTTTGTGTATGGTGTTAGAAAGTGATCTAGTTTCATTCTTTTACAAGTGGTTGACCAGTTTTCCCAGCACCATTTGTTAAAGAGATATTCTTGCCTTCTTTGTCAAAGATAAGGTGCCCATAGGTGTGTGGATTTATCTCTGTGCTCTCTATTTTGTTCCATTGATCTATATTTCTGTCTTTGTGCCAGTACCATACTGTCTTGGTGACTGTGGCTTTGTAGTAGAGCCTGAAGTCTGGAAGGTTGATTCCTCCAGTTCCATTCTTGTTTCTCAAGATTGCTTTGGCTATTCAAGGTTTTTTGTATTTCCATACAAATTGTGAAATTATTTGTTCTAGTTCTGTGAAAAATACCCCTGGTAGCTTGATAGGGATTGCATTGAATCTATAGATTGCTTTGGGTAGTATACTTATTTTCACTATACCGATTCTTCTGATCCATGAACATGGTATATTTCTCCATCTATTAGCATCCTCTTTGATTTCTTTCACCAGTGTTTTATAGTTTTCTATACATAGGTCTTTAGTTTCTTTAGGTAAATATATTCCTAAGTATTGTATTCTTTTTGTTGCAATGGTGAATGGAATTGTTTCTTTAATTTCTTTTTCTATTTTCTCACTATCAGTGTATAGGAATGCAAGGGATTTCTGTGTGTTGATTTTATATCCTGCTATTCTACATAGTTTTGGAAATTTTGGCTACAACAATCAGAGCAGAAAAAGAAATAAAAGGAATCCAAATTGGAAAAGAAGAAGTAAAACTCTCACTGTTTAAAGATGACATGATCCTCTACATAGAAAACCCTAAAGACTCCACCAGAAAATTACTAGAGCCAATCAATGAATATAGTAAAGTTGCTGCTGCTGCTACTAAGTCGCTTCAGTCGTGTCCAACTCTGCACAACCCCAGAGACAGCAGCCCACCAGGCTCCTCCATCTCTGGGATTCTCCAGGCAAGAACAGGCACCCTTGTCTTGTTCCTGACTTTAGGGGAAATGCTTTCAATTTTTCACCATTGAGGAGAATGTTTGCTGTGGGTTTGTCATATACAGCTTTTATTATGTTGAGGTATGTTCCTTTTATTCCTGCTTTCTGGAGAGTTTTTATCATAAATGGATGTTGAATTTNGACTATGTTGAATAGTAATGGTGAAAGTGGGCACTCTTGGCTTGTTTCTGACTTTAGGGGAAATGCTTTCAATTTTTCACCATTGAGGATGTTTGCTCTGGGTTTGTCATATACAGCTTTTATTATGTTGAGGTATGTTCCTTCTATTCGTGCTTTCTGGAGAGTTTTTATCATAAATGGATGTTGAAATTTGTCAAAGGCTTTCTCTGCATCTATTGAGATAATCATATGGCTTTTATTTTTCAGTTTGTTAATGTGGTGTATTACATTGATTGATTTGTGGATATTGAAGAATCCTTGCATCCCTGGGATAAAGCCCACTTGGTCATGGTGTATGATCTTTTTAATGTGTTGTTGGATTCTGATTGCTAGAATTTTGTTAAGGATTTTTGCATCTATGTTCATCAGTCATATTGGCCTGTAGTTTTCTTTTTTTCGTGGCATCGTTGTCTGGTTTTGGTATTAGGGTGATGGTAGCCTCATAGAATGAGTTTGGAAGTTTACCTTCCTTTGCAATTTTCTGGAAGAGTTTGAGTAGGATAGGTATTAGCTCTTCTCTAAATTTTTGATAGAATTCAGCTGTGAAGCTGTCTGGACTTGGGCTTTTGTTTGCTGGAAGATTTCTGACTATAGTTTCAATTTCTGTGCTTTTGATAGGTCTGTTAAGATTTTCTATTTCTTACTTGTTCAGTTTTAGAAAGTTGTATTTTTCTAAGAATTTGTCCATTTCTTCCAAGTTGTCCATTTTATTGGCATATAATTGCTGATAGTAGTCTCTTATGATCCTTTGTATTTCTGTGTTGTCTGTTGTGATCTCTCCATTTTCATTTCTAATTTTATTGATTTGATTTTTTTCCCTTTGTTTCTTGATGAGTCTGGCTAATGGTTTGTCAATTTTATTTATCCTCTCAAAGAACCAGCTTTTGGCTTTGTTGATTTTTGCTATGGTTTCTTTTGTTTCTTTTACATTTATTTCTGCCCTAATTTTAAAGTTTCTTTCCTTCTACTAAGCCTAAGGTTCTTCATTTCTTCCATTTCTAGTTGCTTTAGGTGTAGAGTTAGGTTATTTATTTGACTTTCTTCTTGTTTCTTGAGGTATGCCTGTATTGCTATGAACTTTCCCCTTAGCACTGCTTTTACAGTGTCTCACAGATTTTGGGTTGTTGTGTTTTCATTTTCATTCATTTCTATGCATATTTTGATTTCTTTTTCATTTCTTGTGTGATTTGTTGGTTATCCAGCAGCATGTTGTTCAGCCTCCATATGTTGGAATTTTTAATAGTTTTTCTCCTGTAATTGAGATCCAATCTTACTGCATTGTGGTCAGAAAAGATGCTTGGAATGATTTCAATTGTTTTGAATTTACCAAGGCTAGATTTATGGCCCAGGGTGTGATCTATCCTGGAGAAGCCTCCATTTGCACTTGAGAAAAGGGTGAAATTCATTGTTCTGGGGTGAAATGTCCTATAGATATCAATGGTCTATTGTATCATTTAAAGTTTGTGTCTCCTTGTTAATTTTCTGTTTAGTTGGTCTATCCATAGGTGTGAGTGGGGTATTAAAGTCTCCCACTATTATTGTGTTAATTTCCCCTTTCATACTTGTTAGCATTTGTCTTACATATTGCGGTGCTCCTATGTTGAGTGCATATATATTTATAATATTATATCTTCTTGGATTGATCCTTTGATCATTAAGTAGTGTCCTTCTTTGTATCTTTTCACAGCCTTTGTTTTAAAGTCTATTTTATCTGAGTATTGCTACTCCTGCTTTCTTTTGGTCTTTATTTGTGTGGAATATCTTTCTCCAGCCCTTCATTTTCAGTCGGTATATGTCCCTTGTTTTGAAGTGGGTCTCTTGTAGGCAACATATATAGGGGTCTTGTTTTTGTATTCATTCAGCCAGTCTTTGTCTTTTGGTTGGGGCATTCAACCCATTTATGTTTAAGGTAATTATTGATAAGTATGATCGCATTGCCATTTACTTTATTGTTTTGGGTTCAAGTTTATATTCTTTTTTTGTGTTTCCTGTCTAGAGAATATCCTTTAGCATTTGTTGGAGAGCTGGTTTGGTGGTGCTGAATTCTCTCAGCTTTTTCTTGTCTGTAAAGCTTTTGATTTCTCCTTCATATTTGAATGAGATCCTTACTGGGTACAGTAATCTGGGCTGTAAGTTATTTTCTTTCATCACTTTAAGTATGTCCTGACATTCCCTCCTGGCCTGAAGAGTTTCTATTGAAAGATCAGCTGTTGTCCTTATGGGAATCCCTTTGTGTGTTATTTGTTGTTTTTCCCTTGCTGCTTTTAATATTTGTCCTTTGTGTTTGATCTTTATTAATTTGATTAATATGTGTCTTGGGGTGTTTTGCCTTGGGTTTATCCTGTTTGGGACTCTGGGTTTCTTGGACTTGGGTGATTATTTCCTTCCCCATTTCAAGGAATTTTTCAACTATTATCTCCTCAAGTATTTTCTCATGGTCTTTCTTTTTGTCTTCTTCTTCTGGGACTCCTATGATTCGTATGTTGGGGTGTTTAACATTGTCCCAGAGGTCTCTGAGATTGTCTTCATTTCTTTTAATTTGTTTTTCTTTTTTCCTCTCTGATTCATTTATTTCTACCAATCTATCTTCTACCTCACTAATCTTATCTTCTGTCTCCATTATTCTACTCTCTGTTCCCTCCAGAGTGTTTTTGATATCATTTATTGCATTATTCATTACATATTGACTTTTATTTCTTCTAGGTCCTTGTTAAACCTTTCTTGCATCTTCTCAGTCCTTGTCTCCAGGCTATTTATCTGTGATTCCATTTTGTTTTCAAGATTTTGGATCATTTTCACTATCATTATTTGGAATTTATCAGGTAGATTCCCCATCTCTTCCTCTTTGGTTTGGTTTGGTGGGCATTTATCCTGTTCCTTTACCTGCTGGGTATTCCTCTGTCTCTTCATCTTGTTTATATTGCTGTATTTGGGGTGGCCTTTCTGTATTCTGGCAGTTTGTGGAGTTGTCTTTATTGTGGAGTTTCCTCGCTGTGGGTGGGGTTGTATCAGTGGCTTGTTTAGGTTTCTTCATTAGGGAAGCTTGTGTTCGTGTTCTGGTGGGTGGAGCNCTCTGTCTCTTCATCTTGTTTATATTGCGTATTTGGGGTGGCCTTTCTGTATTCTGGCAGTTTGTGGAGTTGTCTTTATTGTGGAGTTTCCTCGCTGTGGGTGGGGTTGTATCAGTGGCTTGTTTAGGTTTCTTCATTAGGGAAGCTTGTGTTCGTGTTCTGGTGGGTGGAGCTGGATTTCTTCTCTCTGGAGTGCAATGAAGTGTCCAGTAATGAGTTATGAGATGTCAATGGTTTTGGAGTGACTTTGGGCAGCCTGCATATTGAAGCTCAGGGCTGTGTTCCCAGAGAATTTGCGTGGTATGTCTTGCTCTGGAACTTGTTGGCCCTTGGGTGGTGCTTGGTTTCAGTGTAGGTATGGAGGCGTTTGATGAGCTCCTGTCAATTAATGTTCCCTGGAGTCAGGAGTTCTCTAGTGTTCTCAGGATTTGGACTTAAGCCTCCTGCTTCTGGTTTTTAGTCTTATTTTTACAGTAGCCTCAAGACTTCTCCATCTATACAGCACCATTGATAAAACATCTAGGTTAAAGATGAAAAGTTACTCCATGGTGAGGGACACCCAGAGAGGTTCATAGAGTTACATGGAGAAGAGAAGAGGGAGGAGGGAGATGGAGGTGACCAGGGTGAGATGAGGTGGAATCAAAAGAGGAGAGAGCAAGCTAGCCAGTCATCACTTCCTTATGTGCGCTCCACAGTCTGGACCGCTCAGAGATGTTCACGGAGTTATACAGAGAAGAGAAGAGGGAGGAAGGAGACAGAGGTGGCCAGGAGGATAAAGGGGGAATCAAAAGGAGAGAGACAGATCCAGCCAGTAATCAGTTCCCTCAGTGTTCTCCACCGTCCGGAACACACAAAGAGATTCATAGAGTTGGGTAGAGAAGAGAAGGGAGAGGGAGGAGACAGAGGCGACCTGGTGGAGAAAAAGGAGAGCCCAAAGCGGGAGAGAGCAGTCAAGCCAATAATCTTGCTCCCAAATAAAAATGGGTACTGAAGATTGGGTTCTTAAAGGTACAAAATTGATAACAAATACCAAAAAGCAAAGATTAAAAACTAGAGTAGAGTTTGGATTTTCAAAAATACAATATTAACGAAAAGAAAAAAAGGTCGCAAAATTATATAAAATATATGTATGAAGTTTGCTTTAAAAAATAGGGTCTCTCTTTTTTTTTAACACAGTAATAGTAGGTTAGAAAAATGAAAATTAAAGGAGTAATAGAGGACTTAAAATTTTTTTTTAATTAAAAAAAATAAAGTATGATAGTAAAAATAGTAAAAATATACCTAGGACTTTCTCTGGTGGTGTTGTGGGCAGTGTGGGGTCAGTTCATTTTTCGATAGTTCCTTGATCCAGCTTATATTTCTCAAGATCTATAGGCCCCTTCCTATGTAGTTGGTACTAACTACAGGGTTTTAATCTATTGTACCTGTCACTGCCAAGGTGATTCCCTTTGTTTTGCTGTTGCTGTTAAGTCACTTCAGTCGTGTCCGACTCTGTGCGACCCCATAGACGACAGCCAACCAGGCTCCCCCATCCCTGGGATTCTCCAGGCAAGGACACTGGAGTGGGTTGCCATTTCCTTCTCCAATGCATGAAAGTGAAAAGTGAAAGGGAAGTCGCTCAGCCGTGTCCGACTTAGCAACCCCATGGACCGCAGCCTACCAGGCTCCTCCATCCATAAGATTTTCCAGGCAAGAGTACTGGAGTGGGATGCCAGTTTTAGGTTCTTCTATTTGCTGGTCTCTTCAGTGTCTAATTTCTGCCCTGACACAAGGGGGCGGTGGTGGACACTTCTTTATGCTCACTTGTTCAGTCATGCTGTGGGGAGGGAGGGACACTGCAAACAAATAACACTTGCGTGTGCTTGATGTGTCTCGGCCACACTGGGTTTACCCCCGTTCCTGGCATGTGTCCTTTCCCTGTCTACACTGCTTAGGCTCTAGTTTGCTCTGCTGGGAACTGTCTGAGGCTGGCCCTGGGTTGTATGCATTTCCCAGGTCTGGGCCGCTCAGGTTCAGGTACTCGGGTAGTCCTCAGAGGCGCAGACTAGGTTGGGCCTGCATTTTGTGCCCTTCCAGGTCTGAGCAGCTCAGGTGACCAGGTGTTTGGCAAGCACGGTCCCTGCGACTTATTGCCTCCCCTGTCCCTGCCACTCGGGTTTCTGGGTGTACAACTGGCGCACCTTCTCAGGCAGATGTGGACCACCCAGAATCCCAAGAAGTCTTAGTTAGCAATGAAGCCTGCTTGCAGTTTGGTAGATAATGCTGTCTGGGGCCACGATTGCCCTCTTTCAGCTCTGGCTGCCTTTCACCGGAGGGGGATGGTCTGCAGCTGGCCAGCTCTGCTCAATCCTTTGTTCTGTGAGCAGGCCTGATGGTGTCTTACGTTAGGGCTTTTTGCATAGCTCTAGTCAGTCCTTTGTTCTGTGAGTGGGCCTGGTGGTGTCTTCAGTTCAGTTCAGTCACTCAGTCGTGTCCGACTCTTTGCGACCCCATGAATCGCAGCATGCCAGGCCTCCCTGTCCATCACCAACTCCCGGAGTTCACTCAGACTCATGTTCATTGAGTCCATGATGCCATCCAGCCATCTCATCCTCTGTCGCCCCCTTTTCCTCCTGCCCCCAATCCTTCCCAGCATCAGGGTCTTTTCCAATGAGTCAACTCTTCGCATGAGGTGGCCAAAGTACTGGAGTTTCAGCTTTAGCATCAGTCCTTCCAAAGAAATCCCAGGGATGATCTCCTTCAGAATGGACTGGTTGGATCTCCTTGCAGTCCAAGGGACTCTCAAGAGTCTTCTCCAACACCACAGCTCAAAAGCATCAATTCTTCGGCACTCAGCCTTCTTCACAGTCCAACTCTCACATCCATACATGACCACAGGAAAAACCATAGCCTTGACTAGATGGACCTTAGTCGGCAAAGTAATGTCTCTGCTTTTGAATATACTATCTAGGTTGGTCATAACTTTTCTTCCAAGGAGTAAGCGTCTTTTAATTTCATGGCTGCAGTCACCATCTGCAGTGATTTTGAACCCCCAAAAAATAAAGTCTGACACTCTTTCCACTGTTTCCCCATCTATTTCCCATGAAGTGATGGGACCAGATGCCATGATCTTCGTTTTCTGAATGTTGAGCTTTAAGCCAACTTTTTCACTCTCCTCTCTCACTTTCAACAAGAGGCTTTTTAGCTCCTCTTCACTTTCTGCCATAACGGTGGTGTCATCTGCATATCTGAGGTTATTGATATTTCTCCTGGCAATCTTGATTCCAGCTTGTGTTTCTTCCAGTCCAGCATTTCTCATGATGTACTCTGCATATAAGTTAAATAAGCAGGGTGACAATATACAGCCTTGATGTACTCCTTTTCCTATTTGGAACCAGTCTGTTGTTCCATGTCCAGTTCTAACTGTTGCTTCCNGCAATCTTGATTCCAGCTTGTGCTTCATCCAGCCCAGCATTTCTCAGGATGTACTCTGCATAGAAGTTAAATAAACAGGGTGACAATATACAGCCTTGATGTACTCATTTTCCTATTTGGAACCAGTCTTTTGGCCCATGTCCAGTTCTAACTGTTGCTTCCTGACCTGCATATAGGTTTCTCAAGAGGCAGGTCACCCTATATTAGTTTTACGTATTCAGAAACTTCACCTCCATGAGTATGAGTCATAGAGTATGTACACTTTAGTGTTTCCTTTTTTCCCTATTATTTCTGGAACTCCTAGCAATCAGGTATTGACACTTCAAGACTGATCCTCAGATTTTCATATCTTTTTCTCTTTTTCTTGTTTGTTCTCCTTTCTGTGTTGATTTCATCAATTCTGATTTCCAAGACTTACATTTTTATAATTCCCCTGCTTATTTCATATGATATCAATCTCTCAGAGTCCTCATTTCCTTAAGTGAGTTGTTACATTTGAACCTGAGCCCATTTCCAACAGAAGTTCCTCTTCTTCGTGCCTGAGGAGCAACCCTATTGGATATTAGTGTATTTGTCTCCATATGAACTCTCTCACTTTTCAGTGGGCCAGACTAATGCTTACTACCTTGTTAAAGGTAGTAAAGTAAAAAGTAAAAAGCCTCTTGTTGAAAGTGAAAGAGGAGAGTGGAAAAGTTGGCTTAAAGCTCAACATTCAGAAAACGAAGACCATGGCATCTGGCCCCATCACTTCATGGGAAATAGATGGGGAAACAGTGGAAACAGTGTCAGACTTTGTTTTTTTGGGCTCCAAAATCACTGCAGATGGTGAGTGCAGCCATGAAATTAAAAGGCGCTTACTCCTTGGAAGAAAAGTTATGACCAACCTAGATAGTATATTCAAAAGCAGAGACATTACTTTGCCGACTAAGGTCCGTCTAGTCAAGGCTATGGTTTTTCCTGTGGTCATGTATGGATGTGAGAGTTGGACTGTGAAGAAGGCTGAGCGCAGAAGAATTGATGCTTTTGAACTGTGGTGTTGGAGAAGACTCTTGAGAGTCCCTTGGACCGCAAGAGATCCAACCAGTCCATTCTGAGGGAGATCAACCCTGGGATTTAGATGGCATCACAGACTCAATGGACGTGAGTCTGAGTGAACTCCGGGAGTTGGTGATGGACAGGGAGGCCTGGCGTGCTGCGATTCATGGGGTCGCAAAGAGTCGGACACGACTGCGCGACTGAACTGAACTGAACTGAACCTTGTTAAAGAGTCTCTGCATTTTGTGAAGAGTCTGAATTTGGACTCTACCCTTATGCACAGGTGTAAGTCTGGGGTCTAAATGCCTCTGGGTAGCTTTTTCATTTGATTTCAGGTGGATGGTTGGCAACATTCTTTGCAGTTTCCTTAGTCAATTTCACAGAAGCAGCAGCCCTTTGAGGTCACTGGCTTTTTGCATAATAGTTTTCAGTCAGCTCAGTCACTCAGTCCTGTCCAACTCTTTGTGACCCCATGGACTGCAGCACCCCAGACTTCCCTATCCATCACCAACTCCCAGAGCTTGCTCAAAGTCATATCCATCGAGTTGGTTCATCCTTTGTTGTCCCCTTCTCCTCCTGCCTTCAATCTTCTCCAGCATCAAGGTCTTTTCCAGTGAGTCAGCTCTTTGCCTCAGGTAGCCAAAGTATTGGAGCTTCAGCTTCAGCATCAGTCATTTCAATGAATTTCCAGGACTGATTTCCTTTAGGATTGCTTAGATTTAGCTCCCTAAAATCTATGAGCTGAAGTTTGTTTTTAAAAAATGATAACGAAGACAATTTAGGTGATGGAAGGAAATGTTATTTGACACTTTTTGAAATGGACCATCTCCATTTGGAGAACTGCATAATGAGGTTGAAGGCAGGAAGCTTTTGTAAGGTGAAGGATAAAGAACAAGGAAGAGGAAAACTATCAGTAAAAATATCTAATCTGCTGGGGCCACATAGTCAAGCTTGCTTGGGAGAAGGAAATACATATAGAGTCCATAGTAGGCTTGGGTTTTGAGGATTGGCTGACTGGATAAACTGTGTTTATGGTCAAGTAGAACATTTACAGGGACATGAAATATGTCTATATTTTAGTTTGCAGAGATGGCACCCCTGGAGGAGTGTCTCCATCTTTCAACTAGAAATTTCATTTTCACTCTGCTACATTCAGAACTACACCACCCAACAACTAAGGCAATAAACTCTCTAGTTCTTTCTGTTCCAACTCTTGATCACTATTCTGAGTTGATGCTTCATTTCCAGCACATGAGAGTTTCAAGCTTTTTATCCAGAATTTCCACTTGTCTTGAGGAAATGATCTTGTGACAGTTTCATAACCAATTATCCAACATTCTGTTCAGTATTTTCCCTCTCCCATGCACTGAACCTTCACTGAGCAACCCTCTCTGCAGTGTCTTCTTAACTGTGTTCCCATTAGTCACCTGCCATCTTCTTCCTCTCCTCTTCCCCAGATTCTTCCATCACAAACACCCAGGAACCAGGTCACGAAAATAGAACCCTCTTTAGTGACGTGTCTTTAGTGAGTATTGAGAGTGAGAATGGCTAACCCTAACCCTAACCCTAATGGGAAACATGCATAGATATGGAAAGTAAGACTGTTGCCCTACTGCTTGGACTTCCCTGCTGGCTCAGCGGTAAAGAATCCCTCCGTGGGACTTCCCTGATGGTTCCTGGATAAGAATCGAGTGCTAATGCAGGAGAGATGGGTTCAATCCCTGGTCCAGGAAGATCCCACATTCCACAGGGCAACTGAGCCATGTGCCACAAGTAGAGAGTGGCCCTCTTCTCACCACAACTAGAGAAAGCCAGTATATAGCAACAAAGACCCAGAGGAATAAAAAAAAAATACATAATACATTAAAAATTTTAAAAAGAGGAAAAAATGTTAAAGAGAAAAAGAATCCGCCTGCAATGCAGGAGACATGGGTTCAGTCCCTGGGTTAGGAAGGGTTTAGTCCCCTGGAGTAGGAAATGGCAGTCCACTCCAGTATTCATGCCTGGAAAATCCCAGGACAGAGGAGCCTGGTGGGCTACAGTTCATGGGGTCCAAAGAGTAGGACATGGCTTTGAGACTAAACCACCACCATTATTCTCTGCTTATAACTGATCTAGTAAATGGTCAATGGATTTTAAAGATGTAAAATTAGAGAGGTCTTGTAAAGATAGCATTTTACTCTACTTTATTACAGAGGTCTGTCAGGGAGGATATATTGATTGGAACAAAGTGAAGAAAATATCTCATTTCGAAGTATTATTAGCAAGTTTTCAAGATGATCGCTTTCTTTGTAAGACAGGGAAGCAGCAGAACTTAAGACATAGGCAAAGCTTCCCCTGAGAGCATGCTATATGAAGAATTTAAATTTTCCTTTGTCTTGGACTCCTGTCCAAGACAGTCATATGTTGCATCTGCTTTGAATCTTTTCTGATTCCTTCACTTAGCCTTCAGTGCAGTCTTCTCACATAGCTTTCTTGAACCAATTCTCTGCATTTAGAATGACAGTGGCAATACAACAGCTGAGTTCTAGGTGGTGTCCAGACGTAAAGTCAGCAAGGATCTAATGCAAAGCTAAGAGTAGCACAGAGGGGAATCTGCATATGGATAACTTACAAGGGGTCTTAACAGTCTTAATGATGAGGACAAAGAAATTGTCACTTATTGTATAATATTTCTCAAGCATTAACCTAAGTGCTTTGCATGGATGGTATTATTTCAATCTACACTCCTATTGCACTCATCTCACACGCTAGTAAAGTAATGCTCAAAATTCTCCAAGCCAGTCTTCAGCAATACGTCAACTGTGAAAATCCAGATGTTCAAGCTTGTTTTAGAAAAGACAGAGGAACCAGAGATCAAATTGCCAACATCCGCTGGATCATGGAAAAAGAAAGAGTTCAAAGGTTTTGAACTGTGGTGTTGGAGAAGACGCCTGAGAATCCCTTGGATTGCAAGATCCAACCAGTCCACTCTAAAGGAGATCGGTCCTGGGTGTTCTTTGGAAGGACTGATGCTAAAGCTGAAACTCCAATACTTTGGCCACCTCATGGGAAGAGTTGACTCATTGGAAAAGACTCTGATGCTGGGAGGGATTGGGGGCAGGAGGAGAAGGGGACGACTGAGGATGAGATGGCTGGATGGCATCATGACTCGATGGATGTGAGTTTGAGTGAACTCCAGGAGTTGGTGATGGACAGGGAGGACTGGCATGCTGCAAATCATGGGTTCGCAAAGAGTCGGACATGACTGAGTGACTGAACACTCCTATAACTTTGTCACTATTGCTATTTCTGGTTTACAGACCAGGAAACAGAGGCACAGAGTGTTAAAATAACTTTCTCAATAGCACACAACTCATGTTATCGAAAGTGACAAAGAAAAGGAGAAAAAGGCAAGGAAAAAAAAAACAGAGCTTCTATGGAGTATCTTCGCAACAGGAGCTTGTGGACCACCTATTTATTGTGCTGAAATTAATGCAATTCTGTCACCCTGACATCAATTTTCAAGTTTCTTCATTCCCAATTTAAAATCCCAAGAGAATGCCTCTGATAGGTCTGGCTTTGGTGTGTCCTTGGTAAGTTAATGAGCTCTGATCAGCTGTACAGTAATGGAATACAGATATGGTCATCCCTGTATAGAAGGGGCCCTTCCTAGAAATGCAGTAGTGGTTGTTAAATGGGCAGCTACTCCAAGTAGTATCTGCTATATGAGTTAATGATGTAAGAAGCTATGACATCTGTGTACAATTTTCTGCAGCTGATACATGGTCCAAGAATAATAATTACAGTCATTACATACTTTTGGTATAAGACAGGCTCAAGGATGTATTATACAATACAAGCAATACAACCAATATTTTGTAATAAATATAAATGGAAAAAACTTTATTTTATAATAAACTATAAGTGGAAAGCAACCTTTAAAATTGCATGAAAATAAAACATTAAAAAAAGAAATATCAAATCATACATTGTACACTTGAAAGTAATATATGTCACTTATGCTTCAATAAAACAAAAAACAACAAAAATTATATCCATTAAGTAAAATACATAGGGTGTGAGTGCTATAATTTTTATATTTCTCTGGAGTAGTGGATATATATTGACTGAATTGCAAATGATATATTATCTCTGTTTCCTTAATACAGAAAACTCCCTGAAGAAGCCAAACTACACTGAAATGATGGACTTCTATTTCTATTTCTTCAATTTTTGACAGCATGTCCTTTCGGCTAATTGTGAATGAACCACCTGCTGAAAACCACAAAAAATGGTGGGTTAAAAAATCAAATAAATTGATGTATTAGTAACAAATGAAGAAATTCTCACAGGGGATAAAAAGAAAGGCAGCAATAAAAATGAGAGCATACTGAAAAGTAAGTGAGGGCCAGTGGGCTTCATGCCTGTCTTGATCAGGGAACTCCAGAAGAAAAAGTCTCCTGCGAGAATCTATAACAAGCCACTTTGATTTGAGGCCCAAATTCATTCAATCTGTGCAATCCAATAAACCTCAAGTGGATAATTTAATCTGGTACTAGAATTGATGGTGCCTCCGAGAAATTTACAGAAGCAAATTCTAATAATCTCTAGGAAAACTTAGTTTTAACTCTGGCCTGTAAGAATTTCTAGTTACAACCCTAGAAACACAGCACAGAGTCACGAATAATAACCCACAAGGAGGCAGACACCATGTGCAAAGTTAGAAGAAACAGCAGACAGCACAAAAGACCCATAACATTTTCAGTACTGGATTTAACAGAGTACAGACTATGCTTAATTTGTATAGGAAATTAGAAAATGGCAGAAAAAGAGAAGCAAACAGAACTTCTAAAACTAAAAAGTGTTTGAAAAATTTGAGATGGACCATATAAAAGAAAGGCTAAGAGAAATAGAGGATAAAATGAGAAATTCTTACCAATGTCCTATAGATGTTCTACGATATAACGGAGAAAAATGAGAAATAAACAACACTAAAAAGATAAAGGGTTAGAGTTTTCTATAATTGTTGCAGGACGTTATTCCTGAGATTCAGAAATCCTCTTAAATCCTAAGCATGGTTAAAAAAAGTTGTGTGTGTGTGTGTGTTTTAAGGCAAGAGAAAGGGAGGGAAGGAAGGAATTCAAACCTAGATTCGAGACAGCCAGAAGGAAGAGAGGGAGGAAGATTGAAGTCGCTAAATCGTGTCCGATCTTGCAACGTCATGGACTGTAGCCTGCCAGGCTCCTCTGTCCATGGGATTTTCCAGGCAAGAATACTGGAGTGGATTGCCATTTCCTTCTCCAGGGGATCTTCCCGACCTAGGAATCGAACCCAGGGCACCTGCATTGCAAGCAGATTCTTTACCAACTGAGCTATGAGGGAAACCCCAGATTTTAGATAAAAGTACAGAAAATAAACTAGGTAATTCTCATTGAGACTCAGGTAAATTTCCTTCGCGATTCATCAATCTGACAGGTAACTCTCCTGATTAAGGTCTGTGGAAAAGTCTAGTGTATAAGAAAAAGGAGGGAGAAAAGAAATGCAAATGCATAACGTGTTTCAGCTCCAATCTGAAGAACAGAAATAGAATATTAAATTATGAACTAAAGACACATTTCCCTGGCGGGGGGGGTAGTTAAGTAAAGACAGGTGGAAAATAACAATACCCAATCTCTAGAGTGTTAACGTCTTTAAGAAAAAGGAAACAAACTCAGCAGTGAAGGGCTAAATATAACACGGTTGAACAAACGCGGGAAGTAATCGAAAGAAAAAGACAACGTCCGGGGTGACAGACGTTTAATACAATTTATTTATTCAACCTTATGTAGTTATTGCAAAAATAATACATTAGATATTAAGACATCATCCGTTATTCCTGGTTGCTCACTTTTTTCCCCGTGAAGGTGTACGTATAGGTCAATTAATTAGAATGAAGACGAGACGGACATCAAAATACAATGTATAAGAGGCAATTGAGAACTATTGATGCATCTTTCAATACAGGAAATACTTATTCCATGGTCTAAGTGTAAACTATTTTAGTTATACGGTAGCCAACCAGACGTCCCATTTGTATCTTTAGGATTGTTACTGAGGCTACATTCCAGCAATGAGCTCTGTTTTAAACAATCCCAATTGCCCGAACTTTGCTGATTATTCTAGCGTTAGAACCTTCGCCGTCTGCCTAGCACTACTTGAAATCCATGACTCACAAACATCGGGGCATAGAATACAGCATGAAAGAACAGGTGAAAAGTTCTTTCCAGTGGTGTTCTGCAGGAGCACACAACTCCCGTCATCCCCCGTGAAAAAATCAACAAATAAATAGCGGCACCGCATTTCAGATTCTGCTGCGCACGGCTCGCACCGGCGCCTGGTTTTTGTAGTTTCCTCGTGGAGAACTGCCAGCAAGTTCAAGCTTGTTGGGGAAGGACTAAAACTACACTTCCCACAAGGGCGCGGGGGCGGGGTCCAGTCGGTTTACGTCATTGATTCAGCCAGCCAATGACCGCCCCGGGCGGCGGTGAGGCAAGCGCCGTCAGGCGCCAAAGTGCTTTTTTTTTTTCTTTTTTTTTTTTTTTCCGCCGGAGCCGAGCGGGTGCTGCTAGCGGAGGCGCCATATTGGAAGGGACAAAACTCCGGCGACAGCGAGTGACACAAATAAACCCCTGGACCCCTTCGCTCCCCCAGCTCTAAGGGCCGCGATGTTGTACCTAGAGGACTATCTGGAAAGTGAGTGGGCGGCGCTGGCTGGCCAGTCCGGGGTACCTGCGGGCGGGTGAGGGCGGGAGTAGACCGGCTGGCGGGATGGCGGGAGGGAGGGGGAGGCGGGGGATGTTTCTTTCTCACGGTAACTGGCAGCCTCGTTGTGGGCTGCGGGCTCTCTCGACCCCCCTCGACGCACGCACTCACGCAGTGACGTAAGCGCGTACTTTCTCCGTTGGCCCCGCCCCTCTGACGGAATCTCCCTTTGACAGTGATTGAGCAGCTTCCAATGGACCTGAGGGATCGCTTCACTGAGATGCGCGAGATGGACCTGCAGGTGCAGAGTAAGTCGGCGCGTTTGCCCTTGTTCGCTGCGCGCGTTCAGTGACAGACTTACGTGCCATCGACGTCAGCGGCTCTGGTGTTTGGCTCTCCTCCGGCTCATTCGCTAGTACAGAAGGAGTTGTCAGAAAGAACTGGCAGTGCCAAATCTTGCCTCTTCTGTCTACCACACTACTTTTCTCCTGACTTTTACAAGAGAAGGTGGCTTAGAGCATGTATGCTCCTTTCTCGAATTTGGGACTGTGCAATAAAAGTTTCTGTACTTTCTTTGAGCATGTAGATACGATTTAGTGCACATCGGCATAAATGTTGCGAAGATTTTGACTTGAGACTTTATGTGTAGAATGTAGATTGCAGCATTTATATTTCTGTTAAAGTTCATGCTAGGCAAAATTCAAGAGCGGACCACACATAGAAGCACAGGTTATATGTGGTTCTTTAGAGACCGTGGTGAACTTGGAATGTCCCTTTTGAAAAGTTACATGATAAAGGATGCATTCTCAACTGTCAAGCAGTATGATAGTTTGTCAGTCAAAATGGGAAAGGAAATAAAATTTTACAGTAAAGCTTCTTGTCTGCTGTAGCAAAATGTTTTTATTTTTCTTTTGTTTATCACTTGGTAGTCTGGATACATTTTCCCTAAAATAACCTTGCTGTTTCACAGAGCAGTGTTTAGTTTATATGATCATGTTTTTGATTTAGAGAGGGTAGAGAATAAATAACTTTAGAGGTAACATGGTAAATACAAGGCAAAATTTTGAAACACGAAAACAGTGGTCAGTACCCTTGTAGTCCATCATGCTCTGAAAGAACCTCACACACCTTACCCCTTTGTGAAATGAGTATAATATAGCTTATCCAGCTGTCTTGTAGATATACTATATTAAAAATTAAGAATGAAATGAATTATGTGATACGTAATTAAAATGTATAACCCAGTGTACTTTGTTGGCTGTGTGTCACTCTTTTGGTTTGGAGAAGTGTAAGTACTCCTTAACTGTTTAAGGCTATTCCTGCAGAAGACATATCTTGATCCCCTGTGTTCTGGGTGTATTTAGACTATACATAGAATTCGGATTGAGGTAAATTTCTTGTGCTGACAGATTTTCTTAGAAAAGTATGGTTAGGGGAAGATCTGGGTTTTGGGGTGTGATAAGGAGGAAAGGAGTATCACGGAAAGCAATCAGAGAACAGAACGTTCCAGAGTGGGAATCTTCTTGAGGTAGCTAGAGCCTGTCCCCCCACTTCTCTATCACCACTGCACATACTTCCATACCCATTGATCATGACTGTTCTTTTATGTGGTACGTAATGCAAGGTGATACATCATGGAAGTCACCTTCTGTTCACATTATAGTTAGAAGTCTGAATTCTATATTTCTTCACCTTGCTCACAAAATTCATTTTAACTTTAATGTAGTTGAAATGCTAAATATTTGCTAAAGTAGTGTTTTCTACAGGATGGACCATAGTCATCAGATAGATCTGAGTTCATTTTAGGGCTTTACTGACTTAATTCATTGGTCTTGACCACATTACCACTTCTGAAGGATTTTTATTGTCTTGAGGATTAAAAGAAATACACATAAATTAGAATGTTTAGTACTTGATACAAAGTGGGCATTCAATAAAGGATAGTTGTTATTTTGTACTTTATATCACAAATGTTAAGTTCTCTAACAATTTTGACTTGATTATATAAATCAAAGGTTTTTTTCAACTTGCATTTTTAACAATAATTAGAATTTCTAAATTTAGTAGGTATTATGAATTAAAAAAAGATACCTCTTTGTAAGGTAAGAGATGCATTATTATGCACTGCAAATCTCCCAAACAATATAGTAAAAAGATTTCCTCAGTTTACCCAGCAACAAAATCTCTTAAATTTTTTTCTCTTTTAGCATAGAAATGACTGTTCTTAGCACACATTTCAGAAAAAACTTACCTCAGATAAATAATATTGTATATGTGGTGCTTAATGGTATATAGCAAAAGGTTAAAACCTTTTTATCACATTTTCTTATTGAAAGAAAAATGTGGATTATCTAGTAGTGCTTTCAACAAGAAATTGTGTTTGGGCGCATCTGCCTGACTTAATACCATTAGTTTGTGACCCCTAGCCTGTATTAGTCAACAACTATGGGATGGAATCTATCTACATTTGCTGACTACTTTGACAATCAGAAACAGTTTTGAAGTAACAAAAATAAATTTTCATTAGGGGAAAATTATAACTTTTACTAAGGTAATAATTATGTATATATTACATTTATAAATATAAAGTATACTTATTAAGGGTATAGATTTATAGTATATATTAGAGTATAATATATATTTATTATTACATAAAGCATATTTATATTATTACAACATGACAGTTAAATTACAGACCAAGTAAAAGAATGTTTGTGATCAGATATCTTACAAAATAAATTGCAGAAATAAATTGTCAGTAGGGAAAGTTATAACTTTTCTTTACTAAGATAATTAAGATTATTTATTTATTTATTAGAACGCGACATATTTAAGTTACAGACCAAGTAAAAGAGTGCATGTAGTCAGATATTTTCACATCACATCTTTCTTCACATCAAAGCATGTATATTCAGTATATGAGTTTGGTCATCTAAATATGACATTTTTTATTATGTCCTAGATGCAATGGATCAGCTAGAACAAAGAGTCAGTGAATTCTTCATGAATGCAAAGAAAAATAAGCCAGAGTGGCGAGAAGAACAAATGGCATCCATCAAAAAGGTGTGTTCAACACTCTGGATGATTTATCTGTAAATACTGGAACTCTCCAAGGAAGATAGGGGATTCCCAGGAGTCGCGATGGTAAAGAATCCACCTGCCAGTGCAGGAGACCTAAGAGACTCGGATGTCATCCCTGGGTCAGGAATATCCCCTGCAATAGGAAATGGCAACCTGCTCCAGTATTCTAGCCTGAAAAATTTCATGGACAGAAGAGGCTGGCAGGCTACAGTCCATGGGGTCACAAAAGACTGAACACGACTTTCAGCAGTTGAAAACTGGACATGACTGAGCAACTGAGCACAGCACAGATGAGGAAGACATTTTAATATTAAATAGTTTGGGAGATATCGAAATGAGAGAAAGTTATCAATAGCTCTTTAGAATTTTAAAATGACTTACAAAATTAAAAATGATTCATTACATTTTAGAGCTTCAGGTGTAGGAACTTTTAAACATTGAAGCATTTTGGTAATTTAGAAAAGTATTTCAATAATCAGTGACTAATCAGAAAGTTAAAAACCATTTAAAAAGTACATTTTTTTCTTTTAATTTGTTTTGTTCTAGTTAGGGAATTAAAGTTCCCTTGTCTTAAGATCGATTGGGTAGGCCAAAAAGCTCATTCAGCTCATAAAATGTGGAAAAACTCAAATGACCTTTTTGACCAACTCAGTGTAGTATCTTCCAATTTGGGCAACAGACTGGGATGAAAATTAGCAACCTTGAAGCATATTTCATATATTGCTAAGTACCTATGTTGGTGGAATCATAGAAGAACAGAATCTTGACAAGTTTTGTAGTACTTAGAGCTCCCTTCCAGATTAGAATAGGTAGCAGCTCTCCCCTCAAGGTTTGCTTTAGAGATATGATCTAGTTAATTTGGAGACATATTGGAAGAACGATTTACAAGCCCTGGGTTTGATCATGCCTCTGCAGTTTGACTTTGTGATGTGGGACATGTCCTTTAATATCTCTTGAGTGATAATGGCTCCCTTACCCTTAACCTTCATAGAATTATTGAAGAATCAACTGAGAAAGAAATTTGGAAACTACTCTTGTTATCCGTTTTACCACATGGAGGGAATATTATTTCTGTTAGGAACAAAAACTTGAGAATCTTTTATAGAATTCACCCTGACTTGCAGGATACCTGGAGGCCCAAGTGTGTGTGAGTATAGGCATCACACATATACATCTTAAAGTCATTCATCATCCCCTTTTCCTATTAAGTTTTTGGTGCAGCACAGCTTGGATATACCCTAAAAACTCTTGACAGTTCATGGAAATTCATAAAATTTAAGAAAAAATAGTTTGCTTTATACTGGGGAGAATTGATACCTAGCTTAAAATGAGAGTTACAGAACAACTACACAATGGATGTACAGGTCAGAAGCCTTTCAGTAGTTGTTTATAATAAGTTTTAAAAATGGTGAGTGTACTCTTTACAAACTAGATGAATCCTAAATAACATTTATTTTTAAAGAAAAAGAATTACTTTTTGGCTGACATAATTTTTACTAGTATAGCTAGACTTGGGTGGGTTTATTTGTTATCTCTTTTCTAGGAATTCTGAACATCTTTTAATCCTTGGTTGTTGTCTAAAATTTCTAATACTATCCCATCCCACCCTATCCCTAATTGGATTTTTATGGCTCATGTATAATGTGTGTTCTGAGTGCTTAGTCGCTCAGTCATGTCTGACTCTGCAACCCCATGGACTGTAGTCCACCAGGTTCCTCTGTCCATGGGATTCTCCAGGCAAGAATACTGGAGTAGATAACCATTCTCTTTTCCAGGCGATCGTCCCAGCACAAGGACTGAACCTAGGTCTCCCTCATTGCAGGTCGATTCTTTACCATCTGAGCCACCAGGGAAGCCCTGTAATGACTGACAGTGATAACAAGCCATGATAATGAAAATGCAGTTATAGTCCTGGATACACAGATTTTTAAATTATTGATTTGTTCCTGAAACATGAATGTTTTTATTCAGGATTACTATAAAGCTTTGGAAGATGCAGACGAGAAGGTTCAGTTGGCAAACCAGATATATGACTTGGTAAGTAAAAATTAATAGCCATAAGTATTTGAATTATGGATTATGTTTTAAATGGTGTTGACTTAAATGTAATAGAAAGGACAGACTAAACTGACTTATTGCTCTTTTGATCCCATTTAACTTCAGAGTTCACTGTCCACTTTTTGGTTTCTTTGTGGAAGAGAGAGGGTCCAGAGTCAGTAAGTTAAGAACCTTACATTTAGCCATATCTACGTCACTGTAAGACTGTAGCTGATGTTAGGCTTTTTTTATATTAAAATAGGTGTTTAACTTTATTTTATCTTTTTATTTTATCTTCTTAAGGTAGTGTGTTTACTTGCCTGATAAAACATCTTGAGATTGTTTCTGTGGCAGAACTCACCTAAGGGGATTGTGCTGACAGTTCTTGGTAGTCTTGATTAAAGTGAAAAAGGGACTTATTTGAATCTGTTAATAGATAGTACTCAGCTGTCTATTAAGTGATATTCAGTAGATGGTACTCAACAACTGGCACACGTGGCAAAATGGGAAATACAAGATTAAATAAACAAAAAAAATTTTTTCTTTTTTTAACAGTAGCAGCAGCACTTTCTTAATGATTGAAATCACTAAGAAGATAGATATATGCACTATTTCTCAGGTTGTTATAATTATAGTCTTGTCTTCTTTTTTTTTAATGTACAGCGTCTCCCAAAGTTTATGTTTTAAGAAATGCTCTTTTTTGGTTCTGCCTCAAAGGAAGTTAAAGCTGGAGACAAATGCTTCCTTTTGATTTGCTTTAGCATATTGATTCATATCTTATTTTTGTAGTCTTGTCTGGGTACAGTTTTTTTATTGAACCGGTACATGTTAATATAGGTGTCATTGGTGAGCAAGACACAGATAAAAGGTACATACCCCATATGCTATGCATTGTGAGTGCTATACTAAACTAGAAAATATATGTTGTGTAAAACCACAGAAAATGGTTAATTGTTTTTATATAGTAAAAATATTTTAATGGCTATAACAACCTAGGCTTTTTTGTTCGTACAGTTACCCTAAAAACAGCTTCATAAAAGATGCTGCCTAAAGACGGGTAGAGTGGGCTGGTGGCTTGACTTATGGTGGAATGAAACCCAAATAAAGTTCTGAATTGTTTTGGTCTTGAATTAAGTCTATAAACATAGAGAAAGACATTTATATTTGAATACAAGGCTAATTTGTTTGGTATCATTCTTCCTCACATATAGTGACTAGTTGTCAATCTTTATTTAAAAACTACCTGCTTTTTAAACCATGTAGCTCTTTGGTTATAATCTTTTGTTTCTATTTTATTTTACTACTTTTACGCCTTTATTAAAAGTATTTCCTGCATTTAGAAAAAGTATATATAACAAACATATGCTTTTTAAATGTGTGTGTGTGTATATCCATCTCTTGTTTACAAACCGCACTGTTCATCAACTCTGTACTTGGTATAATGGAGTTTTATGTAGGTACAATGGAGGAATGAAGAGTAAATGTTGTAAATGCTCCTGACCTCAAGGTGCCTGTTACCTAGTTGGAAGACATGCCCACAGTAAAATGGAGAGTCTGTTATAGAAACATGTTAACAAATAAAGATGAATACATTTGGATATTAAGGGGATCTGGTAAAGACTGAACTAAATCAAGCAGAGTTACTATTGGCTTCTTACAGGGTATGAGATGAGTTTTGGACAGAATTTATTTAGAGCCTCAGGCGCCTGGATTCAGAGGTCATGGAAAAACATAGAATGAAAATAAAAATTAGGAGTTTTATGAGGGAGATGGATTATTTAGGCTAGAGATTGAAGTAATAAATAGTGATGTAACAAAGTGAATGCAATGTAATGAATATGTTAAAAACCAAGGACCTGTAATGGACTCATGCAGATGTGAATTCAGCCACTTCACTGACAGCAGGAATTTGGAAAAGTGATATAATCCTGGAACTTCAGTTTCTTATCTGTAAAATCACAGTATTGATTTGTACCTTCCAGGAAGATTGGATCAATCGCTCTCTGGCTCTCTTTCTCTCTTTCAACAGAGAGAGATAGAAATACAGAGACAAATATAGGTACATCTGTATACATATATACATATATCCACATCTGTCTCCGTATCTCTTACCTGTATCTATCTACACACACACACCCCCGCCCACCTCACAGCTCGGCAGACCGTAGACCCTCACGCTTTAATAAACTCGCTTCATCTCGTTTCTCTAACAAGTTCTCTGCTTTCCTGAAGCCACTGCATCCCTTTCAGCTCTGCCAAGTTAAGCCTGATCTTCCCCCCATTCCCCTCATGATTTGTTTCTAAGACTGCCTTTTGTCTTTTCTCTACTCTTTCCTGTCTCTGCCCCATCCTTTCCCTCCCCTTTCCTTTCTTCTGCTTCCCTCCCCCGCCTCTTTCTCCTTGCGTCTCATTAAATACTCATTGCTAGTCCAGGTGACCATGATATCCTTATTGTATAATCCATCCTTCTTGAGATTTTATGTTAATTCATCATCCTCCCACCTTCGTGGCCTTTCTCAGTCTCCTTGGGTATTGCTCAGAGTGGTTGTGTTCGAAAGGGTTCTGTCATTGACCTTTATTGCTTGTTACTCTGTTCTCTTGGTACTCTTATAGAAGTAATTTCCTCTCATCTTCATCCCCAGCTCCAGAGGCTGATGAGACCAAACGCCACACGGTAAAGCATTGTTCTGTCAAATGCCAATTTTCCTCTTCTCCCCAATCCCCACTCACCACCTAAGCTGAGAAACAGTTTTCCATTACTTTTCCATGTGAACACTTAGTTTTAGCCATTATACCATAATAATTCTTCAAATTCAGACTTCTTCTCTGAGTATATTCATCTTATCTGAGAATTGCTAGGCCTTGGAAGTCATCGTGTTAAGAGTTAACTCTCAGCTTCTTGTTTTACTTCTCTCACTAACATCATTTCTCATGAATAAATCATTGTTAAAATGTTAAAAAATCAATTATGAACCCTCATTCAATTCCTATCGCATTTAACATATGGAAGGTTAGAGTGCTCTGTACTGCAGAGGTGAATGGACAGGATATAGTGTAATT
Organism: Aepyceros melampus; assembly: GCA_006408695.1. Taxonomy (NCBI): domain Eukaryota; kingdom Metazoa; phylum Chordata; class Mammalia; order Artiodactyla; family Bovidae; genus Aepyceros; species Aepyceros melampus. Next base: position 10,324 of record SJXQ01003988.1, on the reverse strand, counting down.
GTCAAAATACAATAATTTTTATTTACAGATCCTTTAGCTTCCCTGGTGGCTCAGAGGTTAAAGCGTCTGCCTCCAATGCGGGAGACCCGGGTTCGATCCCTGGGTCGGGAAGATCCCCTGGAGAAGGAAATGGCAATCCACTCCAGTATTCTTGCCTGGAGAATCCCATAGGACTCAGAAGCCTGGTAGGTTATAGTCCACGGGGTCGCAAAGAGTCGGACACGACTGAGCGACTTCACCTCACCTCACCTCACCTCACAGATCCTTTACCAAATAAACAGTGGTACTTCTGTCTGTACAGTACTACATAGTGGAAGAGTATAACTTTCACTCATTCAGCAAATATTCATAGATCTCCAGATATGAGTGGTCATTGGTGCAGAATGGGCAGTAATGATATAGCTGGGCAGTGAATAGGGCAAACTATTAAATAAAGATTATTGGAGACTTTGCTAAGTGCTATAAAGGAAATAAACATTGTGGAAAGAGGGGGAAAGAGTGAGTAACCAGGGAGGCTATGAAGAGTCTGCTTATCAGGATAAGCATAGTCCTAAGGAGGTGACCTCTGAGGTAATACTTGGAAGGTGAGAAAGAGCCAGCTATGTGACAAGCTTAAGGAAGAACATTTCAAGCAGATGATGGATCAAGTGCAGTGTCTTAGGTGGAAAAGGGTCTGACAGATTAAACCAGGAAAGAGGCCAGTGTGGTTGGTGTGGCATGAAAAAGAAGAAGAGTGGTATGAGAGGGACATGCAGAACCCAACACTTGGCAGGGCTTAAAAGCCAGTGGAGCAGTGTTCTTAGTTTCAGAGGAGCGGGAGGCCAGTGAAGGATTTTAAATTGAAACATGGAATACAGTTTAGAGAAGACTGTATGTATGGCTTTGCCTAAGCATATTAACATCTGCTGGATCATCAAAAAAGCAAGAGAGTTCCAGAAAAGCATCTATTTCTGCTTTATTGACTATGCCAAAGCCTTTGACTGTGTGGATCACAATAAACTGTGGAAAATTCTGAAAGAAATGGGAATATCAGACCACCTGACCTGCCTCTTGAGACACCTATATGCAGGTCAGGAAGCAACGGTTAGAACTGGACATGGAACAACAGACTGGTTCCAAATAGGAAAAGGAGTATGTCAAGGCTGTATATTGTCACCCTGCTTATTTAAGTTACATGCAGAGTACATCATGAGAAACGCTGGGCTGGAAGAGGCACAAGCTGGAATCAAGATTGCTGGGAGAAATATCAATAACCTCAGATATGCAGATGACACCACCCTTATGGCAGAAAGTGAAGAGGAACTAAAAATTAGCCTCTTGATGAAAGAGGAGAGTGAAAAAGTTGGCTTAAAGCTCAACATTGAGAAAACGAAGATCTGGTCCCATCACTTCATGGGAAACAGTGGAAACAGTGTCAGACTTTATTTTGGGGGGCTCCAAAATCACTGCAGATGGTGACTGCAGCCATGAAATTAAAAGACACTTACTCCTTGGAAGGAAAGTTATGACCAACCTAGGTGGCATATTGAAAAGCAGAGATATTACTTTGCCAACAAATGTCCGTCTAGTCAAGGCTATGGTTTTTCCAGTGGTTATGTATGGATGCGAGAGTTGGACTGTGAAGAAAGCTGAGCGCCAAAGAATTGATGCTTTTGAACTGTGGTGTTGGAGAAGACTCTTGAGAGTCCCTTATACTTGCAAGGAGATCCAACCAGTCCATTCTGAAGGAGGTCNAGTCTAGTCAAGGCTATGGTTTTTCCAGTGGTTATGTATGGATGCGAGAGTTGGACTGTGAAGAAAGCTGAGCGCCAAAGAATTGATGCTTTTGAACTGTGGTGTTGGAGAAGACTCTTGAGAGTCCCTTGGACTTGCAAGGAGATCCAACCAGTCCATTCTGAAGGAGGTCAGCCCTGGTTGTTCTTTGGAAGGAATGATCCTAAAGCTGAAACTCTAATACTTTGGCCACCTCATGCGAAGAGTTAACTCATTGGAAAAGACTCAGATGCTGGGAGGGATTGAGGGCAGGAGGAAAAGGGGATGACAGAGGGCGAGATGGCTCGATGGCATCATCGACTCGATGGACATGAGTTTGAGTGAACTCCGGGAGATGGTGATGGACCGGGAGGCCTGGCATGCTGCGATTCATGGGGTTGCAAAGAGCCAGACACGACTGAGTGACTGAACTGAACTGAAGCATATTATTATTTTGACAGTGTAAAGTAAGCAGGTATTATTTTTTACAGATTTTAAGATACAGCATTTTAGTATAGTTAATTGTGTTTGATTTTGCCTCTCAATGTTTTCTATAGCACAGTATTTAATTGTATTCTTTTTCATTGAAATAGTTTATTTACTTTTAAAATGGTAGTAAATTTTTTTTTATTCCTGTGACCAGCACCATATTACCTCATTTATTAAGGAAAAACAAAAGAGACCACATAAATATTCACAAATGAAGAAATTTTGAAATTAGACGTTAATTGAAACAAACGAAGACTTTAAGTAGGCTAAGTGAAATTTGCCTAACAGACAAAAAAAAAAAACCTATCTTATTAAAATAATTTCCTTCTAGAATCCTGATACGCATAGTCATTAAACACTTTTTTGTGTTCCTCAGCCAGATGTCACTGTCATAAGGCCGTATTAGATTACAATACCTAATAAAGGTGATTTATATATACTGTGATAAAGCTTGAGCTTTTTGTGAATGCCTGAATGGTTTTAGCAGCCTCTTACATTGCTAAATACCCTTGAACTACTCCTTTTTTATATCCTGGTTTATTCCTCAGATGATTATATTTCAGGCCCACATTTTACCTATAAATTTGAGAATTCCTCATCTGATACTCTAATTAAGGAAATATATTATGTGAGCTTGACCTTTTGATTTGTCTCCTATCCTTATTGTGTTTTAGGAGAATGATTAGATGTAGTTTATGTGCTAAGGCCTTAACTATTTGATTCACCCTAAAGGTGGATCAAATTTTTATCCAGTTTAAATATAATTCAGAATGTGAAGAATCATTTTCATGATAGATCATCAGAGAAATAATTTGCCATCATTTCCTTTCTTCCGCAGTTTACCCTCCTTATTCACTGTTAGTCGATCTCTTCATGAATAGAAATTTATCTCTTATTGCCATGGTTTTCAAGTTAGAACATTATAGTGCTCATTGGGAAAGGGCAACTGAACATCTAAGTTTCAGAATTTGTTAGTATTGGAAGCCATAAAATCATGGGAAAACTTTTAAGAAGCTATATCTAGTTCAGTTTGAGTCTATCAGGTAACATATTTTGAAATTTGAATATTGGAAAACTGAGAGAGACAAGAGAGAAAGGCTAAAGGATTACAGCTCTATGCAAAAATAATTAAAGCCTGAGGGTTTATTTGTTTCATTCAGAGGCCAAGTGTGACTTAAATGTTTTTGTGATCTTAAATATGTTGAAAAATAATCTTGACAGAATTTCCTTTGTCTCTGAAAAGGTCAGAAGAATAGTACATTTAAAGAGGTTATGCTTTGGGGTTGAAAGTTATGATTTAGGGTTGTAGAATAAGGAAATGTCTGTGGCTAGCATTTATTAACTGGGGAACAAATCAATAATTAGGCTTTGTGGTCAGCCTTGTGTTAGAAACCTGTGGTTAATGGAAAGTTTCTCAATTGGCTCAGTACCCTGTTTACTACTATAAATCAATCTTAGCCATCTTATAGGGTCAGGTGGAGGGATGGAATAACTTAGATTCTTGATTTGCCTCATACCTGTGGGGCTGTTATGGTGATAGCTAGGATTGGTTCTTTACCTGTTCAGAGTCATGTGTGGGGTTGGCCACAATGTTTGTTTGGTTTTTTCCAAACAGTGATATAGGAAAACCTGAAACAAACTTCCTGACCAACCCAATAGGTAGTAATAGCTTTCAGTCACGCTCAGTTCAGCTCTTGCTATGACTGTTTAATACTGTTTTAAATATTCTGGTGCTTTATAGCTAGTTAAATCTTGTGATCTGCTTCCTTTCCAGCTTCAAATTTGATTCAGTACAACAATGGTGAATCGAATAAAAAGAATTCTCATTGTCTGATAATTGCTTATAATAGTAATCAGTTCATAATCTTTTTTAATCTACCAGGAGGTAGGACTGATTGGAAGCTACCTTACAAAACTCCCCAGCACTGTGTGGTTGAGGCTTTTCTGTCTTTGTTTATTTTAATTATGAGTTTGTTTTTTTGAGTTATTAATTCTTTGGGTCCCATTGCTTTTTCTGAGCTATCTAATATTGGGAATTCCATCGTTATTTCCATATTTTCAGGTATAATAAACCGATTAGTATTGTCTTTAATATAATTAAGTGGCTCTTAAATGCAGAGATGGAATGGGTTAGGGAGGTATGTGTCCTTTCTTCATTTCACCCCAACCCCACCCTCCCAATTGAAATTCTAACACTTGTCTTCTGTACTGTCTACACCTATGCAGGCATCACCTCTATACCGTCTACACCAGTGACAAAAATGCTTTTTGTCTTTGTGTCTCTACACATTCTTTAGTTCTTTAATTATTACTCCTTCCTTCCATCTATTTGAAGACAGTCCATTCTTCACTAACATATTCATAGCTCATTTATGCTTACAAGATCCCAATATTATGTTTTTTCTTTATGTGCGACTTCTGACCCTTTGTTTTCTTTTTGTTACATCTAGGAGACTTAATTTTTTGTTTATACCGTTATGTTAAAAATCTCATATAAATCTTGATTTTTCAGTTAAGTGTTAATTCCTGTGAAGGCAGGGATTCTCTCATTCTTCAGGTATGTCCATTTACCCAGTGCCGTGCACACAATAGGTACTCAATATTTATTAGTAATATAGTTGTAGGTAAGAAAGGTGGTGGAGTATTTTCATTGCATTAAGTAGACTTGGAATTTAAGCATGAGTATTTTTTCTGATTTCCCTTGAGATTAAATTTTGACAATGTAAGTGATATTCTTGAATAAGACGTCTGTGTTCACACTTTATTATTGAAAGGGCGGTTCCATTAAAGGATGCTTGGTTACCTGCAGGTTCTTTGAACAGGAGCATGTGTCTACAATATATGACCCTATGCTGCTACTGCTGCTGCTAAGTCGCTTCAGTCATGTCAGACTCCATGCGACCCCATAGATGGTAGCCCACCAGGCTCCCCCATCCCTGGGATTCTCCAGTCAAGAACACTGGAGTGGGTTGCCATTTCCTTCTCCAATGCATGAAAGTGAAAAGTGAAAGTGAAGTCGCTCAGTCATGTCCGACTCTTAGCGACCCCATGGACTGCAGCCTACCAGGCTCCTCTGTCCATGGGATTTTCTAGGCAAGAGTACTGGAGTGGGTTGCCATTGCCTTCTCCAATATGACCCTATAGGATTTTAAATATTGTAAGTACAGCTTCTACCAAGCTCTGAAAAATAACACGTATGTGAAGATGGAAGGAAAATTGGGCTTTGAATTATTGAAAAGTCACAAACCAGCATCCCAATGATTGCTGTTAATATACAAAATATAAATAATAAGACAATTTTTTTATGTTTTTTCAATTTGAATTATATTACTTTCAGTTAAGAAATTGGCTCCTGCATGTGGAAATTCAGAAGGCAATGTTAGGTATAAACAGTGAAGCACAATTTATTACAAACAGATCAGAGTTAAGTCTTGTTTCTGTAATGCATTAGCTATTGAATTTGCAGGTGTTGCTTAACCTTTCTGAGCCTAGTTTCTTCACTTATGAAATAGAGACAGAACTATCTCAAAAGGTTTGAGCAAGGACTAGAAAACATAGTCCTTTTAATGCACCAAACACATTCCTGGCATCTAACATTCACAGATTGTCTTTTGGTACTCTTTTTCCCTACCCCCTCACTTAAGTACACATAATTTCATTGAAAGTCTTATTTAATATTTTTGCCCTCTGATGTATTGGAGACATTTTTATATTTGTAAGCTTGGGCCTGGTGCACGGGGATGATCCAGAGAGTTGATATGGGGTGGGAGGTTGAGGGGGCGGTGTTCAGGATTGGGAACTCATGTACACCTGAGACGGATTCATGTCAATGTATGGCAAAACCAATACAGTAATGTAAAATAAAATAAAGTAAAAAAAAAAAAAAGTACTCTTAATTATGACAGTGATTAAGAGGGACATTAGAATTTGAAAAAAGGTATTGCTAATAATATGACATGAATATTTTTCAAGACTTTGTTTTTTGTTTTTTTGATTTGACTTCAAAGCAGTAAATTTGAAAAAGTATCGAGATATTTAATATTAAGCTTAAAAAAATACATGAAAACTTGTTGCTAGTTTGAGATGTTATAAAATTTTCAGAAGTCAGTCCAAAGATCTCTAGGTGAATGAGAATATACAATTTTGCCACCTTAACCAAGTGCAACAGTATTTCAATAAAACCATTTTGACCAAGGTTTTTGTGGAATGGAACTTTCTGACTAAAAACCCCTTTTGTTTCAACTCTTTACATAAATGTTTACAAGTATAATGGTATGCTTTCCTGCCTTGGAGAAATGTATGTGTAAAGTATAGGAGGCTCTTTGTTTGTAGACTGAGGATCTTTCATTCCTTACTGTAAGTAACAGTTACTATGGTCTGGCAGTGTGGATGGTCTTGTTATAAGGAGGAGGAGATTAGGCTGAAAGTAATCCCAAGGCATATATGAAAAGTTTCCTATGCCACCCACCCCTCATCTTTGCTTACGTTTCATACCTACTTCCTCCAAACATTTTCTGACAAATTGCAATTCTGGTTTCTTAAAATGTATTCAAGGAGACTTGGGAGGTATTTAGCCTAGCAACCTCATTTTGTAGAATAAAAACTGTAGTGTAGGTTAACTGACTTGCTCAAGGATCCAGAGCAGATGCACTAAAACAAGTAAAGATTTAGGCTTCCTCATTAAACTGACACTTTGATAGTGTCCCAAATTGTGGTGGTTATCTTTGATCTTCTTTGAAACAGGTAGATCGACACTTGAGAAAGCTGGATCAGGAACTGGCTAAATTTAAAATGGAGCTGGAAGCTGATAATGCTGGGATTACAGAGATATTAGAGAGACGTAAGTAAAATTTACCATTTTCCATCACCATTGGACAGTACATGGCACATCACCGAGGAGACGCTGGTTCTGCGGAGACTTCTCAGATCCTGCTTCTAGGTGGATGGTGGCACCTGGGTGGGATCACTTGGTCCCCAGCAGTTGGACTGTTTGGGTTGTGGATACTTGGAGAAATTATGTATCGTCCACTCACTCTGTATGATGATAACATATTAAGTCATTTTCTTTTTTTTGATAATGTACATATGCCAGTAAGATGAATGTTAGGAACAAAGATTTAAAGAAATTTAACCATCTTAGAAACAAGTCAGTCATCTGGCATTACCTGGTTTGTTTAGGCACTTATGTGTTGAGGAAAGTGGTTATTTTTTGTTCTTAAGAACTTCCTTAAAGCTTTCTCTAAATTATGTTACTAAGAAAGATTTTAATGAGTTCTTCAGCACCTCCTCTTTTTCTCAAAGAAGGCTTTCCTAGACTTCTCTTCTCAGTAAGAAGCCATTTTCACGTTTCTCTGCAATGCATGTGCACATCACGGAGGAGACGCTGGTTCCGCAGAGACTTCTCAGATCCTGGTGCTTGGTGGACAGAGGCACCTGGTGGGATCACTTGGTCCCCAGCAATTGGACTGTTTGGACTTGATCTCCTGCTATAATTTACTCTTATCATTCCTAGTGTTTAACTCAGGAGATTTCCCCAAAATGGAGACATGAGTTCTGTTTCTTGAACAAATTTAGCTCTTCAACCTAAATAGACAGTGTCCATAAAAGCAGATGGTACCATGGTAAGCCTGAGTAGGCACTCAGTAAATGTTAGTTGAATGAAGTCAGTATTATGGCCGATTTCTAGTATAATTTAACTAAAGGTTCAGACATCTCTTTTCTTGGTGCATATCAGTAGCAAGAACATATACCTGTTTCTACACATGGATGAAAGGTTTCTTTAGAGTGTTAGGTTACATATATCTCTATTCATATACTCTCTACAGGTCAGCTAGGGCAGCAACCACACATGAATCCATCTTGGTACAATAGTTGCATTTTTGTGTTCCAAAATAGGTCCATCACTTTAGATGATTATCTAATTTATTTGTGATACTTTCATTCCAGGGGAATCCTATCTGAGGATAAGTATCTTGAGACAAAATAAAATGTTTTATTTTCTTGAAATGCTGATAATAGCTGTAAGTAGCAGTAAATCCATGCCTCTTCAGTACCTCAGGGAGGTTAATGAAGCATCCTCTGTAAGGACACAAACATATGAAAGTCATCAGATCAAGTTATGAAAACTGCTCCATCATGTGCCTTGCCATAATTTCATTTAAAAGAACCAAGATAAACTGAGAACATTTCTTTAAAAGTATTTTAAAGCTTGGAGGTAGAGATTCTATGCATCACTTTTCACAAGCAAAATCCCTAACTTCTTTTAGAAGTCTTTACATTCATATATCATTTTAATGATTAAAGAATTTTTTTCCTATAGTAATGTCCCATCACCTGATACTTTAGGATCTCCCATTAAAAGGTCTTCAACTCAGTTAACACTAGGTTGAGTTTTTCAAGCCTCATCAGTAATGAAATTATAACATCCATTCGTCCACTTATGTGGTACCAAATGTGGTGAATTCCTTAGCCAGACATTGGCATGCCTTTACCCATTTTGTACTTAAAGGTGAATATTAAAAAATGGATTACTTACTGTTTAGAAAGAGGATGAGATTGGCGCAGGGTAAAATCAGCAGTGATGACCCTCTAATGTGTTTGACTAAAATGGTACAGGCATAGACATCAGAGCTTGCTGGTCCTCTGCTGTTAAGAGTCCACAGTCCTGTAGTTGATTGATGTGTAAAGTTCTGTGGTGACATCTTATGGCAGTGTATCTCTGTGCTTCTCTCTTTCTCTCACTTTTTTTTTTTTTTTTTTAGGATCTCTGGAATTAGACACTCCTTCACAGCCAGTGAACAATCACCATGCTCACTCACATACTCCAGTGGAGAGTAAGTTTGATTTAGGAGACCTAAAATCTTAAAAACAATTAAAAATTCATTGTATCATCTATGTATTCTCTGTCATTAGCTCTGCACAACCGATTGAGAAACAGATATCCTCCTCTTTCTTTTATCTTGTGAGATACAGTTTTTCATTGCAACTACTGGCAGGTTTATCTTCTTCATTTGGGAAGAGCATATTTGATTTGGGAACAGGTAGTCTGTTTTGCCTGGCATTCCCAAAGGAAGAATGTGTGGTACTAACAGCAGTGTATACTCTCTAGATACAAATACCCTGATTCTCTCTAGGGAGTGTTCTTTTTCATCCTTTCTCAAGTGCTTAGCCTACTATTGGCATATAATAAAGTCTCAAAGTCTCAAATGGTTGAGTCAGATCTGTCATTAGCTCTGCACAACCGATTGAGAAACAGATATCCTCCTCTTTCTTTTATCTTGTGAGATACAGTTTTTCATTGCAACTACTGGCAGGTTTATCTTCTTCATTTGGGAAGAGCATATTTGATTTGGGAACAGGTAGTCTGTTTTGCCTGGCATTCCCAAAGGAAGAATGTGTGGTACTAACAGCAGTGTATACTCTCTAGATACAAATACCCTGATTCTCTCTAGGGAGTGTTCTTTTTCATCCTTTCTCAAGTGCTTAGCCTACTATTGGCATATAATAAAGTCTCAAAGTCTCAAATGGTTGAGTCAGTAAGTAAATGAGTGGTTTAGTCAGATGCTAGCGGACTAGATTGACTCTGTTGATGCCTTTTTTTGACAAATCAATTTGATATGAAAGGTTGATTGAAAAATATTTTAAATTGTAATGTTTTGAAAAAAAATTCTCTCATGTTATATGTGAAACCAGTCTGCATCATGGCTTACTTCACTGCTTTGCTACTGAAGTGTTTTAAATGTCTGAGCAGTCAGCTGTTAATAGGACATGTGGCACAAAGAGTTCTGTTTCTCTTGTCTTCTCAGAAAACAATGGTGTTTTGGTTTATAATCAGGTGAATGTTATTATGCCTTGCCCATAGTTCTCTAAAATTTAATAACACATGAATTCTTTATTTATATTCAGAAAGGAAATACAATCCAACCTCTCACCATACGACAACAGATCATTTACCTGAAAAGAAATTTAAATCTGAAGCTCTTTTATCTACCCTAACATCAGATGCCTCTAAGGAAAATACGCTAGGTAAGTTTAGTATCTTAAATGTGATTGTTTTCTTTTTTGTTTTTTATTAAAATAAAGG
>SJXQ01003987.1:340151-355379 GCA_006408695.1 Aepyceros melampus | reverse complement strand
AGGATGAGATGGCTGGATGGCACCACTGACTTGAGGTGATGGACAGGGAGGCCTGGTGTGCTGAGATTCATGGGGTCGCAAAGAGTCGAACACGACTGAGTGACTGAACTGAACCGAGTTGACATCTAAGAAAAAAAACAGTCCTCCTCAATTAAGGTGAGCCACTCTTGAAAATGGGGTCTGACACCACAAACACAACTAAATAATTAGCAGAGACGTAGAAGAATCACAGCAAGCTGATGTGACCGCACAGACAACTCTGAAGTGAACTCAGAGCTAGAAGGGACAAGCTACGAGGAAAGGTTCTAAGTGAGGCAGAGACAGATGTAAGTGAGTAACGTCTATAAACCTAAACCCCAAGAAAGGGGTGTCTTGCAAACAGAGCTAAAGAAAATCATCAAATAATTTTTTAAAGGTTCTTTTTTGAAACAAGAGAAGGTTGACCAGCAGCAGAACAAAAGAATAACACATCTTCTCAACTCCTGTCCCCTGGAGTGTTTAACACCCATGATGTGCGCTTAGCTGCTCAGTCGTGTCTGACTCTTTGTGACTCCACAGATTGTAGCCCTCCTGGCACCTCTGTCCATGGGGATTCTCCAGGCAAGAATACTGGGGTGGGTTGCCACACCCTCCTCCAGGGGATCTTCCAAACCCAGGGTTTGAACCCAGGTCTCCTGCACTGCAAGAGGATTCTTTAGCAGCTGAGCTACCAGAAAAACCCTAATACCCATGATATGAACAAATAAAGAAGTAAGACTTTGGGACTCGGAGGAGGAGACCAGCATTAATAAGGAGCATGGGATCCTCAAGGTCACAGGACAGCTGTAAGAGGGTGTCTGTGTGTTCCACTGGCACTTCCATTTCCCAGCCTGGAGGGAGCAGGTGCCAGGCTGTGATTAAAACTAAAATGCACATGACATTATCTGTGGTCATCATCCAGCGTTCACAGAGAACTGAAGAGGTGCTGGGGCAAGGCTGGTAGATAACGTGGGCCCTGGTTTCAAGACCAGAGAAGGAAGCTGCTCTTTCCTCTAAGATGTGAGCTTGGGGGCCATCTTGTGCATGACTGTAACTGGGATTACTGGCAAAATGGTCTATCTTTGGGCAAAAGTGCTCATACCCAGGGTCAGCTTGATTTCCAAAGACAAGGTTTCTCACTCAGCGACACTATGTTTTTGGTAGGGCTATTAGACTAGGAAATTAGTAAAATAAATAAATAAAATAAAATAAGAAATGAACCTGTTAGCCATGGATCTGAATTGCAAAAAAGGAGCTGACAAATAATGACACCTTTTCAGTAAGATGGAACATTGTGCATAAGAGGATGACAAAACAGTTGTTACATGTCCACACGCCCAGAGCCCCGGTTGATAAATCACTATCACACAAAAGCAGGCCCCACATTTCTTTCCATGACTATTCTGTCTAGGATATTTACTAAAAAGTTAAACTAGAAAAAGGATTGCATCAAGGTTAATTTCAAAGTAGAGAGAAGTGGTAAATCTTCTAAGCCAGTGTTTTCTAAATCTCAGTCTTAAGAGAAATGCCTTCGTAATTCTTATCACTGTGTACACACAGGTTTAAGGATTTTCTTTGATTCATTTTAATTTTTTTAAAAAAGAAGCTATGTATTTGATGTGTTAATTATATTTTATACTATAAATTAGGTTCATAAGAATTAAACAATGAAGTGAAAGTATAAAAATGCTCATCTGAGAACCACTGAAAAATCTTCTGGGCTGTCTCTAGCGGTGTCTGGAAAAAATGGAACCAGATGACATCACTAAGATACAAAAAACAACTCAACTGGCTGAGACCACAGGCTCACAAAATGATGTTTGGGAAAAATCAATATGAACTCCTGCTAGCAGGGGGACAGAATGCATTACTGGGGAGCATGCTAGAGAAGACAACTGAGGACACATGTGAGAGGGACTCTGGTTGAACTGACTCTGTGCAAGATGACGCAAGTGCCTGAGTCCCAGTGCACGTGGGCTCATGTAAGCCATTTCTAGGGCTTTCCAGGTGGTGCTGCTGGTAAAGACACGCCTGTCAGTGCAGGAGACCTAAGAGACACGGGTTTGATCCCTAGGTTGGGAAGACCCCTTGGAGAAGGGCATGGCAACCCACTCCAGTATTCTTGCCTGGAGAATCCCATGGACAGAGGAGCCTTGTGGGTTACAGTCCACGGGGTCACAGAGAGTCAGATGTGACTTAGCAAGCACACAAGGAGAAGCCATTTCTTTGGTGCAGCAAGTCCTGTTCCATGAGTCCCTGGCTCTCACAGAGAACATGGGGCTCAGTTCAGTGGGCACCTATGCGGGGATTCTGCCACATCAGATGAGGTGAGGAGAGAAACCAGGAGGTGAGAGAACAGAAGCCTGGCCACACAAGGACGAGCTGACTGCCTGAGAAGGGTTTCCCAAGGAAGCCTGGGAAGCGGGGAAGGATGGGGCAGGTGGGTCATCTTCTTACAAATAGGTTCGACCTACCAGGCTCAGCCTAGGAAAGACCATCGGATGATCCAAGCTGTCCTGGAAGGCCCAGAGCCAACTGCTAGAAGGTCAAGCACAGGCTGCTCAAGCATTTGGAGATGAAAATAGCTTAGTCCTGAACCAGATTCCCCAGAAGTAGAGCTCGGGATGGGGATTCAGGTGCACACGGCTTGCTGGGAGTGTCTTGGGGGTGAGGAAGGCAGAGGGGGAAGGATAAAGAGCCCAGCAAGCCTATGCGCGCGGTTAAGCCTGACCTTGGCTTGACCCCACAGGCAGCTCCATAACATGAATGGAACCATATTTATCCCACTGGAGGCAGGACCTGTCTTCTATACCCACATCTGCCAGTCGATGACTGGCCTTTCCTGGAGGGTCTGTCCTCCTAAGTGTCACCGAGAACAGGTCTCTGGAGAAGGAGGCCACTGAGAGGCCATCAGAACCCGAGGCCCTCCCCAGCCTGTGGGGAGACCTTGGTGGTTTAGGAGGATGGTCACTACATGGTTGTTTGCACTTGGAAATGATTGATGGGACCTGAGTTTTTGTAACTGATGTCTGAGTTCATTTTTTAAAACTGTAAAAGGCCATTTCTTCTTCTTCTTGGCTCCTACTCTGTCCCTGACAGCCAGAACTTGCAAAAATCTCTCTTCCTGAGATCCTAAGAGGCTCCTGTAATTGTTACTAAGTCCAGCAGGGACAGATCTAGGTTTTAGGGAGCCTGAGGCTTATTCTCTTTGGGAAGCCTCTGCTATGGGAAAGAATACAAAATTACTCATGCAGGGAATTCCTGGCGGTCCAGTCATTAGGACTCAGCGTTTTCACTGCCACGGATTGGAGTTCAATCTCTGGTCGGGGAACTAAGATCCTGCAATTCTGAAAATTGGCCCCATAGGGTGGCCAAAAAAAAAAAAAGCTACCCTCTGCCTCGAGACATTCACATGATTACTGTTAAAATTGAGATCTGTGACCAGCACAATGGTGACAGAAGATAAAAATGTGAAGTCATCTGAGAAAGACCAGGATGGCTCTACAAAGACAGCAACCTCAGAGTTGAGTCTTGAAGGATGAGTAGACAGTGGAAGGGGTTCCCGTCAGAGAGAAGAGCATGCGAAATGCCCTTCAGAAGCAAGGGGTGAGCAAGTGATTTGGGGAGACCATAAATCCAATTTTTTTTAAATTGGAATATAGTTGCTTTACAATGTGTTAGTTTCTGCCATACAGCAAAGTGAATCAGTTATACATATACATATATATCCTCTTTAGAGTCTTTTTTTTTTTTTGTCCATGCTATGCAGCATGTGGGATCTTAGTTCTCTAAGCGGGGACTGAACCTAGGCCCCCTCCAAGGAATGCAGAGTTTTAACCACTGGACCACCAGGGAAGTCCCTATAAATTAAATCTTGCTCACTATTGCTAGAGCACCAAGGGTTCTATGGAAGGGGAACTGGCTTTGCACAGAACAGAGCATCTTGTAGGCCATTCCAGCTAATGAGGATTTGACCATCTGGGTGATAATGAGACACCACTGAATACCTCTGAGCAGTAGGTGACACTTTCAGGGGGCCACCCAGGGTGAGAGGTGGGAGGCTGATCCATCATACAAAGGGTGGGGCATATGGGTGAGATTCTATTTAAAGGGTCAAGACTTGATATCTGGGGGAGATGGGTAGAGGAAAGGGAGTTCCAGGTAAGTTTCAGGTTTAATGTGTAAAAAACTTGGATAGAAGGTGGTACAATTCACCAATATACAGCATCCAAAAAAACAGCAGGTATAGTGGGAGAAATGAAACAGAAGAATTTTAGTGCACTTAAATTTGAAGAGGCTGTGGGTGGAGGTGACCAAGAGAGTTGGATATGACTCTGGAGCTTGGGCACATGGTCAAGGCTGGAGAGACAGTGTTGGCATAGGCAGGATGACCAACAGATGGCAAGGATGAAATCTAAAGTTAGGCCTGAGGATCCCTCTCAAGCATCTGCAGCCATGTTCTGGGACTAGCTCACAGCAGGTCCAATTAGTTCTCTAAATTAAGTCCTGCAAAACAGTTAAAATATGAAATACAGGCTAAAGAGAACAAACATTATGGAAATCACACTGACACCAACTGCTCTTCTTTCCTGTCCGAAGCATGAGTGACAAGATAATTACAGCTGAATATTCATGCCTACACTGTTAGTGGAATTGTAAGTTCACTATGGAGAACAGCATGCTGCTGCTGCTAAGTCACCTCAGTCAGGTCCGACTCCGTGCAACCCCAGAGATGGCAGCCCACCAGGCTCCCCTGTCCCTGGGATTCTCCAGCCAAGAACACTGGAGTGGGTTGCCATTTCTTTCTCCAGTGCATGAAAGTGAAAAGTAAAAGTGAAGTCACTCAGTCGTGTCTGATTCCTAGCAACCCCATGGACTGCAGCCTACCAGGCTCCTCCGTGCATGGGATTTTCCAGGCAAGAGTACTGGGGTAGGGTGCCACTGCCTTCTCTGACGGAGAACAGTATGGTGGTTCCTCAAAATACTAAAAATAGAGCTACCATATGATCCAGCAATTCCATTGGGCACATATCTGGAGAAAACTCTAACTTGAAAACATACTGGTACCTCTATGTTCATAGCAGCAATATTCTAGCAGTCAAGACATGGAAGGAATCTAACTGTCCACTGACAGAGCAGTGGATAAAGAAGACATGGTACATATATACAATGGAATATTACTCAGCCTTAAAAAAGAATTAAATAACACCACTGCTGCAACATGGATGGACCTAAAGATTATCATACTAAGGGAAGTAAGTCAGACAGAGAAAGATCAAGGAGTCATGTCTAAACCACTCTCTGGCCAGGGCTCAGGCTGGCTAGTGATTTATGATGTTAATAACCAGTAGGGCTTCTAGACTTGTCACAAGTCACACCTGAGGGAGCTGCTGGCCACGGGGAGTGGAGAGCTGGCTGAGCACATGGATGGCAGGTATTGGACGCCTCCTCTCTCCCTGACACTGCAGACACTGATACCAGCTGTGATGCTATTTCCCAGTGGGGTCCCCAGCACCCCACTCCACACAGCATCCTGTGCCCCAGCTAGAGCGGCCCTACTCTGATTCCACCAGTGAAGAAGGCGAGACCTAGAGGCTGCTACCTGTCCACCAGCATCAGAGCCCACACAGCACATGGCTCTCCTGCATGCCTCACCCACATACTAACACTTAATTTCTAACCAAGCAGGAGGGTTGCTGTGTTCTGGATTCCCCAGGCTCCAGATCATCAACAGGACAGACAAAAGCCAAATCTCCAGACGAGAGCTCCATCATCCCAGGGAAACAGAGCTGGTGATCCTTCTCACTGCGAAGGTTCAGGACTTGTACTTCCTGTACATTCATCTAATATTTGCTCAGGCTTTCTGTTTGTTTGACCCAGTTCTGACCACAGGGCCACCACACCCAGCCCTCCCCTGGGAGCACTGTTAGGGGTTAGCCTTTCTGCCTCCTGGCACATATGCTGACAGACTGACAGAAACAACCAGGTGCAAACACAGCTCTCCAAAGCCACCTGGGGCTCAGACCAGAACATGATCTTCTGATACCTTGTTCGTTTATCAAACTGTTTAACCATGGGTCCCTGCTCTTCAGCTGCTCTAGTCTCTTAAACTTGAGAGGTTTCACTCAGAACAGAAAAATTAAAGAGTTCTCCCAATTGTAGAGGTCACAGCCATAACACCCTTAGGTAAGGCTGTATTAAGTGAGGACTGGTGGTCAAGGCTGTCAATCAATGTTGCTAAATGTAAGCTGAAACCTAGCAACAATTACTGATATAATTAAGGCATGACCTTGGGAATGTCTTTATAAGTTTGACCTATGAAGAAAAATACTTGGCCTTGAAATTTTCTGAAATTAGACTCAAGTGAATTTGATAAAAACATGTTGGATATAAATAAATCTGTTCCAAGTTTTTCAAAATTGCATCCATTTATTAAGATTCAGCCTATTCACAAACACTACACATGAGCCCCAGGGATGGGGCCCTGATCATATCTGATGTCTGTTTCCTCAGGGCAGAAGAGTGCCTGAAAAGCTTCTGAACCAAATGAGACCTCTGTCTTTCTAATCTGCCTGTGTGCTGTATTGTAGAGATGAATCCAAGGAGTGTGACAGGCCATACAGACCCCCCCAAACTGAGGCCTTATTCCTTCCCCAAAGGAAGATGGTGCAGCAGTTTCCATCTTTCTCCTAAACGCATGGCTGTTGGAGCTAACACCAACCATGGCACGCAAGGTGCCTGGCTGGGCTGTGACTAATCCATTTCCCAGAGGACCCAGTGGTCTGCTGAACTCGGGAGGAAGTGGATGGCTATGAATCAGTGTCCAGGAGTGGAAAATACAATGTGATTCACATTAACTAGAGGAAAAAGTTGAGGGAGAAAAAACAACCAGAAATTAAAACCACACGCACTCTAATGCATCAGCAAATGCCACACTGAGCATGTCACTGTGACTTCTGCTTTTAAAAGTCCAAGGAAGAAAATTAAAAAAAAGGCAAATTTCAAAACAAAGCCTAATAAAATTAGTTACAGCAAAACTGAACTAGTATAGTGCATAATGTAGTTATATAAAAACAAATGAGTTCTTTTTAGTGAAGCTGGTACTTGTTATAAGAAAATAAGAAGCCAATACAATATTGTCAATCTCAAATAGTCCTTTATATACCTTCATTAACTTTTGTTGAATAGTAGAAAACTTTTCATATTAACTTTCACTCAAAGCGCATTTTCTTTGCGGTGAGAATTTGTGCCTCATTTAAGCCTTCTCTCAAGTAGCATCATTTAATTTTCCAATAATGAGGGATCTAGAAATATAAAATGAAGGAGTGACAGTGAGGCTCCTTAGAATCCAATCAACAAGGAAGTAAAAAATAAACAAACAAGAAACCTCAAAGCCACTGGGATCAATCACACTGAAACAATGAGAATCACTGGAAACACTGAAATCCCTGGTTCTGAAGTGAGACACAGAGCTCAGACTTAAAGTAAGAGCAATTAAGTATCCACATGAGGACCTCCCTGGTGGTCCTGTGGTTGGGACTCTGCACTTCCACTGCAGAGGGTGTGTGTTCAATCCCTGGTCAGGGAACTAAGATCCTGCCTGCCACAAGGGATGGTAAAAAACAAACAAACAAACAAACAAACACTGCCAAAACAAAACAGCGAAATTGCGAAACTAGAATCACAGCATGACTAGAAAACATGTATTAAAAATATATTATATATATGAATCTATGTGAGCACAGATTATGAGTTTCTTTATTGGTGCTACATGGATAATTACAAATTCAAATTAGTTATTAAGAAAACCTGAACAAGCTTGTGCATGCAGGCTCAGTGGTGTCCAACTCTTTGCAACCTCATGGACCCCGCCAGGCTCCTCTGTCCATGGGGTTCTCCAGGCAAGAACAAGAATGAGTTGCCATGTCCTTTTCCAGTGACCAAGCCTGCAAGCCATCATATGAAGTTACTATTTGGATAGGATTTGATTTATTCCCAAGTGGATTTTAAAGTCAGGCTAGACCAGAAATGGAGTGAATGACGACCGTGTGGGGTGGAAGGTTTTGGGTGGATGTTTTGGGTGGGAGTGCTGTGTGACCTGACGAGTTTCTTGAACAGCTGTAATAATCAGTGCAGACGTTAGGAAATAAAGTGTCACGATTTTGGAAAGTGGCACCAATCAGTGAAAAGGCAAAGTCAGTTGTGTGGAAGCAGTGGGGAAGAAAAGAGGAGGGAAGGAGAGAGGATGGCACGGTCACCAATCTACTCCCATCGTACATGTCTGCGTGTTCCAGGAAGCTGAGCCCCAGGCCAAGAGTCTGGGTGAGGGCTGAAAATGTTTTATTTTTGTCTAACTTTCCCAAGTCTGGGAGTCTTCTTAGGTCGAGCTAACCCAGTGACTGAAGTCTGCTCTGTATGATACGCTGTGTGAGCTCCTAAGCACACATCTGCAGCTCCCTTTGCCAGTGAAAACAAAGCAATATTAGAACCAGCACTGGGGGCTCAGACGGTTCAGTCTCTGCATCCTGCATTTAATGCTACTATTTTCTATTCTGACCAACTTAGCAAAATGTGTAATTTACCAAGACTTGAAGAGATCACTCACCATTTCAAGCTACCCATCAGAAAGGCATTTTATAAATGTCTGGTTTTCCATAATTTATTGATCAGATATTTCCAAACATCAAACTTTCTAAAATATTCAGAACCACATTATAGATAATAAAGACTAGGTATTATTTTCCAGTTGATTTTTTTTGCAGTATTTTTGGTTATAAAATTATGATATAATGAATCATATGGACATTCAAATTTAATGCTTTTGGTAAGTTTGGAATAACTTTTTTTGCCAAAAAGAGCAATACAAATTTGTGATAGAAAAATTAGAAAACAAATTCGTAAAATAAATTGCTTAAAACTATCATTCTATTTGTTAATCCTCTGTAGTACATCCGTCCAAAAGCTTTATGAATGCATCTGTCTCTACTTCCTTACTGAGTTTTATTTCATTTTGTAATGCTTATTATAACCTGCTATCTACTGTGCGTTTATTTGTTCAATTATTTATTGTCTGTTTCTCCCACTTCTATGCATCTGTTCCTTCCTTTTAAGAGAATAGACAACTTCTTGGGGGAAAGCACTTTGCCCCTTTTTTTCACTACTAACTGCTCCCCCACCCCCGACTCAAATAGTGCTTGATGCCTATTAGGAGTTATAAAGGCTTAGTGAACGAATGAAACAATGAACAGTTGATGCTCACTAACTATTTGGAAAATTGAAAGCTGGTAAGTACAACCTGGCTGACGTCAAGGAGGTGGCAAGTAGGTGAGAAGGTTTTCCTTCTCTTTCTCATCATTCTGATTCCCTCTGCTGTTGACTAAATCAGCCCATTAATTCTTGTTTGAATTCAGTATATGTAGCTACAGGGATGGATTTGGTTCATGTTCACAATGTGAGAAGTTACAGAAAGAAGAGACACGTGAAGCAGAGGCAAGTCTACAGTCAGGGTCAGTGTCAGGGGGCAAGAGCAGGGGCCTGCTGGACACAGGTGAGTCTGTGCTCTCAGTGCCAGAATGGGGACCACCCAGCCCTCCCAACCCTCTAGATCTGCCCTGTGACTGGCCCACCAAGGGCCTCCTGACCGTACCCACAGTGGAAGGCTGAGGGGGTGGAGAAACTTGTGCCTTAACTTAAGGAAGAGAGATACTAATAAGCTATTTCATGTTTTTGTTTATGCAGCATCTGGACACATTTTAATCACCAATTTCCCATTAACAGAGAAAAAGCGGCCAAGGAAGTATGCCTTCATTTAATAAAGAGCCACTGTGTCGTCACCAGACGACTTTTTCTGGCAAAAATATCAAAGTCTGATCTTGCCCTTCCCTTTGATTCTTTTACCAAGCATGTCCATGCTGTGAGATGATTTCTGGGTGCACCATCCTGATGGGGTGTGGGGGCTAGCCTTTTTTTAACTTTTTATTTGGACATAATTTGAAACTTCCAGAAAACATGGCAGGAGTCCAGAATCCTAACTCATTAATAAGGAGACAAAAGGACCCAAAATAAACATAAGAAAAGATCGGAAGAGACACACTGCCAAGAAGATAAGCCAATAGCTAATAAGCACATGAAAAGATGCTCGGCATCCTTAGTTGCGAGGAAATGCTAAATCCACACTGAGATGAGACTACACATCTATCAGATGGCAAACAACAAAAAGCTGACCACATCAACTGCGAGAATGGAAATTAGTCTCCCATTGTTGGTGGGAATGCAGTAAAATGGAGCAGCCTCTCTGGAAAACAGGTTTGCAGTTTCTTAAAGAACCAAACAAATACTCATCCTATGACCCGTAAACACTTAAGTACCTACCCAAGGAAAATAAAAATCTATGTCTACATAAAGGATTGTATGTGGATGTTCATAGTAGCATTATTCATAAAAATGGAACTGAAACCAATCCAAATGTCTACCAACTGTAGAATGGATAAACAAAATGTGATATGTCCAATCAATGAAACACTTCCACGGTAAAAAGGAAAGAAACGACGGGCATGCTGCAGTCAGGGATGGCTGAGCGAGAGCAGCCAGAGGCCGTGTACGATTCCATTCGCATAACATATCTTGCAAACTGTCAAAGTTTATGAAAACGCCCATACCTGTACACTTAAAATGGGGTAGCTTTATGATACATAAATCAGATCCCAATAAACTAATTTTGGGCTTCCCTGGTGGCTCAGTGGTAAAGAATCCGTCTGCAATGTAGGAGACCTGGGTTCGATCCCTGGGTAGAGAAGATCCCCTGGAGAAGGAAATGGCAACCCACTCCAGTGTTCTTGCCTGGAGAATTCCATGGACAGAGGACCCTGGCGGGCTACAGTCCATGAGGTTGCAAACAGTCAGACATAACTGAGCAACTAAACAACATCAAAGCTATTTTTATAAAGGGGAACATATCCTAAAGATTGCTCAGAGCGACTGAACTGAACTGAATCCACTGATCTCCAGTAGCATGTTGGGCACTCCCAACCTGGGGAGTTCATCTGTCAGTGCCCTATCTTTTTGCCTTTTCATACTGTTCATGGGGTTCTCAAGGCAAGAATACTGACGTGGTTTGCCATTCCCTTCTCCAGGAGACCACGTTTTGTCAGAACTCTCCACCATGACCCATCTGTCTTGGGTGGTCCTGCATGGCATGGCTCACAGTTTCATGGAGTTAGACAAAGCTGTGGTCCATGTGATCAGATCGGTTAGTTTTCTGTGATTGTGGTTATCATTCTGTCTGCCCTCTCATGGAAAAGGATAAGAGGCTTATGGAAGCTTCCTGATGGGAGAGACTGACTGAGGGGGAAAATGGGGCTTGTTCTGATGGATGGGGCAGTGTTCAGTGAATGTTTAATCCAATTTTCTGTTGATGGGCGGGGCTGTATTCTCTCCCTGTTATTCGCCTGGGGCCAACTATGGTGGAGGTAATGAAGATAATGGTGACTTCCTTCAAAAGGTCCCATGCAGGCACTGCTGCACTCAGTGCCCCCAACCCTGTAACCAGAGGCACCTGGACACTAATAGGCAAGTCTGGGGCAGTCTCTTGTGGGGTCAGTGCTCCTTTCTCCTGGGTCCTGGAGTGCAGGAGATTCTCTTTGTGCCTGCCAATAGTCTGTTCCCCAGTCCTGTGTAAGTTCTGGTGGCTCTATGGTGGGCTTAATGGTGATCTCCTCCAAGAAGGCTTATGCCATACCCAGGTCTGCTGCACCCAGAGCCTGTGCCCCTGAAGCAGTCCATTGCTGATTCGTACCTCCGCAGGAGACATTCAAACACAGTTCTGTCTCAGTCTCTGTGGGGTCTCTGGGTCCTGGTGTGCACAAGTTTAGTTTGAGCCCTCTAAGCCTTTCTGGCGGGTGTGGGGTTTGGTTCTAAATGCGATTTTGCCCCTCCTACCATCTTGCTGGAATTTCTCCTTTGGTCTTGGACATGGAGTATTTCCTCACAGTCGCTGCCACTCCTGCTCCTGCTCCCATGCAGTACCGCTGAAAGGCAAAGGAGAAAAGGAAAGATATCCCCTTTTGAATGCAGAGTCCAAAGAATAGCAAGGAGAGATAAGAAAGACTTCCTCAGTGATCAATGCAAAAAAAAAAAAAGAGGAAAAAAATAGAATGGGAAAGACTAGAGATCTCTTCAAGAAAATTAGAGACACGGAGGGAACATTTCATGCAAAGATGGGCACAATAAAGGATGGAAATGGTTTGGACTTAACAGAAGCAGAAGATATTAAGAAAAAGTGGCAAGAATACACAGAAGAACTGTACAAAAAAGATCTTCATGACCCATATAATCATGATGGTGTGATCACTCCCCTAGAGCCAGACATCCTGGAATGTGAAGTCAAGTGGGCCTTAGGAAGCATCACTATGAACAAAGCTAGTGGAGGTGATGGAATTCCAGTTGAGCTATTTCAAATCCTGAAAGATGATGCTGCACTCAGTATGCCAGCAAATTTGGAAAACTCAGCAGTGGCCACTGGACTGGAAAAGGTCAGTTTTCATTCCAATCCCAAAGAAAAGNTTTGGGTTTCTCTTACCTTGGGCGTGGGGTATCTCTTCACGACTGCTCCAGCAGAGCCACTGCACCTTACTTTTGACGAGGGGTATCTCCTTACCGCCACAGGTGGCGGAGGCGGCCACCGCACTTGAGCGCGGCCGAGAACTACTGACATCGCCGGGAGAAGCCACCTCGCCCCTGAGGCCAGGAGCGGCAGAAAAGTGAAAATGTTAGTCGCTCAGTCATGTCTGACTCTATGCAATCCCATGGACTGTAGCCCACCAGGCTCCCCTGTCCCTGGAATTCTCCAGGTAAGAATACTGGAGTGGGAAGCCATTCTTCAGAGGATCTTTTAAACCTGGGCCTCTTGCATTGCAGGCAGATTCTTTACTGTTTGAGCTACCAGGGATGCTCTCTACCTTTATAAGTGGCTGTCTAATGTTTCACTGTAAGACTGTGATGAAATTTAAATAAATAAATAGCCATGGACACACACACACACACACACACACACACACAAATGCTCTCCTTTCTGCATTCTGTCCTAAGGTCTCAGAGGGATTTTGCTTCCACTGTGCTCAGATTTAAAAGCTACAAGACCCCCTCCTTCCATTCCCCAAACTGCCCGGACCCCCACATCAGATGCAAAGGTGCCTCACCCACATTCTCTTATCACTTGCCCTCCCATACATGCCACTTTTTGACTTAGAAAAAAAATCAACATTACTTTTGTTTTGATTTTCTTTTTAAGTCACAAATTACCTACTCCAAAATATCCATCCTCTGGTACCCGTGGCTCTCTTTGATCCAAGGACAGACAGCAGGAGCGTGTCTGGGTAGGCCAGAAGACCAAGGAGCTATTGCCTTGTGATGATCTGTGGCAATGATGAGTGGGAGTTGGTGGATGGTGCCCTGTGTCCTCACTCCCAGGGAGAAGTAATTCCAAGGGGAGACCAATGCCACCTCCCAGAGCTCCTGGGCAGGCTGGACCCCAGTTGCCCACAGTGGTCAGAGGCTTGTGAACACAACTGTTCCCCTGCTGCATCTCACCTCTCCTCTCCCCCTGCATCCTTCCCACCCAGAAGGATGGTAGTGGTACTTTCTGCCTGGTCCTTGTGCATTCACGAAGATGGAAATCAGCCATAAAGTCCACAGGCATGTCAGGAGCATTCACAACGCGCATGCTGGCATGGATGAGTTAATTAGAAAGCTTTGTTGGGCCAAATAGGGTACCATCACAAAGACCCTAGAGCACAGTCTTGTTTGAAACAGGGTACCACCATGAAGACATTAGAGTATAGTCTTGCTTGCTTGGCCAACATGCAAACACAGTATAAATAACTTATGAGTGTTTGGAAACACATTTAATCATTTGAGGCTTAGGTTTCTGCCGCAGACCTCCACTACAGGGCCAAGAACACAACTGTCAAGCCACCCTTAGCAGATGCTTTATGACTTAGAACTCACAAAAAGCATCAGACGGCAAGTCTTTTCCATGCTCACTTGGAAAAAGCCCTGTAACTTTATGGCTGCTAATTCCAACCAACATAAAAGCATCGCCTCCTCTCCTTCCAGCTTCAACTGTATTCGTGCCAGATGGGAGAGCCAAGGTACCAAGAGGCAAAGAAATGACATTTTCACCAAACTGAGACACTCTCCCCAATTGTAGGAAACTATACACTTCAGTGTAATTGACAATTTAGTCATCCCACTCTCTGCTCTTATTTCATTCTGACGCACTTGAGCAACTGGTATGTGCTGATGCCAAGTAAAACCATTTCAGGCTGCTGCCGGGGAGGTAGTGGTTGTCACTGAGGGAGCCCAACAACCCCAGACGCCTCCTGAGTCCAGCAGAAGCGAAGCTGTGATACCAGAAGGGGCAATAATTGCCCACAGAGGGCTGAGCCCCCAGAGGTTTCCAGAACCCAGGGCTGTGTAGCTTCTAATAACCACATCATATGGCTTCCCTGACGGCTTAGTGGTAAAGAATCCACCTGCCAATACACAAGATGAAGGTTTGCTCCCTGGGTGGGGAAGATCCCCTGGAGAAGGAAATGGCAACCCACTCCAGAATTCTCGCCTGGAGAATCCCATGGACAGAGGAGCCTGGTGGGCTACAGTCCATGGGGTCACAAAGAGGCAGACACAACTTAGGGACTGAGCATGAGCACACAGAATATCATTGAAGACTTAGTTTTGCCCAGAGTTAGAACCAAAACTGTCACTGGAAAAAGCCTTTAAATTTCAGCTTGTTTTTGCCCAATTTGACAGAAGCAGAGGCTGTATAAGAGAGGGACTTCTGGGTTCTGACCAAGGCCAAGGCCAGCAGTAGACACCCCACACCCAAGACAGGTGGAGTTCACCGCTCGACCTCTTGACTTGGGCATGGCCGTGTGACTCGTATTATCAAATACGATCACACAGGAGCACCAGTGAAGAAGTCTCCACATTTCCACCTGCACCCCCGCCTCTCCCATGGTCATGAAAGAGCTGCTCTTGGGCTGCCACTGCCCTCAAGCCTAGATTTAGAATGTAGTCAGCGGAACAGGCTTGAGCCCAGACCTGAGCGAGAGGCCTTGCTGGATCAGGTGGGAAGCAGTGGTCTAGTTGAGCCCAGCCCAGATTAGCCACACCCCTCAACCTCCCTCCCCGCCACCACCCCCCCCCGCAAGG
>SJXQ01003987.1:297187-339978 GCA_006408695.1 Aepyceros melampus | reverse complement strand
CAGCAGAGTTGCCCAACTGAGTCCACCCTAGATCAGACCAGCTGCAGCCAACCTTTTCAGACTGTGCTGCATAAACCCTTATTATGGGCTTTCTTGGTGGCTCAGATGGTAAAGAATCTGCCTGCAATACAGGAGACCTGGGTTTGATCCCTGGGTGGGCACAACCCACTCCAGTGTTCTTGCCTGGAGAATCCCATGAACAGAGAAGCCTGGCAGGCTACAGTCCAGTTCAGTTCAGTTGCTCAGTCGTGTCTGACTCTTTGTGTCCCCACGGACTATAGCATGCCAGGCCTCCCTGTCAATCAGCACTCCCAGAGTCTACTCAAGGGGCTACTCAATGAGCCTACTTAAGGGGTTGCAAAGATCAGACACGACTGAACAACTAAGCACACAGCCTTGTTTCTACTGTATCTGAAGGAAATTTGCTGCACAAGATGAACTAATGCAGAGAACAGAGGGAAGTCTATGAAGCCAGGAGTCCTGCCTGATACATTCTCTTTCCTCCCTTCCCTGGACAAATGGGGTAAGAAGAATTGCTTCTCCTTGGGCTTTCCTTGTGGCTCAGCTGGTAAAGAATCCGCCTGCAATGCAGGAGACCTGAGTTTGACTCCTGGGTTGGGAAGATCCCTTGGAGAAGGGAAATGCTACCCACTCCAGTATTCTGCCCTGGACTATACAGTCCATGGGGTTGCAAAGAGTCAGACAGGACTGAGCAACTTTCACTTTGTTTCTCCTTATTGCCAACAGGCTTCCAAGCTGCATCCTCCTATTGGAAGGAATGGGTAGGATGGAGGAAAAGAAAGCCAGAAAAAAGAGGATGAAGAACAAAGAATATCTTCCATCCTCATGAAAGTGAAAATGTTAGCTGCTCAGTCATGATCGATTCTTTGAGACCCATGGACTATAGCCCTGCCAGGTTCCTCTGTCCATGGGATTTTCCAGGCAAGAACACTGGAGTGGGTTGCCATTTCCTTCTCCAGGGGATCTTCCCAACCCAGGAATCGAATCCAGGTCTCCTGCACTGCAGGCAGATTCTTTACTGACTGAGCCGCGTAGGGGTTGGATGAGTTCCTCCCCATGAACCCATTTTAAATTCCTCTGCCAGCTGATGGCAGCACTTGCCTTTAACTAAACATGAGCAGGGCCAGCAGCAGGCATCCTCCATGGATTATATTTGGTTCAGGACATTCTGCTTACTGAGAACCAGAGGCAGTACAAGAGGGGTGTTTAGGTGAAGACACAAGGCCACCGATCCCATGAGCGAAGGCTGACAGAGATGAGAGCACACACGACAGGTCACATTTCAACATTCATACCAAAGTCGGTTCTCCAGCATTGCACATCTGAAAATACTTTCCAGTTGAATAACAACCCACAGAGAAATAGTAATGCAGAGCCCCGCTGTTTCTTGTTATTGTTTAGTTTACTATTGCATCTTGTGGAAGCCGTTTATTTATAGAAGTGAGATCCAAAGATGTTTCATCTCACAGGAAAAACAAAGGAAGTGACATAGAAGCCCTGACCTCAAAATACAGCCCCTTAGCCCCAAGATAAGACTCCAGTGTTTATACCTGGAATTCTGCACTTCCTTATGTTACCCTCTTCCTTCTCAAGAAAATTCATACTTCCTGCTCTTTGCTGTTGATTTAGCTTACATTTATCCACTGTCTGCTACAGATTAGAGCCTGTGCTAAAAAAAAAAAAAAATGAAGAACAGGAGACACGGATCAGGCTCTGGCCTCACAGAGCCTGAAGTCAAACATGGGCAACACAGAAACGTGAACATCACTCCACATGCTATGAATCTTATGTAACATGAGCAGAGACCATGAATCTAAGCTCTTGGGGGGACGGTGGGGGGGAGTAGTCAGCCTCATGAGAGGACAGTATGTTTAAAGCAGGACCCCAGGGCCTAGCAAGGGGCTTCCCAAGTGGTGCAGTGGTAAAGAATCTGCCTGCCAGTGCAGGGGATGCAAGAGACACAGGTGTGATCCCTGGGTGGGGAAGATCCCCCGAAGGAGGAAATGGCAACCCACTCCAGTATTCTTGCCGGGAAAATGCCATGGACAGAGGAGCCTGATGGGCTATAGTCTATGGTGTTTCAAAAAGTCAGACATGACTCAGCAATTGAGCATGAGCAACGAGTTTAGCTAGGATTCAAACTAAGAAAACAGAGTCACAGCAGACTATACATACGTAACTCTAGTACTCCAAAGCTGTGTTTGTTGGTCTGCCTGCTTCAAATGGTCTGCCTTCTCTGAGCAGAGCTGTGTTTAAAGGGCAGCTCCTGGTCCAGAGGGAATGGGCACTGGGGTCAGAGTTCATCTCACAAGCTTGGCATCGGAGGGCCCTGGGGGTTCACATCCCAGCTCGTCATCTGGCCTTGGGTGAGTCACTTTGTCCCAGTTCTACCCGGCAGCTCAAAACTAGAGGCTGGAGCCACCTGAAATCTCCCTCACATATCAGTGGGGCCTGGTGCATGCACGCTCGCGCGCGCGCACACACACACACCACATACACATACACACACAGTGTGAGCTGAGTCTTACACACACACACACACACACACACACACACACGACCTGGGCCGCCTCACAGTGTGGCGGCCGGTCTCGCTGGCGAGCCTGCCCCGAGCCTGGAGAGAGAGACAGACAGACAGACAGACACACACACACACACACACACACACGGCCTGGGCCGCCTCACAGCATCACACACACACACACAGAGCCTGGGCCGCCTCACAACGTGAAACACACACAGACACACAGACACACAGACACACACAGACACACACACAGACACAGACAGCCTGGGCCGCCTCACAGTATGGCAGTGGCAGCCTGTCTCGCCGGCAAGCCTGCCCCGAGCCTGGAGCCAGCCGGGAGCCACGGTGGTTTTGCTGCTCTCGGCTTCAGAGTTGCTCAGTGTCGCCTCTGTGCCTTCTCTGTGAAGGTGGTCACCGAGTCCCCACCCAGATTCCAGAAAGGAGAAAGCAGACTTCCCAGATTGAGGGGGCACAGGGAAACTGTGATCCCCCACAGTGACCTACACAGATGTCCCTCTGATGTTCAATCCCTTTTGTACAGAGATCTATAATTCCATGAAACAAACAAAAAAAATAGATGAAAAGTGGGGATGGGAAGAGAGGCAAGTGGGGAATGTACCTGAAAGAGGAAAAAGGCTTTCACGTTGGGACGGGGCCACCATCAGGACCGTCTCCTCTCAGTAACCAACCAGCTTCAGTGTTCTCATCTCTGAGATGAGAATGAAATGAGTTAACCCACTGAAGGGTTAACTGAAGAGTCTGCCACACAGTTGGAGCTCTGTTATTCTGAGCACTTACAGTGAGCTGTCCTGACCTTGGTTTGGCCCTGCTGCTTACTGCATCATGACAGGATCCCTTAGGTACCTGAAAATAGGTAAGCATCCTCCCCGACCCTTTCGGAGAGAGGTACCATTCACAGCAGCGCACCACACTAGAGCACACAGGAAGAATTTGGAAAAGAGAATCCAGGGCCTCAGGGCACGAGGCTTTAGTTATCACTTACCCTTCACGCCAGCATCTCTCAGTCCAGCCTCCACCTGCTCACCATCCTGAAAGGGCTTGAACGAGTATCTTCCCCAGCAGAGGGTCAGAAGTCCGCAGGTCCTTTCTTCATCTGCAATACACGGAGTTGGCCGTTTAGCGTCTTGTATGCATTTTTTAAATGCCACAGGGCTTCCCTGGTGGCTCCGTGGTAAAGAATCCGCCTGCCAATGCAGGAGACCTGGGTTCAATTTCTGATCTGGGAAGGTCCCATGTGCTGCCGCACAAATAAGGCCACGCGCCGCAACTATTGAGCCTGTGCTCTCGAGTCTGGGAGCTGCAATTACTGAAGCCCACGAGCCCTGGAGCCCTAGCTCAGCAACAAGAGAAGTCATGGCAATGAGAAGCCTCCAAATCGAAACCAGGGAAAAGCCAAACAGCAATGAAGACCTAGTGGAGCCAAAAAGAAACATATAAAATTTTTTTAAATGCCACAAAAACTACCCAGGGACTTGCCCATCACTTGGCTGGGAGGGATTGCTGAGAGCCGAGGTACAGTCATCCTCAGTATCGGGGAGGGGGAGGGTTGGATCCAGGAGCTGCAGATACCAAAACCCACCATGCCGAAGTCCCTTATTAAAAGGGTGCAGTAGTAGGTGAATGAAAGTGGCCCCGTATTGGTGGTTCTGTATCCACAGATTCAACTACCTGTAGACCCAAATTTTGCGAAACTGAATCCAAGGACGCAGAGGGCAGGCTTACAGGATGGAGGGCAGACTGTACGGCTAAGAGCCTTTCCTTCCTGTTTTGATCCCTTTTCCTACCTCCTGGTCAGGTTATGAACAGGGGACTTGCCTTACTAGAATGTTGTTTATATCCTTATGCTGATGCTCAGATTTCTAAAACTCCAGATAGTCTTCTGTGGTAAAAAATAAAAGTAACTATTAACATGGATTCTGTCTTCTCCATCAATCAAGTAACAATTTGTTCCTTTACCCCTTGCATTACATCTGTTCCAACAATTTAGAGTCTTGCAATCTACAAGTGTAGGATTTGGAAATGAAATTAAGTGCAATATGAGATTCTCAAAGGACCCCATATCTTTTTTGTCCTGCCAACACCCTAGCCTTCACAGAATTACATAAGTCCATGAATGCAGTCATCTTGCTTACAAACAAACAGGAAAGAAAACATAAACACTAAATCAAGGCTCAAGTTTCCTTTAGCAACCTAAAATCCACAAACAAATGGATAAAGAAGATGTGGACTGTAGCCCACCAGGCTCCTCTATCCATGGAATTTTCCAGGCAGGAATACTGGAGTGGGTCACCATTGCCTTCTCCAGGGGATCTTCCTGACCCAGAGATCAAACCCTGGTCTCCTGCATTCCAGGCAGATCCTTTACCATCTGAGCCACCAGGGAAGTCAAGGATGTGGTATATCCAGACAATGGATATTACTCAGCCACAAAAAAGAGTGAAAAATCTGTAGCAGCAGGGATGGACCTAGAGATTATCATACCAAGTGAAGGAAGTCAGACAGAGAGCCCCCATCTGATACCACTCACATGTGGTCTAAAAACATAGTTTAAGTGAACTTACTCACAAAAGAGAAACAGACTCACAAATATAGAAAACAAACTAATAGTTACTAAAAGGGAAAGGAGGGGAAAGGGATAAATTAGGAATTTGTGATCAGCAGGTACCTACTACTATATATGAAATAGGTAAGCCAAAAGAACCTACTGCACAGCAGAGGGTATTATATTCAATACCTTGTAATAACCTATATTAGAAAAGAATCTGAAAAGGAATATGTATAACTGAATCACTTTGCTGTATACTTGAAACTAACATAACATTGTAAATCACCTACACTTCAATCAAAAAAAAAAAAAAGGATGTTACTTGAATCTTAAAAAAAAAAAAGGTTGAAAAGAACAGGCTGCCAATGGATGGTGCCAACAATATTTAAGTGTCAAAAGAAAACATTGTTCCATAATCCTAGTAAATTGGGAAATGTGGAGTTACACAGAGTAAAACAGGTTACTTGGTTGCAAGATTTCTAGGATCTCTCTGAATATGACTTGGAAGAATTTAAGTAAGTTCCAGCACGTATCTTCTAGATTTTTCTGCGCAAAGAGCTTTTGTTCGTGAATACCTCAGGGTCAAGCCAGCTGTGAAAGATGGTGACCTGGCATATTTTTCCTTCCTCTCTTTTTCTTTCCTTTATTCCTCTCCTTTTCTTTAATTGTCTTAGGGAAAGGCGTTGCCATCTCTCTCTCTAAAGGAAAGGCTAGAGAGGACGCTACAAAGCAAACTGTGCTACGGCCTTCAGAGGAAGACCCCTGATGGCTGGGCCATCCAGTGGAGCAGCCTCCAGCCCTGCGTGGCTATGGGTCACCCGAGCCGTGCAGAATCCAAGTTGAGACCTATAGAAAATAGACACCAAGTGTTGAAGACAGTACAAAAAGTAAATACCTCATTAACAATTTTTTACACAGACCTCATGTTGAAATATTTGATACACTGAATTAATTAAATTTATTATTAAAATTCATTTAACCTGTTTAACATTTTTCTAATATAACCACTAGAAAATTTAGAATGACATGTGGCTCCCACTGCATTTTTATTGGACAGCATTTCTCTATGGAATAGCCCTCGAGGCCTTACTGGCTCCTGGTACACCAGAATACAGTTGGTGTACCTGCTGTCTTCTGAATACACGCATACACAAAGACACACACACACATACACACATACACACACAAAGACACAGACATGGAGGATGCTTAGCCTAAAACCCCTTGTTCTTTGATGCCAGCTCCTGCTACAATCCAAGCTTTCCTTTAAGCTCCATCTCAAAACATGGCTGGCATGTATGAAGAACTGATGACATGCCAGGCACTACACCATGTGCTATCCCCCTGACCCCCTTAAGCCATCCCAGCAGCTGCATGAAGAGAGTAGCAACAGATTGTCAATTTACAGCAGGACCAAGTGAAGTGACCTGGTATTGTCGGATTGGGCTTCCCTCATAGCTCAGTTGGTAAAGAATCCACCCACAATGCAGGAGACCCTGGTTAGATTCCTGGGTCGGAAAGACCCGCTGGAGAAGGGATAGGCTACCAACTCTACTATTCTTGGGCTTCCCTGTGGCTCAGCTGGTAAAGAATCTGGCCAGAAAGCGGGAGACCTGGGTTCAATTCCTGGGTTGGGAAGATCCTCTGGAGAAGGGAAAGGCTACCCACTCCAGAATTTTGGCCTGGAGAATTCCACAGACTGTAAAATCCATGGGGTTGCAAAGAGTCGGACACAATTGATCAGCTTTCACTTCCACTTTAGCACCATGAGCTGCTCATGGCAAAACTCAGACTTGTCATCACTGTCCTCACCTTTAACCCCCTTGGTGGTCCTCGCCCCCTCCCCACGTCTGCTCTGGGGTCCTGGGTATCACGCTCCCTCACTCCTTTGAAGCCTCACTGCACTTGGTTAAACATCTTAGTTTACATACATTTCCACAGCATGAATTACCACGTTGTACTATTACAATCTCAATTTTGTCTGATCCACACAGTTTTCTCTGAAGACCAGGATGACCTCTGCTCTTGCTTTTCACAGAAAATGGCACTTTGCAGCCTCCATGACTGTTTGACTAATATACAGCGTATTATATATTATACCTGAATGTCCTTCTCTCACAACCTTTTACAAATTACAAACTTTTGCTGGTGAAAGGGGAATAAGGGAAATTGATGTGGACACCCACTGCCGACAAGCAGAATAAAATTAGGGGCAGGGCTTCCCTGGTGGTCCAGTGGTTAAGAATCCATCTG
The DNA here is from genome assembly GCA_006408695.1 of Aepyceros melampus. Classification (NCBI taxonomy): domain Eukaryota; kingdom Metazoa; phylum Chordata; class Mammalia; order Artiodactyla; family Bovidae; genus Aepyceros; species Aepyceros melampus. Next base: position 332,611 of record SJXQ01003987.1, on the reverse strand, counting down.
CCAATGCAAGGGACATGGGTTCGATCCCTGGTCAGAGACGATCCCATGGGCAGCAGAACAACTAAGTTCACACACCTTGACTACTGAGCCTGAACGACCTAGACCTGTGCTCTGCAACATGAGAAGCCACTGTAATGAGAAGCCCACACGCTGCAATTAGAGAGCCCTTGCTTGCCTCAACTGCACACACTTGCAAGCCCCTACTTGCTGCAACTAGAGAGAGCCCACGTGCATCCGGGAAGACCCGGCACAGCCAAAAATAAATAAATAAACAAACCTGCTTGCTGCACACACTGCAAAAATAAATAAATAAATAAATAAACCTGCTTGCTGCACACCCTGCAAAAATAAATAAATAAATAAATAAACCTGCTTGCTGCACACCCTGCAAAAATAAATAAATAAATAAATAAACTTGCTTGCTGCACACACAGCAAAAATAAATAAATAAACCTGCTTGCTGCACACACTGTAAAAATAAATAAATAAATAAACCTGCTTGCTGCACACACTGCAAAGATAAAGAAAGAAACTTGCTTGCTGCAACTGCACACAATTGCAATCCCTTGCTTGCTGCAACTGCACACACTTGCAATCCCTTGCTTGCTGCAACTAGAGACAGTTCCTGTGCATCCGTGAAGACCCGGCACAGCCAAAAATAAATAAATTAAAATTACAACCCAAGTACTTCAAATCACTAAAAATTAGAAAGAAACTGGGGGCCAAAGAGAGCAGCTGGGTGTCTTTGGTTCCCTCCGCCAGGACCACCTCTAAACACCTTCAGCTCACACAGTCAATTTGACCCTGTCCTTAACCTTGTCCCAGAAGGCATCCTGTCCCCTACCTCCCTGACCACAGAACATTGCCTGAGAAGAAACTGATGGGGGAGGGAAGGAAAAAATGCAAGGAATTAAGAGTAATTACGGGTATTTCCAAAGCAAGAACATTTCTGGTAAGTTTAGAAGACTCTTCATCCTTTAGCTATTTTGTTGTCAGAAATGGGCACCCCCCAAAAAAGTCAGAATGAAGATACCCTAGAAGTTACAATACCTATGAAAAATAAGGATTCAAATTTGTTATTTTCTATTCCCTTTCCAAAGACTTTTGTGTAATGGAGAAATTTTAGATGTTTCCAATTGCTTTATTTTTTGCTTTAAAACAGACTTACTGGTTAACTTTCCTTATGCAATGATCTCAGTTTTTCCCTCAGAAGCCAGCTTGCCATGACTTCATGAAATTTTTCTCACTTCCGTGGAAAAACATCCAAAGATGAGGCACACCTTCTCTTCTGTGGATCATTTTATTCTGATATGTATTCTTGCAAAGGATGAGCCAAGAATTCTGTTGCCCTTTGATGATCTAAACCTTCCCACTGTACTAACTCACTAAATTAGATTCTTTGATCTTTGCTTAAATATGTAAGATTAAATTAAGTAAGATCAACAAGATTGTTTTGAATAATCTTCTCAAATAGGTTCATTGCTTTGGAAACATTCTCTCATCTTCAGAAATGACCAGCAGGTCTAGGAATGCATATATATCCATGATAATTCTGTAAGCATTTCTACTTCTGTCCTGCCAGTTAAGGAAAGGGGCCAGTAAGAACATTTGTTTATTCATTTTAATGAACATTTGCTGGATTTTGCTCAGGGTCTCAGCTGGACACTGCAGGGACACAAACAAGGTCCTGTTTTTAAATGTGGGATCTCAAAGGGATGCAGAAGATGAGGGTAGTTTCAATCAGGAGGCAGGAAGAGAGGCATTTTAGAGAAAACCACTTGGTCAAAAGCAGATGTGCCAAGGTCAAAGCATTAGGATCCTCATTGGCCCTGGGAGGACTGGGGAAGGAAGCAGATAGGCAGCCCAGGAAAGGGTCTGGACCTAGGGAAGGGGGGCTTCCACTGTACAATGTAAACAGCAGAGCTACTGAAACCTGTTGCAGGGTGGGCTGCTGGAGGTGGAAGGGCCTCTTAAGGCAAATAATGAAGACCTGAATGATGGACTACGACCTTGAACTAGGCAAGATGGTACCAGACACGAGAGCTGTTATGGAAGACTGCTGCTGTATATAAGAAAGCTCGAACAGGCCCCCAGAGAGGACAAGGAAGCCTCGAGAAGCAGCTGGTGTGGGCGGGCAGAGGATTAGTACATTTTTAGAAAAGCCGAGTCTAAGTTGAAAAGTCCAGCGCTAGTTGAAAAATTAAGAGGAGTAAATGTGTATTTCTGTTTCAGAACAGAAAGTCCCCTTCCCGCAAACCCACAGATATACATATATCTGTGTATATCTCTACACACAGATAGTGAAGGAAGAGTAGTCACAGCCGCCCTTGTGATCAACAAAGCCAGGGGTCAAGTTTCCTGTGTGGGAAGCAGGCATCCTGACCGCTGGCCTTACTAAGACAAGAGGAATTGCCGGTCTGAGTGGGTGTTGGATTTTTTTTTAAATATAATTATTTGATTAGAGTATCAGTTCAGTTCAGTCACTCAGTCATGTCCAACTCTTTGTGACCCTATGGACTGTAGCACACCAGGCCTCCCTGTCCATCACCAATTCCCAGAGTTTACTCAAACTCATGTCCATTGAGTTGGTGATGCCATCCAACCATTTCATCTTCTGTTGTCCCCTTTTCCTCCTGCCTTCAGTCTTTTCCAGCATCAGGGTTTCTTCAAGTGAGTCAGTTCTTTGGCACCAGGTGGCCAAAGTACTGGAGCTTCAGCTTCAGCATAGTCCTTTCGATGAATATCCAGGACTTATTTCCTTTCAGATTGACTGGTTTGATCTCCTTGCAGTCCAAGGAACTCTTAAGAGTCTTCTTCAACACAGTGTAGTGGGTTCACAATGTAGTGATAATTTCTGCATATACATATATCCCCTCTTTTGGGGATTTCCTTACCACTTAGGTCACCACAGAGCACTGAGTAGAGTTCCCTGTGCTATTCAGTTATCATTAGTAATTTATTTTATATATATATTAATGTATATATGTCAATATCACTTTTCCAATTCACCCTACCACACCCCCACCTCCACCCCCCATTTACCCCTTGGTATATTTGTTTTCTACGTCTGTGTCTCTATTTCTGCTTTGTAAACAAGATTGTCTGTACTTAATTTTTCAGATTCTACATAAATACATTAATACATTTGCTTTTCTCTTTCTGACTTACTTCACTCTGTATGACAGTCTCTAGGTCCATCCACATCTCTGCAAATGGAACAATTTTGTTCCTTTTTGTGGCCAAGTAATATTCCATTTATATATGTACCACATCTTCTTTATCCGTTCATCTGTTGATGGACATTTAGACTGTTTCCATGGGTCTATGATTATTTCACTTTTGGAAGATTTGGTCTGAGGTTCCGGAGGGCAAGGGGTGGATTCTAGAGCATGGTGACTGCTCCATTAGGAATGAAATCTCATCCCAGCGCTCTCTTTGAAGTTACTTCTCTCTATTGCGACCCAGGATATTAGACAAGTTGTCCACCATGCAGCGAGTGTAGGAGCCACCAACCTTGGGCTTCATCGGAAAGCTTAGGACTGGTACCCATGTTCTCAGTTCCTGCATTTATAAGGGTTATCGAATTCAAGAACAAGGTAAACAATTCTCCCAAGAATTCTCGTGTCACTTACTTTTGCAAAAAGCAGTAGATACTTAAAGATCTAAAACGACAAAGAAGAAAACCACCTGAGGATAACTCAGTTCTTTTCCATTGGAAAGGTTAGTTTACAAGGTACATTTATAGAGCACCTAATGCTTCTTAAAAGAGACATGTTCTGGGCTATTAATGTCCTCTTTAAAAATCTTCCAAAGCAAAACTACTGAAAAAGGCGCTAGTAGTAAGGAATCCACCTGCCAGTGCAGGAGATGCAAGATACACGGACTCGATCCCTGGGTTGAGAAGATCCCCTGGAGAAGGGAACGACAACCCACTCCAGTATTCTCTCCTGCAAAATTCCAAGGACAGAGGAGTCTGGCGGGCTGCAGTCCATAGGATTGCAGAGTCGGACGCGACAGAGCAACAGACCCACACCCACCCATACACAAGGTATTAGGTTACCTCCTCCTCTAACACAGTCCTTTCTTCTGACACTCTACTCATTCTGGATATCCATCACTGCATAACAAATCACACAAGACTTGGTGGGCTGAAAACAACCAGCATTTTATCATCTGGTTTCCGAGGGTCTGGAATTCAGGTAGGGCCCATCCCCTAAGGTAATACAGTGTTACTTCACCACATTCTACTGGTTACAAGTGAGACTCAAACCTAGCCAGATGCAAAGGGAAGAGAGTAGAGTTCACCCTTGAATGGGGTGGGAGGACAAAGAAAACAGGCACAATGGTGATGATGGTGTGTCTGTCTTTAGAGAAATACAGTGTCCTCCAGCCTAGAGTTAGCTTGTACAGCAGATGTCTCATTTAAGGAAGCAATGGACAGTCTTGTTTCCTAGGTAAATCAGACAAAGCATTTCTAAGCTGTTTGTAACACAGAGGAGGGGAAGAAAGCATCAAATCTGTGGGTTTTTTTTTTTTTTTTAGCCCATATGCAACTTTAATTTAAGCTCCAATAGTTTGGTCACCTGATGTGAAGAGCTGACTCATTAGAAAAGACCCTTGTGCTGGGAAAGATTGAAGACAGAAACAGAAGGGGATGACAGAGGATGAGATGGTTGGATGGCATCACCAACTCAATGGACATAAGTTTTAGTAAACTCCTGGAGATGGTAAAGGACAGGGAAGTCTGGCGTGCTGCAGTCCATGAGGTCAAAAGAGTTGGACACAACTGAGCAACTGAACAACAATGGCAAATGCACCTTTAAAGAATATAACACTTGGAAAGCACTTTGTGAACTATAAAATACAGCCTAACTTGTGGTTGTTCAAAGCAATTTGGAAATGTCTCTGAAGTTCTATATCTCTGAAATTCTGACATATTATCAATGGAGATGACACTCTCCTTGGCAAGTTTTATCTACTTAACAAATACCACTAGAGCCACCCTAGGAAAGTATTTGGGTAATTCTTAGAGTCTTTTTTAAATAGAGAACTTGGAAAGTAAAAACCATCACCAAGACTAGCCTTATAAACTGTTTCTCCTTGGAAGAGGCACTAAGTACAGCTGTGGGCAAGGAATATTTGCTTTGGGCTGCGGATTAGGAAAGAAAATACAACAAAGTAGGAGCCAGGTGAAGGCAATGGCACCCCACTCCAGTACTCTTGCCTGGAAAATCCCATGGACGGAGAAGCCTGGCAGGCTGCAGTCCATGGGGTCGCTAAGAGTCTGGCACGACTGAGCGCCTTCACTTTCACTTTTCACTTTCATGCATTGGAGAAGGAAACGGCAACCCACTCCAGTGTTCTTGCCTGGAGAATCCCAGGGACGGGGGAGCCTGGTGGGCTGCCATCTATGGGGTCACACAGGGTCGGACACGATTGAAGCGACTTAGCAGCAGCAGCAGGAGCCAGGTGACCGGTTACTCTGCTCTCTCTGGAAAGGATGGTCCCATGGACATCCCAACACAAGTCCATTCATGGAAGCTGAAGTTTATTTCTTCTAGGTTCAGCCAACTCTCATTTCACATCTTCCTGGGTTTTGTCCATTTTAGCTTTGATTTTTAAAAACATCTTCGATTCAAGGTTGACATATATAAACATATATGTGACAAATCTATATGTATGACAGCCTTGAATCAAGAATTTATAAAAAAAATGCTTATCTCAGGATATTTAATAATGTTGGAATGCTGTTGCTATCATCTTCTGTTTGGGGCTGTATAGATGTGTTTCGGGAAGGCAATGGCACCCCACTCCAGTACTTTTACCTGGAAAATCCCATGGATGGAGGAGCCTGGTGGACTGCAGTCCATGGGGTCGCTAGAGTCAGACATGACTGAAGGACTTCCCTTTCACTTTTCACTTTCATGCATTGGAGAAGGAAATGGGAACCCACTCCAGTGTTCTTGCCTGCAGAATCCCAGGGACAGGGGAGCCTGGTGGGCTGCCGTCTATGGGGTCGCACAGAGTCGGATATGACTGAAGCGACTTAGCAGCAGATGTGTTTATGGAGAAGGAAATGGCAACCCACTCCAATGTTCTTGCCTGGAGAATCCCATGGACAGAGGAGCCTGGCAGGCTGCGGTCCATGGGGTCACAAGAGTCGAGCACAGCTTGGCGACTAAACCACCACCACCAGATGTGTTTAGAGAGGGGTGAACATTTATCCCCTTAAGTGTTTTGATTCCCAAACTGTTTCCTTCTGTCGCAGCTCTGCGCATGCATTGCCTGCCACGCTCTGTTCTTTTTGTAATGGATTTTCTTTCCTAGACCAGCAGTGAGCAGATACAGACAAGTGCCTCGGGTGGCTAACGAGGTTTCTCGAGGCACATGCGCCCTCTGCTGTTGACATGGTGAAGTGCACTTTCTTTACAGCACAGAGCGCTTCTGAGTGAGGGAAATTTTGCTATTAGAATACTCTTTTTTTTTTTAAATCTCTGCAGGACGCCTCCAATTTTACCCCATTCGCTGCACTTGCTACACATCATCTACCTTTCAGGGCTCCCCTCCTTCTGTTTTGAAGCCTCAGGTCCCACATGCATTCCAATATTTCCACCCAGGACAGGCCTTGTCTGTCTAGGGTGATGTTGTCTGGTTTGGGTCACCCCACCCTCCCGAGAGTCCTGTCCTTTGCTCCAGATTTTCTCTGCTGTCTCTGCCCAGTGCTCCTGACAGGGATGGGCTCAGAGACGCCTGGCTGGACTTGACTGTTTATCTCATTACTCACAGGAAGTCCTCCCCCGGTTTCAAACCCCACTACTAACTCTGTGACTTGGGACAAGCTCACTTAACTTCTCAGAGCCTGTGTTTACTTGCCTGTAAAATGGAATCAAGGCACTCCTTTCACAACACTGTTCCGGGTCCCTGAATGGAGTGACGTCCATAAAGTTTCCAGCACAGTGGGACCTGTTTTTTCTTTTTAATCACAGCCTTTTCAAAAATTCTCATCAGAAAAGCTCTATTCAACTCAGACTTTTTTTGTTTGTTTGTTTAATCATAACCACCCTTGGAAAAACCAAAAAACGACATCTAGGAGCAAAACTATTTCTTTTTGTTCCCTGAATCCAGCTCCTCTGGGATCACTGTTATTCTCAGGCTTTGTAAATGGAACATTGTCCTCTGTGATTTCAAGAGCAAAAGGAGCAAGATGATGCTGTTTAGTTTTCTGCATTTTGTTGTTGTTATTTAATTTGAAAAAAATTAGAAAAAGATCACTTTGAAATTAAAGTAGCCAACAGACCAGAAGCAACAAACTTTCAAAGCAAAACACCAAATAGCCAAAAATAAGTCAGTCTTAAAAGTACAATTTACAAAATCACATCTCTCATAAAAACAAAAACATGAAATGCTTTTCCTTCTAGATTAGACTGTTTTCTCTCCAGAAAGAGGAGAAAAAAGCCACCAATGATATGCGATTAAAATGAAACATAACTGTTATCCATCCCAGCAACGGGCTTGACAGGTGGCTCAGTGGTAAAGAATCTGCCTGCCGATGCAGGAGACTCAAGTTCAGTCCCTGGATGGGGAAGATCCCGGAGAGGAGGAAATGGCAACCCACTCTAGTATTGTCACCTGAGAAATCCTATAGACAGAGGAGCCTGGTGGGCTATAGTCCACGGAGTCAGAAGGGATCAGACCTGATTGAGCAACTGAGTGCACGCGTGCACACATACACACACACACATACCAGAAACATCTAAAGAAATGGCCCACCGGGCATCAAATGTGGAGTGTGTGAGTTGTAAAACCTTGGGCACATAATTTAACTTTTCTAGGACTAGTTTCCCCTTCTGAAAGTTAGGTGCTATGAGTCAGCAATCTGGGGGTCCTTTGGTTATCTGAAGTTCTTTGTCTATATAAATGCTCATGAAAATTTAATTTACCATCTTGTCTGAATACCAATACTGCACTTGTTTTATAACACCTCTCAGGGAAGCACGTTCATGTAGACAAGTCACAAATTTGTAAATGCCCGGGGCAGTAATACCCTTTGCATTTCGTCTCTTTAGGAGACTAAAGGAGACTTCATTTTTCCTTCCCCCCAAATAAAAATCTACTCAGCAACATCTCAGAGACATGATTTTTTTCTTTTCATTGAAAATATAGCTTCTATAGTATTATTTGCCTTTCTGGGAATTTCATTCGATTTGGAGGAAAATAATACCCCGGAAGACTGGATTGTAGCGCATGTCACTTGTAATCAGATTCCAAGCCTCCCAATATTCAATTATATTTTTGTCTGTTTTTTAAGAGTGAAATCTGACTTAAAAAAAAAAAGTAAAAGCCTAGGGATGTCACAAAGCAAGGCTTTGCTCTCCTTGAGCATCTTCTTTGTTTATTCACAGTCTTCTTAAGTCCATGTGGAATGACAACTGCACCAGAGCCATGAAAGGTTTCATGTGAATAGGAATCCCCCATCACAAAGGTTGATTCTCAGCTGGACACAAATGCAAAGTTAGAAATATCGGCAAATGTTCCTGCCGCGAGTCAAGGTGCTATAGTTTCACATCTAGCTGACAATTTAAAAAGCCTCTTTAATCCCTATAGTGTCATTTTAAAATGCGAGACAACAGCAGAGGTCAGGTTTCAAACCTTTTCCTCAGTGACACTGGGCTAGCACGCCCCGGCTCTGCACTGGGGCAAAGACCCAGCCGACAGGCGAGCAGCAAGCCAAGGCAGCAGGGGCCAGGTGAGGTAGGAATGGGAGGAGCTCCCTGGGCTTAGAAGGGAAGCAGGTGTGTGGACCTGGCCACCAGGGCGAGGGTCAGCCCCACTCCTGAAGGAGTACAGCTCAGTTAGAGTCCAGCCCCCTCGTCATCAGCGTCCTTCCCTAACCAGCTTCAACAGGATTTCCACAGCCTCTGCCTGTGTCCTCAGTCCTTTTATAGGCTCTGCATGTAAACAGAATGAATAAACAAAAAAAAAACCCTAAACCCTCTGCCATTCATGACGGAGAAATGAGGATTAAAAAGCACTCCTCTCTTGTTTCTAAGATCAGAATTAAAGGTGTCTATTTTCACCACTTCTATTCAACACAGTACTGGAAGCCCTAGTCAAAGCAACCAGGCAAGGAAAAAAAAATAAAAGGTATCCACTGGAAAGAAAAGAGCAATCTCTGTTCAGAGATCACATAATCTTACATTAGATAATCCTGAATATTCTGCAAACAATTAGAACTAAGAAAGAATCCAGCAAAGTTGCAGTGTACAAAGTGAACACAAAAATCAGTTGTGTTTCTATACCTTTAAAATGAATACAAAAAGTAAATTAAGACAATAATTCCACTTACAATCACATTAAAAAGAATATGTAGGAAAAAATTTAAATTTTGCCAAGGGGGCAAAAGACATACACTAAAAACTAGAAAACGTTGCTGAAAGAAATTAAGATGCAAATAAAGGGGAAGACATCCAGTGTTTATGGACTGAGAGTTTTCATATTGTTAAGACATCAATACTAACCAGATGAAATGCAATCAATAAGAAAATACCAATGCCATTTTTTTGCAAAAATCAAGAAAGTCATCCTAGAATTCATATAGAATCTCCAGAAACCCTGAATAGCCAAAACAACCTTGAAAAAGAACAAAGTTGGAAGACTTGCACTTCCTGATTTTAAACCTCACTATAAAGCTACAGCAATCAAAACAATGTGAAACTGGCATAAAGACAGACATGAAGAACCACAGATTAGAATAGAAAGCCCCCAAATAAACCCATGCATGTATGGTGAAATAATTTTCAATATGGGTGCCAAGATGGTTCAATGAGGAAAGTTCTTACTACATAACATCTTTGACTTTCCTAGCACAAAGACTCAGCGCAGGAAAACTGGATACCCACATGCAAAAGAATGCAGTTGGCCCCTTAACTTATACCATATACAAAAATTAATTCAAAACAAGTCAAAGACTGAAGTGTAAAAGCTAAAATTATGAAACTCTTGGAAGAAAATATAGGAGAAAAACTTCAAGATATTGAGTCTGGCAATGATTTCTTGGTATGACACCAAAAGCACAGACAACAGGGAAAAAAATAGATAAATTGGACTACATCAAAATTAAAAACATGTGTGCCTGAAAGGACACAAGCAATTAAGTGAAAAAGCAACCCACAGAATGGGAGAAAATATTTACAAAGCATGTATCTGGCCTTCCGGAAGCACCGGCTCGGCGTTGGGAGCTCAGCCCGTGCTCCAGGCCCAGGCTCGTGTTCCAGGTCCTTGCACCAAGACGGGCCGCTAGCCACGGCGACGCTCAAAGGGCGGAGGGCGCGGCGGGCGGCTCTCTGAGGTGCCGGCCCTCGAAGTAGAGCCGCAGGACGTGGCGGCACCTCCCCCTTGGCCCGGAGCAGTACTGCGGGAAGAAGAGCAGCGCAGGCCAGATCAGGTGAACAGGGTCACTTAGCTGCCTCCGGCGATGAATCATCTACGCAGTAGTCAGATTTGAGGTCCACAGCCCTCTGTGGGCCAGCTGCAGAACAATTTTCAATGTGGGACTGTTGTGTTCTGAGGCGTGCTGCAGTGACAGTTTGCGCTTGATAAGGAAAGCGAGCTCTCTTGCTCTTGGGACATCCTCGTTTCCTAAAGTTTTCCAGTGGTAACCTCTTTTTCCGGCATACATCTTTGTGCAAGAGGAAGGCGTTCACGTGAAAGTGTCTCTTGGTAACGGTGAAATGGGCATCTCCGCCCATTTACAGCCTTGCAAGGCAGGAACCACAGGTTTTTTTTTTTGTTTACCAGCAATACTTACAGTTCGGTGGTATTGCAAAGTTTTGATCAACTTAGAATAGAAGGATTGCTTTGTGATGTGACTCTGGTACCAGGTGATGGAGATGAAATCTTCCCGTTCATAGAGCTATGATGGCGTCCGCTAGTGATTACTTCAAGGCTATGTTCACAGGTGGAATGAAAGAACAGGATTTAATGTGCATTAAGCGTCACAGGGTGAACAAGGTTGGGCTGAAGAAAATTATTGATTTTATTTATACTGCAAAGCTTTCTCTTAATATGGACAGTCTTCAGGACACACTTGAAGCTGCCAGCTTTTTGCAAATCCTGCCTGTTTTAGACTTCTGTAAAGTGTTTATTTCAGGAGTCTCTTTAGATAACTGTTGAAGTTGGACAAATTGCTAACACCTACAATCTTATAGAAGTAGATAAATATGTCAATAATGCAGGAGAACTGGGTTTGATCCCTGGGTCGGGAAGATTCCCCTGGAGAAGGAAATGGCAACCCACTCCAGTATTCTTGCCTGGAGAATCCCATGGACAGAGAAGCCTTGTGGGCTACAGTCCACAGGGTTGCAAAGTCGGACACGACTGAGCGACTTCACTAACTAACTAACAATCTTATAGAAGTAGATAAATATGTCAATAATTTCATTCTGAAGAAATTTCCTGCCTGAGTACTGGAGAGTTTCTAAAACTCCCTTTTGAATGGCTTGCCTTTGTGCTTTCTAGCAAGAGCCTTAAGCACTGTACTGAACTTGAGCCCTTTAAGGCTGCCTGTCGCTGGCTAAGGTTGGAAGATCCTCGGATGGATTATACTGCAAAATTAATGAAGAATATTCGATTTCCACTGATGACACCACAGGAGCTCATCAATTACGTGCAGACAGTAGATTTTATTTATTTTTTTTTGTGTGCAGACAGTAGATTTTATGAGAACAGACAATACGTGTGAGAATTTGCTTGTGGAAGCTAGCAATTACCAAATGATGCCATATATGCAGCCAGTGATGCAGTCAGATAGAACCGCCATTCGATCTGATTCGACACACTTGGTTACATTAGGAGTTTTGAGGCAGCAGCTGGTTGTCAGTAAAGCATTACGGATGTATGATGAGATGGCTCAAGAGTGGGGATCTTAGCCCCCATGGATGCTCCTCGTTATCAGCATGGCATTGCTGTCACTGGAAACTTTATGTAGTTGGCAAAGTAATTATGAAACAAAAGGAAAAACTGCTGTTGATACAGTTTTCAGATTTGACCCTCGATATAATAAATGGATACAGGTTGCATCATTAAATGAAAAGTGCACATTTTTTCACCTGAGCGCCTCAAAGGACATTTGTATGCTGTTGGTGGGCGAAGTGCAGCTGGTGAGCTGGCCATTGTAGAATGCTACAATCCAAGAATGAATGAGTGGAGCTATGTTGCGAAAATGAGTGAACCCCATTATGGCCATGCTGGAACAGTGAATGGAGGCTTAATGTATATTTCAGGAGGAATTACTCATGACACTTTCCAAAATAAGCTCATGTGTTTTGACCCTGATACAGACAAATGGACACAGAAGGCTCCAATGACTACAGTCAGAAGTCTGCATTGCATGTGTACAGTTGGAGACAAGCTCTATGTCATTGGTGGCAATCACTTCAGAGGAACAAGTGATTATGATGATGTTCTAAGCTGTGAATACTATTCGCCAACCCTTGACCAGTGGACACCAACTGCTGCCATGTTAAGAGGTCAAAGTGATGTTGGAGTTGCTGTCTTTGAAAATAAAATCTATGTCATAGGTGGATATTCTTGGAATAATCGTTGTATGGTAGAAATTGTCCAGAAATATGACCCAGAAAAGGATGAGTGGCATAGTTTTTCACCTTCCAGAGTCACTTGGTGGCATTCGAGCTTGTACTGTCACAGTTTTTCCACCTGAAGAAAATCCTGGGTCACCTTCCAGAGAATCACCTCTTTCAGCACCTTCAGATCATTCTTAGGACCAAGGTGTAAAACCTTTGCAGTGCATCAAGGATGATCCCGTAATTCCCCTTCAGTTGTATTTTCTTACAATGATTGGTACAGTTATTAGATTAAAAAGATAATTGATGTTATTTGTATTCTTTGGCTTAGTATGTTTATCAAATGGTTAACAACTGTATTCTGCAATGTATGTGTTCAACATAGCTATTTTAACAAATGTAAAAAGCAGAAAAATGATTGTTAGATATCTTTTTGTGGTGTTGTGTAAGGCAGAGTGTAGGTGATTGAAGTAAATGTATAATTATGTTCATTATGCTTCAAAGTTGAAAGTTTTCATCTTTGACTACAAAACATCAAAGGGAGGATGCCTGCTATAACCTAAAATAATAAACAAAAAAGGTCACCAAGCCTTATTAGCAGCTTCTCTTTTTTCATGATTTGTGACATAGCTGCTGACTCACCAAATTATGTGGGTACATTCAGAATATGTGACAATTCTTCAGCAGACTGGAGGAATATTAACTCAAAAAATAGTATAGCCCCAAGTCAGCGTTTCATCTCTCTTTCTGGGGAGAAGAAGAGAGAAAATACATTACCACACACATACATATGTTTATACATGCATATACATATATAATTTTTAAATTGATTGGCACTTCATCTATAGTGAAATTGTAAATTTAAACTCTTCTACATAGCAGCTATTTCTATTCTAATGGGAATTCACTACTAGAGAATAAATGTCTCTGTAGTCTTACTGCAGTGACGTAGATTTTAAATTATTTTAAATTATTAATAACAACCAAATATGTCATTTGACTGAATTGTTACTATAGATGAAACTTAACTTTTCCTGCTTGTATATTGTTTTCTGTAGAGTTGCCTTTATACAGATTATTTAGCAGAGTTCAAGTCTCAGAGAATTGCTTCTGCTCAGTAAATTTAGGCTCTGCTACTTTCCACCTTTGTGTTCAGTAAAACTTACGAAAAAGACAAAAGCATGCTCAACAAAGCTGTAGGTTTTTAAGTTCAGTCTCTCAACTTAGTCATTCTGACATAACTATTTGATTTGAAGTGGTTGCTGTGGTGCTGCTCCAGCCCGTGTGCATCCTGAGCTTTGTGTGATCCGTCTTGAGGCTGTGATCTGAGCAAGTGGAAGAGGTACTTTTCGCATCACATCAGAAAATGTCCTTTTGGCTATGTCTGAGGACAGGACCAACTTCAGATTCCCTAAGAAGCCAGCTATAGAAAGCCTAGGACACTGTTGTCTTGCAGACAGTACTAAAGTATATCTTCAGCCTCTTCAATACCAGAGGTATCCCTACTGGTTGAGAACCACAAGGGGAGACCTTAATGGGACCTTATCAGCAAATGGAATCATATGAGTCCTCTGAAGTGAGTGATTCTGAAGAATCTGAAGAGGTATTTCCCTGGAATAATTGCCTGCCTGAAGAAAAAATTTATATACATATATTTACATATATATTAATATTTATATCCCTGTACTTGGGAGATTGTCACAGTGTAAATCAGAAACAACCTTGTTACTGAAAATCTCAGGAACCAAAACGAAATGAATTGGCTACATGGGATCTGAGCCTCACTGCCCTTTTCATTTTAATGATTTCTGCATTGGCAGAAAATTTCATACTTCCTATTTTTTTAAATGACTCAATTTTTTATTACTAAATATAGCACCTTTGAGTACATTTAGAAAATAGAAAAAGTAGAAATTGTAATAACTTCGTGCATCAACTAAGCAATAAAGAGCATCTCAGTTATTTCCTTAATTATTAATCAGGTTAAATATTTGCATTTTTTTCAGTAGCTGTGTTCCTCTTTAACCAAATGTTAATGTCCTTTGCTCTTGTAATACCTATTGGAATTGCTTTCTTTTTCATATCAAGTTATAACATCTCTTTATATAATAAATATAATTTAACTGGCAAAAAAAAGAAAAAATGTATCTGATAAAGGATTAATATCCAGAATACAGAGAGAACTTCTACAACTCAGTAACAAAAACAAACAACTAGGTTTAAAACTGGCAAAAGGCTTGAGTAAATATTTCTCCAAAGAAGATATACAAGTGGCTAACAAGCAAATAAAAAGATGCTCCATGTAACTAACCATACAGTTCAGTTCACTTGCTCAGTTGTGTCCGACTCTTTGTGACCCCATGAATCACAGCACACCAGGCCTCCCTGTCCATCACCAACTCCTGGAGTTCACTCAGACTCGCATCCATCGAGTCAGGGATGCTATCCAGCCATCTCATCTTCTGTCATCCCCTTCTCCTCCTGCCCCAATCCCTCCCAGCATCAGAGTCTTTTCCAATGAGTCAGCTCTTCGCATGAGGTGGCCAAAGTACTGGAGCTTCAGCTTTAGCATCATTCCTTCCAAAGAAATCCCAGGGTTGATCTCCTTCAGAATGGACTGGTTGGATCTCCTTGCAGTCCAAGGGACTCTCAAGAGTCTTCTCCAACACCACAGTTCAAAAGCATCAATTCTTCGGTGCTCAGCCTTCTTCACAGTCCAGCTCTCACATCCATATATGACCACAGGAAAAACCATAGCCTTGACTAGACAGGCTTTTGTTGGCCAAGTAATGTCTCTGCTTTTGAATATGCTATCTAGGTTGGTCATAACTTTTCTTCCAAGGAGTAAGCGTCTTTTAATTTCATGGCTACAGTCACCATCTGCAGTGATTTTTGAGCCCCAAAAAATAAAGTCTTGACACTATTTCTACTGTTTCCCCATCTATTTCCCATGAAGTGATGGGGCCAGATGCCATGATCTTCGTTTTCTGAATGTTGAGCTTTAAGCCAACTTTTTCACTCTCCTCTTTTACTTTCATCAAGAGGCTTTTTAGCTCCTCTTCACTTTCTGCCATAAGTGTGGTGTCATCTGCATATCTGAGGTTATTGATATTTCTCCCGGCAATCTTGATTTCCAGCTTGTGTTTCTTCCAGTCCAGCATTACTCATGATGGACTCTGCATATAAGTAAAATAAGCAGAGTGACAATATACAGCCTTGATGTACTCCTTTTCCTATTTGGAACCAGTCTGTTGTTCCATGTTCCATGTTCTAACTGTTGCTTCCTGGCCTGCATACAGATTTCTCAAGAGGCAGGTCAGGTGGTCTGGTATTCCCATCTCTTTCAGAATTTTCCACAGTTTATTATGATCCACACAGAAAGGCAAATCAAAACCATGAAGAGACATTATGTCATCTATTAGAATGACTATTATCCCCCTCCCCCCAAAAAAACCCACAAAAAACAAGATAACAAGTGTTAGCAAAGATGTGGAAAAACTGGAACCCTTGTGAACTCTTGGTGGGAATGCAAAATGGTGCAGCTGCTATGGAAAACAGTATGGCAGTTCCTTAAGAAATTAAAGGATTACCATATAATTACCATATTATCTACGGTAATAGAATATCTATTGGATATGGAATTACCATATTATCTAGCAATTCCACTTCTGGGTATATACCCCTAAAAACTGAAGACAAATATCTGTTTCAGAGAGATATTTGAACATGCATGTTCATAGATGCATTATTTACAATAGTCAAAAGGCAGAAGCAACCCAAGTGTCCACTGATAGATGAACGGATAAATAAAATATGGTATTACATACAATGGACTACAATTCAGCTTTTAAAAATAGGAAATTCTGACACATGCTACAATATGGTTGAACTTGGAGGACATCATGCTAAGTGAAATAAGCCAGTATTTCATGTGGTAAATACACACTGGTATTTATGCTATATGAAGTAGGCTGATAAACAAGACAAATACTGTAGTATTCAACTTATATAAAGTACCTAGAGTTGTTAAATCAGAGACAGAAAGTAGAATGGTGAATGCCAGATGCTGAAGTTGTTGTTTATTGGGTATTTGAGAAAGATGTGAAGAGTTCTGTGGATGGATGGTGGTGATGGCTGTACAAAAATCTGAATGCCGCTGAACCGTGCGATTAAAATGGTTAGGATGGTAAATTCTGTTATATATACTGGAGTGGGTAGCCTTTCCCTTCTCCAGGGGATCTTCCCAGCCCAGGGGTCGAACCCAGGTTTCCCACATTGCAGGTGGATTCTTTACCAGCTGAGCCACCAGGGATACTGGATTGGGTAGCCTATGCCTTCTCCAGCGGATCTTCCTAACCCAAGAATCGAACTGGGGTCTCCTGAATTGAAGGCGGATTCTTTACCAACTGAGCTATAAGGGAAGCCAAAATTCTGTTATATTTCACAAGTGAAAGAGAAGGAAAAAGCTATAACCAGTTTGTTAGCTGAAATTCTTTTTGTTAATTAAAGATGAGAATTTGGCAGTCCACTAGCAACCCAGCCTTACAAATAAAAAGAGAAGACAGTTTAAGGCAGAGTGGGGCGGGGGTGGGGCAGTGCACCTTGGCCCTCACCCCACGACTGCCTCTCTTCACTCCCTTTCCTATTTCATCAACTCGCTGCAAAAAAATTAATGGTAGACTTTAGGGCACAGAAAGGATGGAGGCTTGAGGACACCTAGGAAACTGTTTAATGAACTATAAACATCACAAAAATATTTGTGTATTTCCATTTCAGAGGGAAATTGTGCAACCAGATTTCCTGAGTATTTTTCTACAGCCATGGGGAGGGGGAGGATCAGACATTGATAGGGGGGTCAGGGGTCACAGGCTCTTGGGGCACTGAGTCCCACACCCACCCACACCCTCTATCATGAGACAGAAAGTTCCTCAGCCTGCTGACTCTTGAGAATCAGGCTCTGTCCATGGATGTACCTGGGGCCATGCTGTCCAGCCCTGATTAGGTTGACCTTGAGCAGGTCAGGTCACTGGTACCGTCCAAGCTTCTGTCTTCTCCATGTCAAACGGGTAAAAGAAGACTGCCCAGCTTTAGGACCGGCAGGAGCAGGCCTGATAAGACAGCACATGGACTGTGCAGACTCAGCAAAGGCCAGTTCTCACCAGGACTCCCAGGATGGTCAGCCCTTAGGATTCTATCGACGGGCTCCTGCCAAAATCAAGTGGTTTCTTCAGTCTCGATGCAGAAGTCTTCAGCTTTTCTCCATCAGATTCGGCCACCCTGAACCCTGTGTTAGAGGGCGCCACATGTGAAAGTCCTGAGTCCCAACTACCCAAGGGGCTCTGTCTGCCGGGAAGACAAGCAGCTAAGAGAAATGAACCAGCATCATCCCTTGAGCTGAAACGTTTTCAACCTATGCACATCCTCTCATATACTTTATTTTTGACTGCACTTTGATGTGGCACATGGGGGCTTCTGGGATCTTAGTTCCCTGACCAGGCATCAAACCTGTACCCCCTGCATTGGAAGGCAGATTCTCAACCACTGGACCGCCAAGGAAGTCCCCCCTCTGATATACTTTCAGTCATCTCCAGATTACTTATGATAGCTAATATAAAGGAAACAGTTGTAAATACAAGGTAAATGCTACCAAACAGTTACTGTGTGCTAAGTCGCTCCAGTCATGCCCAGCTCTTTACGATCCCATGGACTGTAGCCTGCCAGGCTCCTCTGTCCATGGGATTTTCCAGGCAAGAATTCTGGAGTGGGCTGCCATTTCCTTCTCCAGGGGATCTTTCCCACCCAGGGATTGAACCCAAACCTCTTATTCTACATTCGCATTGGCAGGCAGTTTCTTTACACTGGCACCACCTCGGAAGCCCAAATAGTTGCTGGTACACAGTTTCTGTTTTGGGGGAGTTTATGGAATTTTTTTTTTAATGTTTTCGATCCACAATTGGCTAAATCCACAAATGCAGAACCAGCAGATAGAGGGCAACAATAACATCCTCCTCCTCACAAGATATGAAGATGACCTGGACTGGGGCGATGGCCATGAAGACTCAGAGAAACACAAAATGGGTACCACACCTGTTCATTTCAGGGCCTGACACATGGTACTCAATAGCACTTTGAAAGAATGCAAGGGTTTCACTCCCTTCTAACCTCTTTTCTAGGATAGGAATGCTTTTCTCCGGGCACTTCCAATTCCTTCACACGCCATGGTGGGAGCAGACCTGGAGCGGGGAGTGGATAATGGCTTTTTCCGTCTAAATATTCCTTTCCATCTTCTGCAATATTGGGCTTCTTGATCTTTTCCCCACTCCTCTACTTGAAAATATCTCTTTTATCACATGTTGCTCCAAGAAAAATACAATGTGCCCAGAGCACATTCCTGTCTGACTTCCTCTGGAAACACAAGTCAGGGTTGGTTCCACTGACAGCGAGTGTTG
The DNA here is from genome assembly GCA_006408695.1 of Aepyceros melampus. Taxonomy (NCBI): domain Eukaryota; kingdom Metazoa; phylum Chordata; class Mammalia; order Artiodactyla; family Bovidae; genus Aepyceros; species Aepyceros melampus. The sequence goes on along the minus strand of SJXQ01003987.1, from coordinate 313,581 downwards.
TCACCCATCTTCTTAAACAATCCCAAGGCTCTCTCCCACTTCAGTACCCAGCTCAGGGGGGCAAGGGATGCTGGAGCCGGTTCAGACGCAAGGTGAGTTCAGAAACCTGAGTTCTGCCTGCACCAGTCTTCTGGGGGGAAAAAAGAGTAGAGATCTGCAGAGATCCCCAACTCCTGCCCCAGCAAGACAGCAGTGGTTCCACGGGACAGAACCCCAGAGTTCCAACAAAGGAACCACCAAGGTCACAGTGTTGGTCAGGGGGAAAGCAAGGGCAGGTCCGTGAGTTCTGTACAAAGCTAAATTTTTATATTTTTAATAAGCTGTGATCAGCATCACTGCACTACTTAGGGACCTGAAAGTTTTACTGTTCACTCCCCCAGTCAAGTCATCTGGTCTCTACCTATCCTGAGTCAGCAGAATGAGAAGCAGATGGTTCATTAAGGGTCAGCCTCTCCAGGGACCCAGCGCTGTGCGATTGCTGAAACCACTGCGGTGTTTTAATGGCCAGCACATCTCCAAACCAGCAGTCAAGACAGCAGTCTGCCTGTCGTTTCTTTAACACTTCTCTTCCCATTCTCAGCTTCCATCCACTGCTGGGACGGTGCTGAGAACTCCCTGCCCCAAGAACGAGGCAGGAGGGCAGGAGAGAGGTGATTCCTATTGGACACTTTGACCACAGAGTAACCACTCACCACCAAGAATACCCGACTCTACTTCTGACCATGTGAGCTGGTCACACTTCCTGCTCATTTGATCAGTTTCCAACTTTACATCCTGCTATGGGTTGAATGTGGAGAAGGCAAGGGCACCCGACTCCAGTACTCTTGCCTGGAAAATCCCATGGACGGAGGAGCCTGGTGGGCTGCAGTCCATGGGATCGCTAAGAGTCAGACACGACTGAGCGACTTCATTTTCACTTTCATGCGTTGGAGAAAGAAATGGCAACCCATTCCAGTGTTCTTGCCTGGAGAATCCCAGGGATGGGGGAGCCTGGTGGGCTGCCATCTATGGGGTCGCACAGAGTTGGACACGACTGAAGCGACTTAGCAGCAGTAGCAGCATGGGTTGAATGATATCCCTCCAGAAAGATCAGTGAGAGACCTGATCCCAACACCACACTGAACAGGCCCTTTATTTGGAAATAGGGTCCATGCAGATTTCATCAGGTTAAAATGAGGTCTTTGGATGGTCCATAATCTAATATGACTGGGGTCCTTATAAAAAATAAATTTGAACCCACACGTGCAAAGAGAGGACCATGTGCAGACGCGGGAAAAGGACTCTGTGGGAGAATGGGAGTGGAGACTGGAGCCCTGTGTCTGCAGGCTGAGAACTGCCCAAGGCCACCAGAAGGCAGGAGAGGAATTCAGACTGTACCATCCTTGGCACCTTCAGAGGGAGTCACAGCAGCCTCCAGAAATCTAATATACCTCAGTATTTCCACTAAAAGATGCTCTGGAGACGTGATAGGGTACTCCTAAGAGCATGCTGCTCTGCTAAGTCACTTCAGTCGTGTCCGACTCTGTGCGACCCCAGAGATGGCAGCCCACCAGGCTTCCCCATCCCTGGGATTCTCCAGGCAAGAACACTGGAGTGGGTTGCCATTTCCTTCTCCAATGCGTGAAAGTGAAAAGTCAAAGTCGCTCAGTCGTGTCCAACTCCCAGCAACCCCATGGACTGCAGCCTACCAGGCTCCTCTGTCCATGGGATTTGCCAGGCAAGTGTACTGGAGTGGGGTGCCATTGCCTTCTCCTAAAAACCCTTACTTATATCTTATCATAATTCAAAAAATGAAAGACATCCCAACCCCCACCCCCACTCCATCCCCAGTCCAAGTGGCTGTATTTAGGGGAAAACTGGCCGTGGGCCAGCAGACAGACCCCCAAGCAGATCAGATCTTCTAGTACTGATGAGTGCACGGCATTCCAGCCACAATTTCCGACTCGATTCCACAGTGGTCCTGTAAGAGCATAGGTCCTGGCATTTGACAGACCTGGTTTGTATTTTGGCTTCCCCACTTTTGTGCTGTGTGACCACACACAAGTTACTTAACCTTTCTGTGCCTTGGGTCTACGATCGGAAAAAAGAGGGAAAATAAAACCACTTGCTGTGTCCACAGGCACAATACATGAAGTATAACCATCTCATGTATTGAGATGAAGTACGGCGTTCGGTGACCCTGGCTGGTGTGACCGTCAGTTGGGATCTTGAAGCCCTTGTCAGAGGAACTTAGATCTCCTGTAGCCCATGGTGTGCTCCGTGGTCACACGACCCTGCATTCAGGAAGGCTCCACTCTTGGTTTAATGCTCTGCTGACATTTTCTTGAAATTGTTAATAATTTTTGACCAGGGGCTCCCATTTTCATTTTGTCTAAGAGAAGTTGCTCAGTCGTGTCTGACTCTTTGCGACCCCACGGACTGTAGCCTACTAGGCTCCTCTGTCCATGGGATTTTTCATTTTGCCTGGAGCCTCGTAAATTATGTACTGGTTCTGCCTGGCCCCTCCAGTCACATAGTGGGTTGAAAGCTTATGGTCCCCGGTGTGTGCAGGAGAGGGTGTTCTTTAGACGTGAAGTGACTCTTCAGGGTTGGGAACCTTTATTAGCTTTAAGCATCTTTATCCCTCAGCCCATCGCTCAAGTCTTTCTGGAGGCTGCATTCAAATATCCCAATGTCTTTCAGTTAAGTTCAGTCACTCAGTCATGTCTGACTCTTTGCAGCCCCGTGGACTGCAGCACGCCAGGCTTTCCTGTCCATCACCAACTCCTGGAGCTTACTCATACTCATGTCCATTGAGTCAGTGATACCATGCAACCATCTCATCCTCTGTCATCCCCTTCTCCTCCTGCCTTCAATCTTTCCCAGCATCACGGTCTTTTCAAATGAGTCAGTTCTTTGCATCAGGCAGCCAAAGTACTGGAGTTTCAGCTTCAGCATTCATCCTTCCAATGAATATTCAGGGTTGATTTCCTTTAGGATGGACTGGTTGCATCTCCTTGCAGTCCAAGAGACTCTAAACAGTCTTCTCCAACACCACACCTCAAAAGCATCAATTGCTTCAGAGTTCAGCTTTCTTTATAGTCCAACTCTCACATCCATACATGACTACTGGAAAAACCATAGCTTTGACTAGATGGACCTTTGTTGGCAAAGTAATGTTTTTTACTATGCTGTCTAGGTTGGTCACAGCTTTTCTTCCAAGGAGCAAGTGTCTTTTAATTTCATGGCTGCAGTCACCATCTGCAGTGATTTTGGAGCCCCAGAAAGTCAAGTCTCTCACTCTTTCTATTGTTTCCCCATCTATTTGCCATGAAGTGATGGGACCAGATGCCATGATCTTCGTTTTCTGAATGTTGAGTTTTAAGTCAACTTTTTCACTCTCCTCTTTCACTTTCATCAAGAGGCTTTTTAGTTCTTCTTCACTTTCTGCCATAAAGGTGGTGTCATCTGCATATCTAAGGTTATTGATATTTCTCCCGGCAATCTTGATTCCAGCTTGTGCATCCTCCAGCCCAGCATTTCTTATGATGTACTCTGATATAAGTTAAATAAACAGGGTGACAATATACAGCCTTGACGCACTCCTTTTCCTATTTGGAACCAGTCTGTTGTTCCATGTCCAGTTCTGTTGCTTCTTGACTTGCATACAGATTTCTCAGGAGGCAGGTCAGGTGGTCTGGTATTCCCATCTCTTTCAGAATTTTCCAGTTTATTGTGATTCACACAGTCAAAGGCTTTGGCATAGTCAATAAAGCAGAAGTAGATGTTTTCTGGAACTCTCTTGCTTTTTCGATGATCCAATGACTTTAATCTCTATCTTAATTTGAGCGTTACATGCACTTAAGAAAAAAAATATCTCTTGCAGAAACTTGTTCCAGGTTTGAGGAAAAGAATGAAGAGAAAGCGCTTTCATGGCCCATGTTCTTCCTGACTTCATGGCCTGAGCCCCAGCGCCCTGGGCTGGTGCTGCTGAGAGAGAGGTGGCTCCTACAGAAATTGGCAGGCTGCCTCACAATAGGCAAGATTTTATTTTTAGCTCAAAGGGATATTTGGCCTCTTTAGTCACGATGCCCAAGCCTTCAAGAATCTTCGTGCCTTAACTGTTTAAGTCAACAAAGTTGTATTAAGTACCTGCTAGAGATGATGTGGAGAAAAGGGAGCCCCCTTATACTGCTGGTGAGAACGTGAATTGGTGCAAGCCCTATGGAGAACAGTATGGAGATTTCTCAAAAAACTGAAAATAAGAACTATTGTGTGTCCGACTCCTGGGCATATACTCAGAGAAAAAATGTAATTCAGAAAGACACATGTACCCCAATGTTCTCTGCAGCACTATTTACAATAGCCAGGACATGGAAGCAATCTAAATGTCCACCAACAGATGAATGGATAAAGATGTGGTATATATACACAATGGAATATTAGTCATAAAAAGGAATTAAATTGGGTCATCTGTAGAGATGTGGTTGGACCTAGAGTCTATCATACAGAGTTAAATAAGTCAGAAAGAGAAAAATAAATATCATATATTAGCGAATATGTCTGGAATCTAGAAAAAAGGTACAGTTCAGTTCAGTTGCTCAGTCGTGTTTGACTCTTTGCAACCCCATGAATCGCAGCACGCCAGGCCTCCCTGTTCATCACCAACTCCCAGAGTTTACCCAAACTCATTTCCATTGAGTCGGTGATGTCATCCAACCATCTGATCCTCTGTCATCCCCTTCTCCTCCTGTCTTCAATCTTTCCCCGCATCAGGGTCTTTTCCAATGAGTCAGCTCTTCGCATCAGGTGACCAAAGTACTGGAGTTTCAGCTTCAACATCAGTCCTTCCAATGAACACCCAGGATTGATCTCCTTTAGGATGGAATCGGTTGGATCTCCTTGCAGTCCAAGGGACTCTCAAGAGTCTTCTCCAACACCACAGGTCAAAAGCACCAATTCTTCTGTGCTCAGCTTTCTCTAGAGTCCAACTCACATCCATACATAACTACTGGAAAAACCATAGCCTTGACTAGATGGACCTTTGTTGACAAAGTAATGTCTCTGCTTTTTCATATGCTGTCAAAGTTGGTCATAACTTTCCTTCCAAGAGTAAGTGTCTTTTAATTTCATGGCTGCAGTCACCATCTGCAGTGATTTTGGAGCCCAGAAAAATAAAATCAGCCACTGTTTCCCCATCTATTTGCTATGAAGTGATGGGACCGGATGCCATGATCTTCGTTTTCTGAATGTTGAACTTTAAACCAGCCTTTTCACTCTCCTCTTTCACTTTCATCAAGAGGCTCTTTAGTTCGTCTTCACTTTCTGCCATAAGGGTGGTGTCATCTGCATATCTGAGGTTATTGATATTTCTCCTGGCAATCTGGATTCCAGCTTATGCTTCATCCAGCCCAGGGTTTCTCATGATGTACTCTGCATATAAGTTAAATAAACTGGGTGACAATATACAGCCTTGACATACTCCTTTTCCTATTTGGAACCAGTCTGATGTTTCATGTCCATTTTTAACTGTTGCTTCCTGACCTGCATACAGATTTCTCAAGAGGCAGGTTAGGTGGTCTGGTATTCCCATCTCTTTCAGAGTTTGCCACAGTTAATTGTGATCCACATAGTCAAAGGCTTTGGCATAGTCAATAAAGCAGAAATAGATGTTTTTCTGGAAATCTCTTGCTTTTTCCATGATCTAGCGGATGTTGGCAATTTGCTCTCTGGTTCCTCTGCCTTTTCTAAAACCAGCTTGAACATCTGGAAGTTCACAGTTCACATATTGCTGAAGCCTGGTTTGGAGAATTTTAAGCATCACTTTACTAGCGTGTGAGATGAGTGCAATTGTGCAGTAGTTTGAGCATTCTTTGACATTGCCTTTCTTTGGGATTGGAATGAAAACTGACCTTTTCCAGTCCTGTGGCCACTGCTGCTTTCCAAATTTGCTGGCATATTGAGTGTAGCACTTCCACAGCATCATCTTTCAGGATTTGAAATAGCTCAACTGGAATTCCATCACCTCCACTAGCTTTGTTCGTAGTGATGCTTTCTAAGGCCCACTTGACTTCACATTCCAAAGTTCACGGTTCACGTATTGCTGAAGCCTGGCTTGGAGAATTTTGAGCATTACTTTACTAGCGTGTGAGATGAGTGCAATTGTGCAGTAGTTTGAGCATTCTTTGGCATTGCCTTTCTTTGGGATTGGAATGAAAACTGACCTTTTCCAGTCCTGTGGCCACTGCTGCTTTCCAAATTTGCTGGCATATTGAGTGTAGCACTTCCACAGCATCATCTTTCAGGATTTGAAATAGCTCAACTGGAATTTCATCACCTCCACTAGCTTTGTTCGTAGTGACGCTTTCTAAGGTCCACTTGACTTCACATTCCAGGATGTCTGGCTCTAGGTGAGTGATCACACCACTGTGATTATCTGGGTCGTGAAGATCTTTCTTGTACAGTTCTTCTGTGTATTCTTGCCACCTCTTCTTAATATCTTCTGCTTCTGTTAGGTCCATACCATTTCTGTCCTTTATTGAGACCATGTTTGTATGAAATGTTCCCTTGCTAACTCTAATTTTCTTGAAGAGATCTCTAGTCTTTCCCATTCTATTGTTTTCCTTTAGTTCTTTGCGTAGATGGCTGGGAAAGGCTTTCTGATCTCTCCTTGCTATTCTTTGGAACTCTGCATTCAAATGGGAATATCTTTTCTTTTCTCCTTTGCTTTTCGCTTCTCTTCTTTTCATAGCTCTTTGAAAGGCCTCCTCAGACAGCCACTTTGCTTTTTGGTATTTCTTTTTCTTGGGGATGGTCTTGATCCCTGTCTCCTGTACAATGTCACGAACCTCCGTCCATAGTTCATCAGGCACTCTATCAGATCTAGTCCCTTAAATCTATTTCTCACTTCCACTGTATAATCATAAGGGATTTGATTTAGGTCATATCTGAATGGTCTAGTGGTTTTCCCCACTTTCTTCAATTAAATCTGAATTTGGCAATAAGGAGTTTATGACCTGAGCCACAGTCAGTTCCTCGTCTTGTTTTTGCTGATTGTATAGAGCTTCTCCATCTTTGGCTGCAAAGAATATAATCAATCTGATTTCAGTGTTGACTATTTGACTATCTATCTGGTGTTGTCCATGTGTAGAGTCTTCTCTTGTGTTGCTGGAAGAGGGTGTTTGCTATGTGCATTCTCTAAACAAAACTCTATTAGCCTTTGCCCTGCTTTATTCTGTACTCCAAGGCCAAATTTGCCTGTTACTCCAGGTGTTTCTTGACTTCTACTTTTGCAAAAAATGGTACAGATGATCTTATTTGAGAAACAGAAATGGAGACACAGACATAGAAAACACACCAAGGAGGAAAGGGGTGGAGGTGGGTGGGATGAATGGAGAGGTTGGGATTGACATAGATACACTACTATGTATAAAACAGATAACGAATGAGAACCTACAGAATAGCACAGGGAATGCTATTCAGTGCTCTGTGTTGATCTAAATGGGAAGGAAATTCAAAAAAGAGGGGGTATATCCACATACAGTTGATTCACTTTGGTGTACAGCAGAAACTAACAACTCTGTAAAGCAACTATATGCCAATAATTTTTTTTTAAGTATCTGCTATAGATATGCCAGTGCTACTCTGGCAAAAACCAGACAAGCCCATAACTTTCCCAGTGCATCTCAGACGCAGACAGGTACTGAGAAGAGGGACTGATAAGTGGAGCAGGACCCCTTGAGATCAGTGGCTATGAACCCTTGACATGCTTGTGGTTTTCTAGCCTGTCCACCTTCCTGGGGCAGACACAGACCAGGGGATGGGTTCAGACAGGGGAGTCCCCTGAGAGAGACGACAACAGAATTCAGGTTTATGCCAAAGAAGGGCTATCACCCTAGACCCCAAAATCCAAGCTGGGAAGGAGGCAGTGAGGATGTGACATGAACGAGGCGCGGGGACCCGGTGGCAGGGCCAGTGGACTGTAGAGCAGGGCAGGGGCTGAGCCAAAGCAACTCTACAGGAAAAACAAGGTTTCACATCTCATCATCGAGACAGAGGACAAGGTGGATTGAGTCCCCTCACCAATGGCCGCTGGCAAACTTGTCTGTTGAATGTTAAATTCTTCTGAAAATGCTTTAGCTGTTACAGTATCTTGCCCCTGCTTCTGTGCTGGGTTTTCATACAGTGTGTAAATACGCTTAGATTGTTTCATATCTTGGTCCATTTTCCCAGCACTCACTAAAAAATAGTTTCCTCAAAGGTAGTTTTGTTAAATTGAATAACACACAAGTATACAGCTGGATAAGAACCTTTAGTTCAGTCAACCTTCAACAACTACGCTGCCATGTTTATTGATTTTTGTCTCTGTTTCTAGAATGATGTTTCATTTATAAGAGCATCAAAATCTCTGAGAACACAGTCTTGGTTCTCAAGTGAGGCTCTTTTTCTCTCTCCAGAAGAACTGAGTACAGCTTCCTCTGAAGCATTCCATTTATTTCCTCAATCATTTTCCAGGGAATTCTTCAGTACAGTAAATACCAACTAAGACCCAGATGTTTAAATGAACTATGGAAAAACAATGGTGAAAAAATGCTACTTTTTCATACTATTCATTTTCTTTTACCCTTAATGTTGATCATTTTTTTCTCTTGCGATTGTTATTTTAATGGTTTATTGGTACTTACACTAAATGAAAAAAAAATCCCATAGGAAAGTAAGTCAGAAAGAGAAATATCGTATATTAATGCATATATATGGAATCTAGAAGGATGGTACTCACGAACCTATTTGCAGAGCAGTAATGGAGACACAGACATAGAGAACAGACTTATGGACATGATTTGAGGAGGAAAGAGAGGGTGGGCTGTACCGAGACAGTAATATGGAAGCATACATTACCATACGTAAACTAGATGGGATTTTGCTGTATGACTCAGGAAACTCAACCCAGGCTGAGTAACAACCTAGAGGAGTGATGGGGAGGGAAGTGGGAGGGAGGTCCAAGTGAGAGCGGACATGGGTAAACCTATGCCTGATTCACGTTGATGTTTGGTAGAAACCAACACAATTAGTGAATACTGTAAAGCAATTATCCTTCAATTAAAAGTAAATAAATTTTTCAAATACTGTAGAAAAAACTAAGAAAGAGATTGATTTCTACCTTATATCAACAGTTAAAATTAGATATGATGATAGATCTCTTGAGATCTTAAGTCATAATGTTTAAAATCTCATTTCAGAAATATCTGTAAATGATGTGACTGACAAGGTCTTAATCTCCAAAATATACAAACAGCTCATACAACTCAACAACAACAACAACAAAAAACAAACCCAATCCAAAAATGGGCAGAGGACTTAAGCAGACATTTCTCCAAAGAAGAAATACAGATGACCAACAGGCAGATGAAAAGATGAGCAACATCACTAATGATGAGGGAAATGAAAGTCAGAACCACAATGAGGTATCACCTCACACCTGTCAGAATGGCCATCACCAAAAGCAAGAGAGGTTACAAATGTTGTCGCAGATGTGGAGAAAGGAGAATCCCTTCTGCACTATTGGTGGGAATGTAAATTGGTGCAACCACCACAGAAACCAATATAGAGATACCTCAAAAATTTTACACTAGAACTGCCACGTGGTCAATTCCAATTCTGGATATTTATCCAAAGAAAATGAAAACAGAACTTGAAAAGATATCTGCACCTCATGTTCACTGCAGCACTATTTACAATAGCCAAGATATAGAAAAAAAAAACCTAGCTGTCCATTGATGGATGAACGGATAAAGATGTGGTTCAATTCAGTTCAGTAATTCACTTGTGTCTGACTCTTTGCAACCCCATGAACCGCAGCACACCAGGCCTCCCTGTCCAACACCAACTCCCAGAGTCCACCCAAACTCATGTCCATTGAGTCGATAATGCCATCCAACCATCTCATCCTCTGTCGTCCCCTTCTCCTCCTGTCTCAATCTTTCCCAGCATCAGGGTCTTTTCCATTGAGTCAACAAGTCGCATCAGATGGCCAAAGTATTAGAGTTTCAGCTTCAACATCAGTCCTACCAATGAACACCCAGGACTGATCTCCTTTAGGATGGACTGGTTGGATCTCCTTGCAGTCAAAAACATGAATGTACCTTGAGGGCATCCTACTAAGTGAAATAAGTCAGATAAAGAAAGACAAACACCTTATAATCTCACTTATATGTGGAATTTTTAAAACACACACACACAGCCAAGCTCATAGATAAAGAAGACAGACTGCTGGTTGCAAGTCGCAGGTTGCAGGGGGTAGGGACAAGGGATGAAATGGGTGAGGGTAGTCAAAAGGTGCAAACCTCCAGGTATAAAATAGGTAAGTCAGAGAACGCAGTGAACAGCATGCTGACTATAGTTAATATTGCATATTTGAAAGTTAATGTACTGCATATTTGAAAGTTGCTAAGTGAAAGTCACTCAGTCGTGTCCAACTCTTTGGGACTCCGTGGAATTCTCCAGCCCCAAATACTGAAGAGGGTAGCCTTTCCCTTCTCCAGGGGATCTTCCCAACCCAGAGATAAAACCCAGGTCTCCCGCATTGCAGGTGGATTCTTTACCAGCTGAGCCACAAGGGAAGCCCAAGAACACTGGAATGGGTTGCCATTCCCTTCTCCAGCAGATCTTCCCGACCCAGGAATCAGACCGGAGTCTCCTGCATTGCAAGTGGATTCTTTACCAATTGAGCTATTAAGGAAGTTGCTAAAATATATCTTAAAAGTTCTCATCACACACACACACAAATTCTGTAACTGTATAGTGACAGGTGTTACCTAGGCTTATAGTGATCACTTCACAATATAAACACTGAATCATTAAGCTACATACATGAAACTAATATAAAGTTGTTTGTTAGAAAAAAATTCACAAACTGGGGGTAGTCTGGGTCCTGGCCAGTCACAACAAGTTCTGAATGGTCCAACTCACCATCAATGCAGGCGCTTTCTCTTCCTTCCAGGCCCCTGGACATGGGCCTCTAGATTCTGCCTTGACCCCATTCTACTTGTCCTGTGGCCTGCCCCTGGGTTAGTTCACTGACTGCCCCACTCTGGTCCCCTCAGCATCCCAGTAACTCCCCAACTCTGACTCTTCACTGACAATTTCTATCAAGGTAACATATAGGACTTTTAAATTCAACAGGTTAGAAGTCACACTCAGTATTTCTTCCCCACTCTCCTTTGGCCACACATGCAGAAGGACACACACACACGCTCACTCAGGAATACCCATCCCATCTGATTGGTCCATTTTTCTCAAAACATTCCTTTCCTTGACCTCTGTGACAACATCCTATTAAATACAGATCTCTAAAGGAGCCCACATATCTTCCAGTCTTTGGAATAACCTATGAAACAAATCTGCAGACACATTTGCTCAGCACTGGAGACCTAGAAATCTCTCCATCCAAATGCAGATGGACGTTAAATTCACTCAGCCTATCTAATCACAGTATCATCTTTCCCAAGGCTCCTCCTAGTCCACCACTCTCCTCTGAATTCCTGAAATACACACTAGAATCCTCTGTTCAGCTCCTCTCTTAAATGCCATCAAGCGTGAATAGCCAGGGGTACCAATGGGTGAAAAGTACCTAATAGATCCCAGGCAAGCTCTGATTCAAAAGCCCCCAAAACAGAATTGGGGGCTTCTGAGGCGCTGTCTGGGGAGGATGAGTGAGCTCTGCCTGCTTACCACAGCCCAGGGAGCCCACTCACTACGGCCTGTTTGCACTGCTGACCGAAGAACTCCAGGTCCCTCAGACCCGATCACACCCAGGGGTGGGATGCGGGGAGCACTGATTCATGTTAATCAGATGCATGCGTGTGCAATGCTAAGTTACTTCAGTCATGTCTGATTCTTTGAGACCCCAGGGACTGTAGCCCGCCAAGCTCCTCTGTCCATGGAATTCTCCAGGTAAGAATACTGGAGTGGGTTGCCATTCCCTCCTCCAGGGTATCCTTCTGACCCCACAGGGATGAACCCATGTTTCTGAGGTCTCCTGCATTGACAGGTGGGTTCTTTACCCACCTAGCACCACCTGGGAAGACTAATCAGATGCATAGAAGCTGGCAAGCCAACAATTCACTCTAAATTTACAAGGGGGGATTACTCTGCCTTTTAAATGTTCAGAACATATATTTTTACTCTTCTGCGCGCTAGTGTTCCTTGAACACTGCCTAGATGTTAGGAGGTTTTGCATGAACTAAGCAATTTCCCCAAGTGGACCCCTTAAGAATGCTGGATCTGGAAGACGCTTCCTGGTTCTGGGGTCAAATGAAGCTGGCAAACATTCCGTATTACAGAGTTCTCCTGAAGAGGCCCGATGCACATAATAACAGCGCTGAAAAGTCCTGCAGTGGGAAACCTTCTTAACCCTCTTATTTCTCTAGAACATTTTACCCCTGTGACTCTGTAGTAATTTCTCTGGAAAAGTGCCTCTGAACACACCACTGTGTAAAGTCTGTTCCGGACATACACTTCATGGTGCGTGTGTATCTGAGTCTGGCCACCTCCAGCAAGTCAGCAGTGGATCAGCTAAATGAGTATTGGGCCTGGGGCTCTACTTCCAACTTTGGTGCTTTGACCTGTCCAGGCCTCTGTTTTTCTACCTACCAAATGGAATTATTAGTGTTGTTGTGACAAACAACTGTGATATTATCTGGAAAAGCATTTTATAAAGCACTAGAATAATATGATTACCTGCTAGTTCAGTTCAGTTCAGTTCAGTCGTTCAGTCGTGTCCGACTCTTTGTGACCCCATGAATCGCAGTACGCCAGGCCTCCCTGTCCATCACCAACTCCCGGAGTTCACTCAGACTCACGTCCATTGAGTCCGTGATGCCATCCAGCCATCTCATCCTCAGTCATCCCCTTCTCCTCCTGCCCCCAATCCCTCCCAGCATCAGGGTCTTTTCCAATGAGTCAACTCTTCGCATAAGGTGGCCAAAGTACCAGAGTTTCAGCTTTAGCATCATTCCTTCCAAAGAAATCCCAGGGTTATCTCCTTCAGAATGGACTGGTTGGATCTCCTTGCAGTCCAAGGGACTCTCAAGAGTCTTCTCCAACACTACAGTTCAAAAGCATCAATTCTTCGGCGCTCAGCCTTCTTCACAGTCCAACTCTCACATCCATACATGACCACAGGAAAAACCATAGCCTTGACTAGACGGACCTTAGTCGGCAAAGTAATGTCTCTGCTTTTGAATATACTATCTAGGTTGGTCATAACTTTTCTTCCAAGGAGTAAGCGCCTTTTAATTTCATGGCTGCAGTCACCATCTGCAGTGATTTTGGAGCCCAAAAAAACAAAGTCTGACACTGTTTCTACTGTTTCCCCATCTATTTCCCATGAAGTGATGGGGCCAGATGCCATGATCTTCGTTTTCTGAATGTTGAGCTTCAAGCCAACTTTTCCACTCTCCTCTTTCACTTTCAACAAGAGGCTTTTTAGCTCCTCCTCACTTTCTGCCATAAGGGTGGTGTCATCTGCATATCTGAGATTATTGATATTTCTCCCAGCAATCTTGATTCCAGCTTGTGTTTCTTCCAGTCCAGCATTTCTCATGATGTACTCTGCATATAAGTTAAACAAGCAGGGTGACAATATACAGCCTTGACGTACTCCTTTGATATACTTATTGCTCTGCAACTCCTCCAAATGCTTTTTACAGAAGGAAACTTCTGTTCACTCTTTCAACACCCATTCACGAAGTGTTAGTCAGTAAGAGCTTGGAGCTGGCTTTCACCCTTCAGTTCAGTTCAGTCGCGCAGTCGTGTCCGACTCTTTGCGACCCCATGAATCGCAGCACGCCAGGCCTCCCTGTCCATCACCAACTCCCGGAGTTCACTCAGACTCACGTCCATTGAGTCTGTGATGCCATCCAGCCATCTCATCCTCGGTCGTCCCTTTCTCCTCCTGCCCCCAATCCCTCCCAGCATCAGGGTCTTTTCCAATGAGTCAACTCTTCGCATAAGGTGCCCAAAGTACTGGAGCTTCAGTTTTAGCATCATTCCTTCCAAAGAAATCCCAGGGTTGAGCAGGGGCCACAGAATACTTCTCAAAAGTAATTGTCTCCCAGGTGACTCAGTGGTAAAGAATCAGCCTGCCAATGCAGGAGACAAAGGATGCGCAGAAGACCCAGGTTAGGAACCCTGAGTTGGAAAGAGCCCCTGCAGTAGGAAATGACAACCCACTCCTGTATTCTTGCCTGGAGAACCCCACGGACAGAGGAGCCTGGTGAGCTACACTCCGTGGGGTTGCAAAGAGTCAGACAGGACTGAGTGAACATGCACACACAATACACACCCAAGGACTTTGGGTGCCTGATCAGGGAAAGGCGGCCGGAGTTCAGCTGAAACCACTAGGAATCTGGCAGGATCATCAGACCTGGACTGACACGAGGAACAGGACAGAGCCTCGTGGTGGAATGTGGGCAGTGCCTGTGCTAATTGGGCCCAACTGTGGCCAACCTCTCAGGGCTGCATACCCTTGGACAGAGGAGAAATGAGTTATCTGTTTCCTCCAAGAGGAGGGGGAGGATTTTGGGGGAACCGGGAGGGGGACCTGGGGCGGGTTTAGGGGAGGGCTGCTTGGACGTTCTTTCTAAACAAGCACATACCTGCAGCCCTAGAGGGAGTCAAGCTGCTTGCATCTATTTCTGCATGGGGGCGGGGAGTGAAGGGCTATTTTATATCTCCTTCTTCCCTTAGAGAACATGTTTGCAGCAGGGAGAGGGTCTCCAGACAAAGGAGGTCACAGCAGCAAGGCATTCTCCTGTCCCCAACCTCCAAAGGCTGAGAGCAGAGTCCCCAAACGCCAAAGCTCCTGTCAACCATTCTGGAGTCCCAAATAGGAGCTCCCCTCTCCCCCCTCAATCCGAGGCCACGATGCTGTGGAGGTGCCAAGGCAGGGACAATGCATGTTTGTTCTAGAGACAGAACTGGAACTGGAGGCCAAAAAGGAAATGCCCACCTCTATGTACACTCATAAAAATACTCTTGCTATTTGAACTGGGTAAAATAGTACCAGTTCCACAGTCAAAAAACATAACCTACAAGGGAAAACAATCCGAAAAATAATGTATCTCTGTGTATAACTGAATCACTTTGCTGTATACTTGAAACTAACACAACAGTGTAAATCATCTTTTTTTTTTTTAAGAGTCATAGTAAAAACAAAAGAACATGACTATATATTCAGTATAAAGCCACACTGCCTAAACTGCAGCATGCCACTCTGCCAAGGCTCAGAAACCCCCAGGTGGGGTCTAGACAGTTTCCACCGCATAGTGACGCAACGCCATAACCACAACCAGTCTTGATGTTAAACGTTGACATTCTGTTCAGGGGATTTTTCACATGAAATTTGATGGTTTTCAACAGCGCGTTAAAATATTATTTTTGTTAATGACCGAGTTCCGCCAGCTGTTCGTGTTTGCTGCAATATTTACAAAGTCCTGTTAGTCGGAAGAGTGCCCTGGGGTTTCCTTTCTGCTGACAGCACGCTCCTAAGAAACCCCACTGTGCCTGAAACCCTCAGGGCAGCAAGAAAATACAGCCTCCCAGCTTTCGGGTTTTTGTGGCTTTCTGTCCTGAGTTAGGAAACCCCCCTGTTACCCCCTGCAACCCTCCTCCACTAGAGAAGCGAGGCGCCGGTGAGGGCCCGAGGGGGCGGCGGGGTCAGTCTCGCCTGTATTTCTTGGCAACACATCACAGGCTTTAAAGCTGAATTCTGCAAACTCTCCGAAGTCCCGCGGCCCTCGGGGCCGAGGGGCGCGGGTGGGTGGACACTGCGCTTGTGGGAGCCGAGTCCAAGGGTGGAGACCGAGCCCGGAGATGGGGGGGCGTGGAAGCTTCAAAGCGTAAGAGTGACCCCCTCCCTTCCGCGCACGAACCCTGGGCTCCTCCGCCTGCCGCACCGCCATCAATCACGGCGACGGCCCCTTCGTCTCCCGGCCGGCCTCTCCCCCGGGGGAGTGGGTGAGAGGAGAAAATCTCTATCCGAGCGTCTGCCCCGCACACTGCCGAGCGCACCGACCCGCTCTGCCCCGGGCTTGCGACCCCCGCTCCAGGTTGCGCGGCGCGGGGCGCACTTGACACGCCGTCTGCATCCCCGCACGTCCAACTCCATTCAAGTCCCGGCGGCCGTCCGCCGTGCGCGCGCGGATCCGAGCCCCCGCGCCTGCAGCCGCGGTGTCCCACTACCCTCCGCGCAGAGGCCCCGGGAGGATTCCCGCTGGGAAAGACCACCCTGGCCCAGTCCCGGCGCCCCTACTCCCTGGTGCCCCCTTCCCCACGCGTCCTGACGACCCCACAGCCGCTCGACTGCCAGGCCCCCCAGGTCTCCTCCGGAGGGGAGGAGCGTGCGAGGACTAGCA
>SJXQ01003987.1:267267-296257 GCA_006408695.1 Aepyceros melampus | reverse complement strand
AGTCTCTACGCCCACCCCGGCAGCCGGCGCCCCGGCGGCAGGGCGGAGAGCTGCGGCAGAAAGTTGATCTAACCCGGCGCGAACCCCGCTGGCCCGGCTCCCGACCCGCCTCGGCGCCGCCGCCGCGTTTTGCTCGCTCCCCCGGGGAGAGCCAGGCTGTTGTTCCCGAAGACAAGGCCCAGCGTCCCCTTTCGTTCTGTTCATCCCCCACTGGCTGCACGAACGCGTGCACTCCCCTGCACGGAACGAACCCCACTGCCCCGCCGCGGACCCCATCCGCCCCGCGGGCTGGGAGCCCTGGTTCCGGAGGCCCGAGTGGGGCGCGGCGCTTTGTCCCGGGTTTGAACGTGCCGGGTGCCTGCCGCGCGGTGTTATGCTCGTCTTCGCTGGGTAGGGGCCAACCTGGGTTTGTTTCTGCCTGAGCAGCCCAGCCCCCTGCCCGCGGGAGTGCGAGGATGTGGTTTGGCTCCGCGCTGGGAGACCTTTCTCACCCCTGGTGGGGGCGACGCACACAGGCAGAGATGCGAGGGGGTGCGAGCGGGTTCACCACCCCGAACCAGCAGTGGTCTGGCGAGGGGAAGTTCTCTCACTTCCCCGCTGGAAAGAAATATCTAAAGTTTACCAAAGTAGCTGGTGTCTCAAACAAACAAACAAACAAAAGAACAACTCAGAGACACCCGTTTTGGACAGAGCAGAAAAAGGAAGGCACCGGGCAGAAACCTGATATTTTGTTTCCGTTCTGCCCCAGACCAGTAGCCCAAGAGGAGGCCTGCATTTCACCGGTGGTGGTTCTTGTGAATCCTGCCTTCTAAAAATCCCCAAATTTATCCTTTGTATTCAGCTAGGCTCCCAGGAAGACTGAGCCCACTGTGCCCGTCTTCTGTTCCAAGCCAACCATTCCATGAATAATTGAGCACCTGCTTTTGTGCCAGGCACTGCTGTAATGTTTGGGGATGAGCTAGAGGACAAAAGACCAAAAGATCTTTGTTACAGATTCCAAACAAAGATCTCCCTGCCCTTGGGGAACTGACCTACTTGGATGGGGTGGGGTGGGTGCAGGGGCAGAGGGTGATCCATGTACATCAGTCAGTTAATTATCTGTGAAGAGGACTAGGGGTAGAGGCTCTGAGCTGCGGGGTAGAAATCACGAGAGTCTCCATGGAGGGTAATGTGGTCTGGCTACAATGCTGAAAAATGGGTCTGGTGTTGTACTGGAAAGTCCATTGCAAGGGCAAAGGTGGAAACAAGTTAGGAGACTTGAAATGATTTCAGATTGAGACAAAGATGGCCAGAGCAGAGGTGAAGTATAGATTCTTACTGGTTTTGCAGGTAAAAGTGTCAGGAATTCCTCTGCGGTTGGATACACTGGAAGAAGGGAGAAGCAGACAGAGGCAGACCTGGCCCCACATCTCTCCCCCTTCCCTCCCTTCCTCCACCAGGAATGATTGTGTTTTGTAGACAACCCGAGGTAAATACGAAACAGGTATGGCCTCTGCTCCTTTCTTCCTGTTCTTTTCCTTTTCTCCCTTTCTAGCACCCTCTTGAAAACTTCATTCATCTTGTGGACACAGGCTCAGTGTATCCCAGAACTTGGGACCTGTTAGGCCGTATTCCCCCCAGGTAAACATTCTACTGTAGAGGTGGATTTGGGGGTTACTCAACCAAACTGTTTACTGAGTAGCAACTCTGTGTGTGCCAAGCTCTGTTGTAGTCTTTGGGGCTACAGCAGGGAACCAAATAGACAAAACATTGTGTTCTCCTGGAACCCTCAGTCTCGTGGGGAGAAAGTCAATAAACCAGACAAACAAGGAAGATATGTGACATGGTTGATGAAACGTGCCATGGAGGAAAAATGAACCTGGGGAGGGAAAGAGGGTGCTAGGGAGGCTGCGATTTGAGATAGATGGTCAGAGAAAACTCCCGGGGGCGGGGGGGAAGAAAACCTTTTTAAAAATAATGAACCTTGGACCCTCTCAGGGCCATACTCACACTTGGCAGGTTTGGGCTCCCCCCACCCGGGTCCCTGGAGACTGCAGCGTGCACTCAGTCAGCCGCAGAGATCACAAGTGCTCTGGGGGCACTGCTGTCAGCTGAGGACCAGCCAGCCAAGAAAATGACATTTCTAATGAAGTTATTTCCCTTCCAGAGTAAACCAAGCAGCCTTGGTCTGGAAGCATTGCCCAGAGCTGGCAACTTGGCAGTTTGTTTCTTTCCTCTGTTGAGCAGGGCAAATAGAGGTGAGTGTCCTGAGCATCACAGTGCTAATGATGGCTTCTCTTTAATTATGCATCTGCAGTGGTAAATGGGTAACGTTACCTTGATCAATCCCCATTGCCACCCTGAAATTGTTTGAGGCTTTCTTTGTGACCTAGTATATGATCTATTTTGAAAAAAATTCCGTATTTATCAGAAAAGGCTTATTAAATGCCCCCCATAATCTAGTTCATACTTAGCATATAGTAGTTGTTCAAAACTGTTTATTCCTGAGCTCAAACGCCAACTAATTAAATGTGAATTCATCTTTTGCATTTATTCTAATTGTTTGTGTCATTTACTTTTATAATTTTCTTTGCTAGTCTTCTAATTTATATCCTGCTTTCTCCCCTATCCCATTCCTGAAGAAAATGAACATCTGCCATTTCAACTGGAGTTCCGACATTTTTCTTTGCATTTTCTACCTGTTGTATTCTAACATTGTCATGCTGTTACCCAGTACATAAATATTTATGGGTACTATGCTTTTGCAATGGATGGCAGTTATCAGTATAATAAGCCTCCTTTGCCCCAGTAAATGTGTTTGTCCTGATTTATTCTGAAATTCATAGCATGACCCCCACTTTCTTTGTGTTTACATTTAATACATTTTTTAGTCTATCCTCTATTTTAAATCTTTTTTTTTAACATTTATGCAATTGTTTTGATTTATTCAACTCTAAAGACTGCAGCAATTTTTGGATGGTTGACACCTTAGATTAACACTAATTATATTGCTATAAATTTGGTTCAGGGTCAGAATGGGAATCAGGAAAGTGGGAGAACAATAGCAACAAAAATCTTCAAACACTGAATGAAGAAATACTTTTTTCCCTTGAATTAATGCTACTTTCCCATAGAGTTCCCTAGCCTGGTTTGCAGCCTAAGGTAATAGAAAACAAGGCTTCAGCATATGGAAGAAACTGCAGGTTAAGCCATGGTGCCAAGCAAGAGACTAAAACCGCGATCTGAGCGTCAGTCAGGCACAGTTAAGGAGCACAGGCAGATTGTCAAGTATGTCCCAGGGTTCTTCCATTTTCACCTATTCAATTCCCCTTTTCTGGCCAATTCAGGGCTGTACACAACCCCCTCGCTGCCTCTCCTGTTGTTTACAGGGAACCCGACAGGCACGTGCGGCTTCTGCTTAGACAGAAAGGCAGCAAGACCAGCTGTGATCCATATCCTCCTGAACGCCTAGACAGTCGGATTGGCTGAGGAAGGCTTCCTCAGGCCTCTGGAAGGCCTGGAGCCCCGGGAAGAACACTGCTTACCCTTGGGAAACCTGGCAACAGTTGCCTGTGATTTCTGGTGGAAATGACCAATCAGAATCAATCCATCTCACTGGGAAAGGTCAAGGGTGGGGAAAAAAAGTTTCCCTTCCAAAAGTGGTAAAGAGGAAACGAGGAGAGAAGAAACCAAAACATTTAGAATGGCATAAAAAGTGATATGCGTAAACTTCTTTTTGTTATTAAATCTAACTAGAAGCTTCCTAAAGTCCAGTAACCAAGTTGGATTGTGTGGGAAAGAAGAGAGAGATCGGCTGGAATTTTCCTCAGGAGTTCACAACTTCAGGCTGAGAGGTCCTAGGTTTGCACTGGGGGAGCCCCTTCCTGAATGAGGGCTTGGGTGGGCTGGGCTCCATGCTGGCTCCAGTCCCATTGGTTCCTGCAGAGTGAGCCTGGCCCCGTTCACTAGTGTTTCTTGGTGCCTGGGGTGGAGCACTCTGGTACCTGGAAGCAGATGAATACCATGAGCTATTTCTGTAACGGCCCACGCCATCATGTCGCCCTTGGTTCGTGGGGTCACTGGACTGTGGACCTTGTGGCCTGTAGCCTGTCTTCCTCATCTGTTTCCTGGCAATACCTCTCGATGAGGCTGGTAGGATCGGCCACCAGAGTTTGCTGTGGTTGTAGGCGTCTCCCCCAGTGCTGAGGTTTTCTTGTTAGCATTTGTAAGGCTGGGAGCAGAGGCATCACATGGGTTACTCAAAGAAATAGATGTAACCAAGCTACATCGAGATTACATTGAATAGCTATTCTTTGGATGGGATCCTTGTCCAAGTGAATCAGTGTTCTTCTTCAGGGTCTCTGCGTCACAGGTGAATCGGGCCACCGTCCCAGATCCTCATCATATTTACGTTCACTAACAAAGTGCTTGATATCAGCTCTGAGCTCAACTAACTGCTCTCCTGACATCCTAACAGCCACATCAGTCATTTTCTTTAGAAGTTCGGCTTTCTTTTGACGGTTAAGCAAAATTTCCATTACTTCAGCTTTCTCTTTGTCCATTTCAGCAAGCAACGCCACTTCCCAATCCATTAAACAGCTCTGCAATTCGGCAAAAGCTTGTTTCATTTTCTTAATAGAAGCATCCATCTCTTCTTTAACTACAACTCGATATCGTGCAAGAGACACCGTGCAGTGCTGGAGATCTTTCACAGATTTTTCAATATTAGAACCAAGCTTTTTGTTGGTGAAAGAGAGGGGAACATCTTCCATGCCTAGATTTGAAAGCTGAGGTCCTACAGTAGTTCTTGAGAGAGACTTGGCAACGTTCCTATTTTGTTGAAAATTCTGAGTAGAGTGCATAGTCAAAGATCTGGCCTCAAATTCAGAGACATCATTCTCCAGCATGGATCCTGTTCAATCCAGCATTTCTGATGTGACAGACTCAGGATCCTCCAGTTCTCTAGCTTCTATTGAAAGTGTCTCCATAGCTTCACTGAGTCAGTCCACAGACTCAGTGTCTTTGATGGCACCGTTGACATGATAACCATTAATACCACCTTTCTCTGAGGAGGGTGCAGATTGTTCCTCTTGAATGGAAACCGGTTTATTGGAATCTGGGATACTGTTACGGTTCTGCTGCAGGTTTTGGCTTGCTTTTCTTCTTTTTTTCTTTTTCTTGCCTGTTACTGTCCATTCTTTGAATGCTTCACTGGCGCTAACTTCCATGAATGCTTATACTGTTTTGTTCACACAATTATCAAAGTGCTGCCAAACCAGGATAATTTCAGTGTTACTCTTATTGGGAACTATTGCACGCACTGCATTTATCTTTTCTTTCATGTTTTCAAAAGCTCCCCTCTTGGGCCAGGACAGTACTGGACTGCAAATCAAAAATGAATCCTGATGAATCCTTCTGGTTTTGTTTCCTAGACATTTCAGGTTTCTTTAATCTCAAAAAATGCAGAAGAAAAGTATTTTGCCTTGCCTTGGTTCTGACTGTAGTTATCTTTGATTTAAAAGGAGGCGACCGAAGGCTGTAGTTGGAGGTGATAAATATAAAATCTTGGTTATTTGAAATCCTGTTCACTAGCCATCGATCTCCTTTTCTTCTCTCATATCAAATTCCTGTCAAGAAATATCATTGTAGACATTCATGTCTCTTTTTCCAGGGAGATTGTATCCTGGGCCCCCGCTGTCACCGCGTTCCCCAGTTCCGGCTCTGCAATCCGGACTCTCTGGGGTCTGAGAAGAGGAAAAGCTATTTTAAATCTTTTTGCATCTTTTTATTATGATGAGTCTTTTTGAAGCAACATTTATATAATTGAATTTTCTTTTTAAACCCAACTGATGAAGTTCTTTCAATTTTTGCCATCTTGTTTTATGGTATGGGGTTTTATAATCCTCTGCCACTTCCTGAGTTCTGTGCTTTTTTCATAAAACTAACTGTACTTTCTCTCTTCATATTTTCTTTGGGCATTTGAAAAGAATAGTTCTTGTTTTAGCCAGAGTGGTTCATTCCATCCTGTATTCAGTTATGATTCTGTCCTGGGAGGGAGACACTGTTCTAGGCACTCTGGTTATTTGATGAATATATGAAGGGCTTCCCAGGTGGTGCTAGTGGTAAAGAACCCGCTTGCCAATGCAGGAGATGTAGAGATGTGGGTTTGATCCCTGTGTCAGGAAGATTCCCCTAGAGAAGGAAATGGCAACCCATCCGGTATCCTTGCCTGGGAAATCCCACGGACAGAGGAGCCTGGCGGGCTACAGTCCATGGGGTGGTACAGAGTCGGACACAACTGAAGTAACTTAGCAGGCATGATGCCAGGAAGAATCCGTACAAACCTGATGAAAAGAACCCTTATCCTCTCTTTGCTTCCTCATAATTTCTGTTACTTTCCCACAATTACTCTTTGTTCAACAAAATATATAAGCACTTAGGCTTAATAACTTTGGTGGTTTTCCTGCAAAGGCTGCTATGCATGTGTAAAAATAGAATTTGTATGCTTTTCTTCTGTCAATCTGTTTTATGGCCGCTTAAGTCTTGGGCCCAGCCAGAGACTTCTAAGAGAACAGAGGGAAAGTTTGCTTCCCTACACCATGCAGGTAGAGTCCCCAGGGCATGCTTGTTTATATGTCTCTCCTTGGTTATGTTTGGGTGCAATTTAGATTTATTTATTTATAATTGGCCACACTCTGCATGGCATGTGGAACCTTAGTTCCTTGGCCAGGGATTGAGTCTCAACCACTGGATTGCCCAGGAAGTCCCTGGATGCAATTTAGATTACATTTTAGTTGAGTTTAGCCAAGCAGCAGCAAATTTATTAAATCTGGCGGGTACCTTAAAAGTAGTAAATATTTGTTGACATTAACTGAAAAAAAGTGTCTCTTTTGAGACAGTTGAGTTACAGTGAAATGCTCAGGGTGGCATTTTAGAAATTGTGTGTGGGTGTGCTTGCGAGTGCTTGTTTATACCCCATACCTCGTCCAGTGGGAGGATGAGTCCTCGGGGCATGCTGAAGAAGCCCTGGGAGGAAAGAATCCCCTCAGCTGCTTAGGTTTCAGGGGAGCCCTTCAGTGAACATTGGTGCTGTTTACTGAGACGGGAGCAGTTTTGGAGGGATGAGAGGTAAAGACTCCTGGCTGTCTTTGGTTTATTTGAAAACTGCCTGCCCTACTCGGCCCAGGAGTACTGTGAGATTTACCATGCCATCCTGTTCTCTGCTCACCTCCCAGGCCCCTCGTTCTTCCTAGTCTTTGGGCTCTGGACTTCAGAACAGAAACTTTTACATCACTGAATTATTATTTTTCTTCTGCATGACTCATCTGTTGAGAATTAATTGTATATCTGTATTTGGCCTGATGTCAGGCTGAAACGGCTTTGTCATTCACCACTGCCAGGACGTTTCCAAACTCAGTTTTACTCTACACAGGCTAATTTCTCTCTATTTCTCTCTGTAAGTAAACCCCGTTTTCTCTTGGCTTCCGTGCCAACAGCATGTCCTCTGGATCCAGTTCTCCTCCTGCTCCTTCGCTGCCTCCTCCTGCATGACCAGACTCCAGCGCGTGCCCCCCACTTTTGCTTGCCCCGCACCCAGCACCATACCCCTTCACACTCTCTGGGTAATTAAACACTTTATCTATACCACTGATCACAGATCTATAAGCCCAACTCTAACCTCTGGTATACCTGATAACTCTCTTACATCTTCTACTCCTGGGAGGTAACAGCTACTCAGTGTTTACATACCGAAGTTAGAGCTCCTAATTTGCTCCCCTAAAATTCTCCCCAAACTTCCCTATCTCTGCCTTATCCTTAATTTCTTGCTTTTTCTCACCTTTTTTTCTTCCAGTTTTATTAAGATATAATTGGCATAGAGCACTATATACATTTAAAGTGTACAGTATACAGATGACTTAACATACATCATGAATGATCACTGCAGTTTATGAATGTCGATCATATGATCATATGATCATCTCTGATCGATACGAGGGGACTTCCCTGGTGGTCCAGTGGTTAAGACCTGTGCTTCCAATGCATGGGGGCATAAGTTAAATCTCTGGTTGGGGAACTAAGATCCTGCAGGCCACACAGTCAAAAAAGAGTAAAAATTTAAAAGATCCAGCTATGGTGGAGGGAAATAATTTTTTTAAAAAGCCAAAACCTCTTATAAATATGAAATTAAAGAAATAGAAATATTTTCCTTGTGATGGGAACTCGGGATTTACTCTTAACAACTTTCACATATAACATGCAGCAGTGTTAATTACATTTATCATGTTGTACATTATATCCCTACTGCTAAGTCACTTCAGTCGTGTCCGACTCCGTGCGACCCCATAGAGGGCAGCCCACCAGGCTCCCCCATCCCTGGGATTCTCCAGGCAAGAACACTGGAGTGGGTTGCCATTTCCTTCTCCAATGCAGGAAAGTGAAAAGTGAAAGTGAAGTCGCTCAGCCGTGTCCGACCCTCAGTGACTCCATGGACTGCAGCCTACCAGGCTCCTCCATCCATGGGATTTTCCAGGCAAGAGTACTGGAGTGGGGTGCCATTGCCTTCTCCGAAATTATATCTCTAGTGTTTATTTATTTATCTTATAACCAGAAGTTTGTACCTTCTGATTATTTTCATCCAGTTTCCCCCCTCCTCCTCCCCTCTGCCTCTGGTAACCAAAAATCTGATCTCGTTTTTTTTTCTTTTTGAAGTGTAACTGACCCACAGCTCTATGTTAGTTTCTGTTGCCCAACATAGAGATTTGGTATTTCTATACCTTTCAAACTGATTCCCGCAAAATATCTGCTTACAGTCTGAAACCCTACAAAGACAAGACTCTTGCTTTTTCTTTAGTTCTGACTACAGACACATCAGTGACACCTTCCTGCTTTCCCCACAGCATGTAACCTGAATCTGTCCCCTTCTCTCCGTCTCCCTTCTCAGCAGCCTGGGCCGAGCCACCACTCCACAAGTCAATGAGGCTCCTCCCTGAAACACTGCGTCCAGTCTGGCCCTCTGAGGATCTTTGTACACACAGCAGGCAGGAGGACATACAGTAAGTCAACCTTCAGATCAAAAACTTTCAAAGATGTGAACATGTTCCTGTATGCCAGCTATTGCACTGTAGTATTAGGTTTTTCAAGGTACTGTAAGATTAAAAATGTTTTATTTTTATTATTTTTTTTAATGTATCACTCTTGTGAAAAGTATTATAAACCTATTACAGTACAGTGCTTTATAGCTGATTTGGTACCTGGACTAACTTTGTCAGACTCATGAATATGCTCTCAGAACAGAACTGATTCGTGTGTGGGGACTTGCTGTACTGTACTCAAAAGTGAAGTCAGGTCACATCGATTTCCTGGAGATTCAAAGTCCTTCTCGAGGCCAAAGATGGACTCTGGCCCCGTGCCCCACCTTGAGGCCCACCTGCCACTGGTCCCTGTGATCCCCCAACTCCCCGCTCCCTGCCCCTGGACTCTGGTCTTCTCTTTGTTGGGCACACTGGGCTTTTTCCAGCCTCAGAGCCTTTGCAGGAGCTGTTTCTCTGTGGTCCTTTGCATGCTGGCACCTCAGGCACAGAGTGCACTTCTGAAGCTCTATACACCCAAGGATTTTTTTTTTTTATTATGTCCTTATAGTCCAGTGACAGTTTGGTGAGTTATAAAGTTCTAGGTTCAGAGTTATATTTATTTAAAAAATCAAATTCCTTGTACGCTGCGGATAAGCCTGAGGTCAACTACATTCTTGCTTCATTGTAGGTGGTCGGCTTCCGTCATCTGAAAGCTGGGAAATAGCAGCTCTGTCTTCAGTGTGTTTGAATTCCACTGTGATGGGGTCTGAGAATTTTTCTTCATGCACAGTGAGGTGCCTTCTCCAGCTGTAGATTCTCGTCTGTCTTCATTCTGGGGAACTTATAGTCATGCCTTCAGGCCCTTCCCGGTCTTCTGGATCTGCACATCAGCTTCCATCCTCCGAGCCTTTTAACTTCTCCATCTTCTATCTCCAGTCTCCTCTGCTGCCTCCTTAGAGAGGTCCTGGGTCACATCTTCCTGCTCATTGGTTCTTTGTATCCATTTTATTTTTTTGCTGTACCATGCAGTTTGTAGGATATTAGTTCCCCGACCGGAGATTGAACCTAGACCCTCAGCAGTAGAAGCACAGAGTACTGACCACTGAACCGACAAGCAATTCCCTGTATCCATCTGTTCTTTATTTCGCTTGTCACTTTCTGTATCAAAATGTTGTTTTCATATTTCCACCCATTTCCCCTTTGTGGGAGGTCTGATTCTTGTAGCATATGTCTGACTTCTTCTTAATATTTATATCATTGCTTGTTTGAAGTGTTGGTGTAGTTGTGCCGGCAATTCTGCTTCAGGTGGCATTTGTTGTTACATTTACTGCCCTTCTGGCAGTGGTACCCCCTCAGGCATGATATTTGAGGGTACTGGCTATTCTAACTGGCATTGGTATCAGGAGAGTCCAGGCTTGCTCCAGGCTGTATCACCCCTTGTGTATAAGGATCTGTGTACTAGCTCCCTGTGGCTGCATGTTATATCACTGCACACGTGGCAGCCCAGCATAGCACACGTGTGTGTCACCTCTCAGTTTCCCTGGGTAAGAGTCTGGGTGCAGCTTAGCCAAGTTTCTCATCCTCATGAGGCTTCAGTCCAGGTGTTGACGGGGGCTATGCCCTCAGCTGAGACCCCTGCACCCTCTGCTGGATTCTGTAAGCTGGTATGTTTGCTGGCAGAATTCACTTCCTCACAGCTGTGTGGCTGAGGCTGTTGGCTCAGTGGCAATAAATGAAGACCATTTATTTAGAGCTTTCAATAGCAAGGGAGTTGTCCACCATTATTTGCATTTGGCAGAGACTCAAAGGCAGGTAGAGGGGTGGGAAAGCTTGACAATGGAGAAAACAGGCAGCTTCAGGTCAGGTGTGCCCAGACTGGGGCCGCTGGACTGGGGAGACTGGATACAGCTGACCAGCTGTGGCTGGCTTGGGAGCTTGTTGGGCTCTGCTTGGTCCCACGCTGGAAATCAGGACAAAATCAGGAGGCGGTCAGTTATTAATCAAGTTCTGATTGTTTTGTCAAAGGGAGTTTTAACTTTCTTTCCTTTTGTACAACACAAGTTCTGGGCATTTTGGATCAGTGGTTACAGGGGTCATGGTTTTGCTTCCTGGACCAGTGGCTAGAGATAGTGGTCTGATTTCCTACAGGTCTGACTTGTACATGGCAGCCGGCTTCCTGGTTGCCATAGGTGGGCTTCCTGGACTGGTTGCTGCAGACTGTGGGTCAGGGTTCTCTTTCTACCTATGGCCTGGCCACTGCCTGTTTGTTCATTTGGTCTTCAGCTCCCAGAGGCAGCCCATGGACCCCTGGCATGTGGTCGTCTCCTTGGGCTGTTTCACAGCATGGCAGCTGCTTCTTCACGGCCAGCAGAGAGCATCTGTCACTCTAACGCATTCTACTGTTGACAAGAATTCAGTTCACTATCACAAAGAAACAAGAGGGAATTTTATTCGAGCCAAACTGAGGATTATAACCTGGGAAGCAGATTCTTGGAAAGCTTGGAGAACTGTTTCACCTGTTAGAAGCGGAAAACACGGACATACACATTTTCAAGACAAAGGATCATAGTCAAAGTGACAGCTTGATATTTTACGTAAAGTTCACTGGACACACAGTTCTGGTAAGCACCTGCAAAGCAAGCAGCAAGTCTCCATGACTCTCTCCAGAGCCGGGAAATCACACTGTTCGTGTAAGAAATTGCATTGCTGGCATCAGAAGAAAGAAAAAATTGATCTTCACGGTTGGGCAAACCTTATCTTTGAGGCACTCAAGGTTTGTGTGTAGTTCAAATGCACACGGCACATTGGGGAGGAAGGAGGTCCAGACAAATGCAGAGAGAGAATTTTATGTTGAATTTTCTTGTCCTGCCTTAAAATATAAATTTTATTTCATCACTAGCAAGACAGAGTTTTTAATGTGTCATTATGTATTCAAGGGAGTACATGTGCTAAGTTGCTGGGGCTTCCTAGGTTGTCCCAGTGGTAAAGAATCTGCCTGCCAATGCAGGAGACGTAAGAGACGAGGGTTCAGTTCCTGGGTGGGGGAAGATCCCCTGGAGGAGGAAATGGCAACCATTCCAGTATTCTTGCCTGGAGAATCCCATGGACAGAGGAGCCTGCAGGGCTACAATCCATGGAGTAGCAGAATCGGACACGACTGAAGCGACTTAGCACATGTATTCAGGGGCGTGACAACCATACCTTTTCCTTGTTCTGTAGGCTGGAAGCAAGTCACAGAAGCAGAGGCTTGTAGGACAGACTCCAGGGTGGGGAGCACGAGGCCCTTTGCCACCTCGTGGGACTCGGCCTACTGCTGAGGGGGAGGGGAGGGGCCCATGAGCCCTGGGGAACATCTGTGGTCACACCCAGTACTGGCTTCCACTGGAAACATCCCCATTCTGGGTTTCATTTGGAAACTCCTAGAAGCAGCAGCACTGGGAGATAACTCCTTGCCCTAAGCTCTGTCCACCGCTCCCTGGGATCCACAGGAAGGGATGCCTAAGGGGCTCGGGTCCTGGAGCCTCTTTCCAGGAACCCCTCACCGAGGCGGGAGTTGGGGCTGCCCTGCTGTGCTCCACCACTGCATTTGCTCAGGGATGCTGGCGGCTGCCTGGGGAGAAGGGGCCCATGGCGCCGTTGTAGGGCAGTCAGGGGAAACACAAGGGCAGAAGTAAGATTTCTTCTAATTAAAAGTGGGACTTGATCACCTAACCCACTCCCCAGTTCTCTAACGAAGTGAGTGAAAAGCTGGGTTCCACTAAACACCATCACATGCCCTGTGGCTTGACTTGTCTCCGCTGAGGTTTCCTTCAAGGGCGAGACCCTGCAGCTCCTGGTATGGGGTCTCTCACCCACTCCTCCCCGCCCCCATCAGTGCTCTGTTATATACTGGTCAAGGCCAGCGAGTCTCAACCTTGGTCGTACATTATACCTGGAGAGTTTGATAAAACCCTGAGACTCAGGTCACAGCCCTGACCTATTAGAGTCTCCAGGGTGGGGTGCCTGCATCAGCAGCTTTATAGCCCTCAGGTGATGCTAATATGTAGCCAAAGTCCTAGAAAAGTCTGGAAGCTGCAGCCTGTGAATCAGTCCTTAGCTTTGCTGTTCTTTGGGATCACCTGGGAAGCTTTTAAGACACACTGAGGCCCGGGCCTCAGCACCCAAGGTTCTGAGGGAGTTGGTCTGAACGTGGTTGGGATTTTCCAAAGCTTCCCAGGTGCTGGCATTCTGCAGCCAAGGGTGGGAACTGCTGGGCCTGCATCCAAGTAGCAAGGTGCTCATGGGGAACTGGCTTGTCCCTCTGCTCTTCTCGGCAAGAAAAGGGGCATGTGCCCAGTTTAAGTGTGATTCATAATGAGCATGGCCAGAACAGAAAGGTCTGTGTTGCTTTTGTTCAGCAAGTTGAAATGATCAAGAATAGGTTAGATTCGAGAATGTAGTTGTCTGCTAGTCTCTCAGTCGTGTCTGTTTGTGACCCCATGAGCTGTAGACAGCCAGGCTCCTCTGTTCATGGAATTCTCCATGTCCATGGAATTGTCCAGGCAAGAATAGTGGAGTGGGTTGCATGCCCTTCTTCAGGGGATCTTCCCAGTCCAGGGATTGGACCCCAGTACCTGCATTGCAGGCAAATTCTTTACCATCTGAGCTAACAGGGAGATTCAAGGATAGATCAGATTCCCTGCTGAGATCAGAAAACCTTAGGAGAGTTTTCTGAAGGAAACGCTGGAATTTCCCTGTACTAGCATGTTTGGCGCGCGTTTTTATTTTATAAGGGGGTATTAAGAGACATTCCTCATCTCCTCCATCGGGTAGTCAGCTTGAGGAGCCATCTCCAAATGGGCAGTGAGGCCATCGTCCCCTGGGGTTGCTGAGGGACACAGGATGGAGGCAGAAGGGGAGATCTGCTCAGCTGAAAGGAGAGGGCGAGAACCACCAGGGTACAGAGCTGCGCCCTGCAAGGTGTGTTGAACAACAGACAAAAGACCCAGCAGATTTGGGAGAGGAGAGGAGAGGTGGTGTAAAGCAGGGATCCCCAGCCTCTGAGATCTAAAGCCTGATGATCTGAGGCGGAGCTGATGTATAATAATAGAAATCAAGTACACAATAAATGTTACACACTTAAATCATCCTGAAACCATCCCTTCGCCTCCTGGTCCGTGGAAAAACTGTCTTCCATGAAACCGATCCCTGGTGCCCCAAACGTTGGGGTTGACTGGGAGGACAAATGTGATGGCTTCAGTGACACGGTCATTGTCAGCTGCAGGTTTATTTTCACAGGTGCGTCCTGCTCTGAAACCATAGCTCAGTTTTCTAGACTTGGTTTAGAGGTTGATTCTAAAGACTGAACACAAACCACATTAACACAGTTATAACTGGTGCTCATTTTGCAGCCTCATCACAAGCTAAGATTAATTTTCCTTTTCTGCGAATCCAACATCACTCTTCCCAGGACATGTAAAGAGAAATGTTTCCAGCATCAAAGCCAAATGAATTCTCTTCTTATTCCCCTTCAATTCCTCAAAATCATGATCATGCTATATGTCGACTCACTTCCTGTTGGAAACCTTATTTTTTCTTAAATGTCCCTTCCCTCTGGAGACTTCTTATTGCCTTTTCCTCCCTCTTCCCTCCCTCCTTTCCTCTTTCTTTTCATAACTTTTTAAAATCATTTCTGTTATCAAAGGAGGACACTTACCATCCCAGACCTTCAGAAATATCCAGAGTTTCAATTCCACACACTGCTGCAGGAAATCCACTTTCTCTCTGAAAACATGCTTCTGGAGACCTGGACATGGGGGTTTAACACTTAGTGTCCCCTACTGTCCCCTATGAGGGCCAGCGGGCATGCTCGTGTTGTGGGGAGTCACACCTACTGGGCTCTCTTTTTGTTGGTCTCTGAACACAGGGCTCACACGGCAGATGCTCGCGGGGGGCGGCGTTGCTCTCAGGCTAGCAGCTCCCGAGGGTGGACATTCAGTGCTCAGCACAGGCAGAAGTAGGCCGTGGTTCACCCCGGGCCCCTGCATGCTCTGTGTCCCTGCTCACCTTCCATATGTCCAGAGGCTGGGGCTGTGACCCTCCCATCCCCTAGTGAAGTCTTACTCTCCCAGCCCGACTCCAGCCTCAGCATCTGCTTCTTCCTCGAAGCTGATGTCTCCTGTGGAAAGCCCTCCCTTTCTCTCCTTCCTGCTGCTGGCTGGGCCCTCAGCCCGCCCACCTGCTTATGCGTCAATGGGAGCAGGACTTGCAGAAGCGTGGGTCTCTCTTATACACCCCAGCAACCCCCACCCCCTCGCCGTGCCTCCAGACTAAGCTTCATCTCACAAGCCCAGGGTCAAGCCCACCCCTGCAGAATGGCAGCGGGGTCTAGTCCCACCTTGGGGGGCTTTCAGTGGTGTGTGTGTCCAAGTCTAGTCAGAGGCCGCCTGGATGGCTCTCCCACAGAAGCACTGCTGCAGAGGTGGCCAGCTTGGCGAGGCCTATGGGTCTCACCTGGTAACAGATGCTGAAGAGTTAAACAGAGTCATGCCATTTCTCCCATGTTCACCAGTGGTTACAATTCTTCCCTGGAAATGACAGCTAAGGTTCCATCAGAGAGACCTGGTGAGCTGATAAACTTGGTTCTATTTCAGTGTCGCTCTCTGAAGCATCACAGGCTAGCTTCCTGGAGCTTCCATAGCAAAGTACCACTAACCTGGTGGCTGCAGACGATAGATATATATATTCTCTCACAGTTCTGGAGGCCAGAGGTCTGAAATAAAACCGGGTTGGTTCCTTCTTGCGGGGGCCAGGGGGAGTCTGTCCCGTGCGTTTCCCTGAGTTTCTTGGTGGTTGTGGGCAGTCTTCGGCTTCTGGCAGAGTAACTCCAGCCTCTGCCTCCATGGTCATGGGGCATTCTCCCTGTATGTCTGTATCCAAATCTTCCTTTTGTAAGGACACTAGTCATTGGAGGTCGGAGAAGACAATGGTAACCCACTCCAGTACTCTTGCCTGGAAAATCTCATGGACAGAGGAGCCTGGTAGGCTGCAGTCCATGGGGTTGCTGGGAGTTGGACACGACTGAGCGACTTCACTTTCACGCATTGGAGAAGGAAATGGCAATCTGCTCCAATATTCTTGCCTGGAGGATCCCAGGGACGGGGGATCCTGGCGGGCTGCCATCTATGGGGTTACAACAGAGTCGGACATGACTGAAGCGACTTAGCAGTAGCAGCAGCAGTCACTGGAGTAGGGTCCCACCCCCTCGACTCCAGTGTGATCTCATCTTTACTTGATTATATCTGCAAAGGCTATTTCCAAGTAGGGTCACATTTACAGGTTGTAGGGTGTAGGATTTGAACATATTTGTGTGCGTATGTGTGTGTGAGAGATACAATTCAATCCATAACAATTATCAAAGTAACTTAAAAGATAACTAAAGTCACAAAATGTGACCAATCTTGTTATTCTTTGAACAATAGTATTGTGAAACTTGCCTAGCTTTACTAATAGCCTTAGCTTTTTCAAATACATAAAGACTGACTTACAAATACTTAGATTAATGAAAAATGGAAATGCATGCTGTCACTTCTATTAAACCCCCAGTTCATGCACACAAATGGAAAAAGAATGATAAATACAAATAGTCCTTTAGCATCAATGGCAAAACAGATACATACTTCATAAAAGTATAAAAATGTTGGTGCATTGCAGAGGAAGGAACACTTCCAAACTCATTCTACAAGACCAGCATCACCCTGATACCAAAACCAGACCAGTATCACTGATGAACACAGATGAAAAAAGTCCTCAACAAATTATTAGCAAACTGAATCCCACAATACATTAAAAGGATCATATACCACGACCAAGTAGGATTTATTCCCAGGATGCAAGGATATTTTAACATCTGTAAATCAATGTGATATGCCAATTAACAAATTGAAGAATACAACCATGTGATCATCTCGATAGATGCAGAAAAAGCTTTTGACAAAATTCAACATCCATTTATGATAAAATCAGTGTATCTCTTTTAAAAAGGTAACCTAAGTTTGTCTCTTTTTTAAGGTTAAAATAAGATTTGAGAATGAACTTCTTTCATAATTCTTTTTGTCAAATCCCTCCAAATAGAAATTAACACTTAATCACATCTCAGTTTTTCACTGTTTCCTGCATGTATTACACTTAGAGTGAGAAGCACCACAGAACTTTTAATTCTATATTGAGAACTTTTTTTTCACAGTCCCTGTGAATTTACAAATCCCCAGATCCTCAAAATGCACTTGGATGGTAGATGCTCTAAAGATGGTAACCAGCTTTACCATCTCACTGGTTCCTGTTATTGAGTTAACAATTCTTAGACCTATACTTGTTTTCTTTTACATAAAATATACCAAAAAACTTTTTGATTGTGTGCTTTAACATACTTCTGGACTTTTTCTCTATATCCTTATTTTTGTGGTAGGATGGAAGAAGTTATGGGTCAAAGCTCAGAGGCTGTGCTTTCCTGTGACAGGCCTAATAGGTCCCCAGAGGAGGTGACTAACCAGATCCCTCACGGTGTAGGCGGAATCACATAAAATGCCAGAATTAAACACCATTTTTATTTTCATCTTGTGCTTTTTTTTGCTAATGATAGTCGATAATTGCTTTTAAAAATAGCTATTGTAGAAGAGGAAGAGAGGAGATGAAAGTTGGTGTGAAATCATTGAATTGCTTCTGGGGGCGATATTTCTTTTTTTTTTTTTAACTTTTTATTTTATGTTGGAGTGTAGCCAATTAACAATGCTGTGATAGTTTGGGGTGGACAGCAAACAGACTCAGCCATACACACACACATGTATCCACTCTCCCCCAAACTCCCCTCCCATCCAGGCTGCCCCGTAACACTGAGCAGAGTTCCCTGCGCAGGAGGTCCTCATTGGTTACCCATTTTAAATATAGCCCTGTGTACATGTCCATCCCAAACTCCCTGTCCCTTTTCCCCATTCTTCTGGCGGGCGGTATTTCAAATGGCCTGAGCAGCCGTGAAAGAGACCTCTAAAACCAGTTCCCAGTTGTTTTATTCTTGGATTGGGGTGCTAACTGGGAAAAGGAGTTGGGGGACAGGAGAGCCCTAGGGGAGGAAAATCCAGGTGCGGTCTGGGCTAAACGTCCAGAATTCAGCCTGCAGAGAGCTGTGATTGAATTACTCGCGTGAGCTGCCTGAGGACGGGTTCTCCTCTCACTCACAGCAAGATGGCTGTGCCCAGATGACTGCAGGACACCACCAACGCCAGCATGACAGTTGGTGCTGCCCTGGGTGAGGAAATTACCCAGCTACCCATGCCCTGGGGGCTGAATCATCTGCTCCTCCACTTCCTGGCTGTGTTGGCTTCAGGCTTCAAACCCTGCCGCCATCCAGCTGTGTCTCAATTATCCTTTCAGAAATGACAGCCTAAATGTCCTCCCTGGGGGACCTGTCCCCACACTTATTACAAAAAATTGCTGTTGCATAAAAACCACTCCCCTCTTTGTTCTATTTTCTGCCTCCTTCTGCTAAATGCAATGACTTTCTTGGTTGAGCTGTTTTTTTTATCTCCCCACAGGAAATCTCTCATCTTGCAAATGACGCAAAATCTTATGGAACTTTAGAAGCAAAAAATGTAGAATCAGTCCTGGATTGATTATAGAAAGAAGACAGGTCTGTTTATCAGTACCACACAGGAATTTCCAGTATTAACAATATTCCTGGCAGCATACCATGTGAGTCCATGTTTAAAGAGTGGGATGAATATGAAGATTCACCCTGAGTTAGATCTCGGTCCTTCAGTGAAGTTCTCCACAGTTATCCCTTCATCCAATGAAAACAGGGGCTTATTAGAACTAAAAGATGACTCTCTTGCCTTCCAAATTCAGCAATCGGTTGAGTCGCTCAGCCGTGTCCGACTCTTTGCAACCCCATGACTGCAGCACTCCAGGCCTCCTTGTCCATTACCAACTCCCAGAGTTTACCCAAACTCAAGTCCATTGAGTCAGTGATGTCATCCAACCATCCCATCATCTGTCATCCCCTTCTCCTGCCTTCAATCTTTCCCAGCATCAGGGGCTTTTCAAATGAGTCAGTTCTTCGCATCAGGTGGTAAAAGTATTGGAGTTTGGCTTCAGCATCAGTCCTTCCAATGAATATTCAGGACTGATTTACTTTAGGATGGACTGGTTGGATCTCCTTGCAGTCCAAGGGACTCTAAAGAGTCTTCTCCAGCACCAAAGTTCAAAAGCATCAATTCTTTAGCGCTCAGCTTTCTTTATAGTCCAACTCTCACATCCATACATGACTACTGGGAAAACCAGTCCATCCCCAATTTCAAGTGTGTTGCTCTCCATGACCTATTCGGGAAACCCACTTGGTACTTCCTGTAATATTCTCAGGTGCCAACAATGCAGAGTGACTTTCTAGAAAAGTATGTGTGTAAATGGTCACCTGTCCCCTGGAGAGCAGAGTGACATTTACTGTCAGAGCTTCTCAAACTCAGATGTTCATATCCATCACCCAGGACCTTGTTAAAATGCAGGTTCTGGGACTGCCCAGATGGTCCAATGGCTAAGACTCTGTGATCCCAATGCAGGGGGCTCTGGTTCAATTCCTTGTCAGGGAACCAGAGCCCATGTGCCACAGTTAAGAGTTTGCATACCACAGCTAAAAGATCCTGCATGCTGCAATTAAAACTCAGTGAACCCAAATAAATAAATAAAAATTTTAAAGTTTTTTTAAATGCAGGTTCTGATTCAGGACGTCTGGGTAGGGTCTGAGATTCTGCTTTTCTAACATGCCCCCTGGGTGATGCTGCTAGTCTGAGCACCCTGTGAGCACCGCTTCCCTGAGGCACTTCCTGTTTCCCTGCCAACCAGCCTCAGGACCCCTGGGCATCTTCTCAACACCAAGGAAGAAACTATACCCCCCTTTTTTCTTTCCTCCCTGGTTTGCTGTGCAGTATGCGCGATCTAGTTCCCTAACCAGGGATAGAACCCATGGCCACTGCACCGGAAGCTCAGAGTCTTAACCACTGGACCCCCAGGGAGCTTGACCATCTTTGTCAGCCAGGTCGGCCCCTTAATACTCTACTGGCTCCGCAGCCACTCATCACACGTGGCTTTCCTCATGCAAATTCAAATAGACAAAACAAGATTAAAAGGTTATTCTTAGTTGCCCAAGCCACCTCTCGAGTGCTCAACAGTCACGTGCACCTCACAGCTACCATATCGGACAGCAGAGGTGGAGGACAGTCACATTCCTGTGGAAAGTTCCAGCGGACAGTGCTCTTCTACAGGGTTCCCCAAGTCTCTCATTCTAGGCAGAGCTGCCCGCTGAAGGCCGACCCCCACTTTGAGTAGCAAAGACCCACAGCATTCCTCTGTGGTTCTGCACGATCAAATATGCCAGATGGTCTGATTATACTCCATGAGCTGTGGCTCTGAACCAGGGGCACAGGTAGAAACATCCAGGCAGCCCAAAACAGGTAACCGGATCGTCCAGCTCAGAATGACGGCGGGGAGCATGTGGGTAATGGGAAACACACCGCAGGTGATTCTAATGTGGAGCCCAGCCACCACTGCTCCAGGACTGAGTTCAGTACCAGGACCCGCACACTGACCCGCAGCCAGGAGGCCTTGGAAAAGTCTGCTGGGCTTGTTGTCACAATACACAACTGCTCGTGCCCCCTGAGGGAGGCAAAACACCTAAGCCACCCCTCCAACCAACCCCTGGACACACCTCTCCCCTCACCCGCTTAAGGAACAAGCCTGCCCCCCTCCGGCAGCCAGCAAGGACACCTGCTGTGTGTTCTCAGTGCCCCCTGTGCAACAGCCAGCCCAGGAAAGCTTTGCCTAGGGAAAAAAAATACACCACTTTCCAGGGTGGGGGTGGGTCTCTGAAGAGCCAGCGGAAGACTGCTTGGTTTTGTCTACTCAACAGCTTTTTTAATGTTTGCATTTTCAGGTGAAGTCTCTGAGACACAAGATTGCAACTTTATAAACTATTATTACCTTAAAATTCTAATCAAGACTGGGAACCTGGCACACCAGTCCTGTGAAGTCTTCTTGCAAGACTTTTTTTTTATAATGGTGCCAATTTTAAATACAGTTTTTATTTAAAACATTGCACTCTCCACTTCCAGTCCAGTGCTTGTGAAGTTCAATGTTAACTTCCTTTCCTGTGTACACATTCCATGTCCAAGTATCAAGAATGCCCAGTTATTTACATAAGAAGAGGTGTTTTTGCAGACATTGAGGGTAAAACAGAATACCATTCTGCCATTTCCTTGCTTCAGGGGTTCCCAAATTAAAACCTGCCTCATTTACTGAAGTAAACATTTTTATGGTAACACATATTCTGACACTCATAGCCATCAGTATCCCTCTGAAGCTGCTCTGTGTATCTTCTGCCCCCTGAATGTCCCTCTCCATGGGAAATAGAAACTGTCTGGGCCAAGCAGGCCCATGAAAACCAGGCAAACAGTTACTGCTGAGCGATGTCATCTTTATGGGATCTGTGTCTCCAACTGCCTGTATGTCCAGACCTTGCTGGCTCCTCTGAATTATGCCTTTAGCAAGAAGAAGGATGCTATTATGGCCACCATGTCATTATCTAGAGCTCAAAAGTTGGGTTAGGATTGTTCCATTTTTATTTCCTGTATCACAGAACCTGGGTCTCTTGTTAACCCAGGCCTCCCCGTGTCGGGGCTTGCTGTGCGTTGGCATCACTGCTCTGCTTCGGTAATGAGAATCCTTGAGGAACCCAGCTCTGCACACCTTTGGGGAAGGGGAGGGGAGAAGTCAGGTCAGGCTGTGATACATGACCAAGTGCCAGGTGGGACCGATCAGGACAATCGATAGGTGTGAAGTCGGGGGAGAAAACAGAGGGACCTGGCAGCGTTTGAGACTGGCCTCCATTGCTTTCCAGACTGCTGACTCACAACCAGGAACTCTCAGGAAAACAGTGATACAGGATGCCACCTTCCTGGGGGCGGGGGGCGTGCGGGGGAACTTACCCCTCACCCTGAAAGGCTGTCTTGTCCCAGATTCACACGGGGAAACTGAAACTTTCCGTGCAGCCAGCACACCTAGGTTAACATACCACAGGGCCGGAATTCCTTCCTGAAACAAATACCAAAACGGAGTTTAGAATTCGGAATTGGGATTCGATCCCTTTTGAAAGTCATAGGTACAACCCTGTTCCTGGTCACCCAGGGCATGCGGAGCACTGACGCCTCCAATGAGTTGATTT
This sequence comes from Aepyceros melampus, assembly GCA_006408695.1. Lineage (NCBI taxonomy): Eukaryota > Metazoa > Chordata > Mammalia > Artiodactyla > Bovidae > Aepyceros > Aepyceros melampus. The sequence goes on along the minus strand of SJXQ01003987.1, from coordinate 273,961 downwards.
GCCTGACTGTTAACAAACGAGTGCGTTTTCTTGGCAGGGCTCTCTTTTTTCCATCTTCAAACATTTTGTTCTTCTTCCTAAGAAGTGCCCTTGGTTAACATCCAGGCAGCAGATTAAATTCTGCCTGGGAGGGTAAAAGACCTGCTTCTGTTACCAAGGGGTCTGGGGGAAAAAATGAAGTACCTTGAATACAATACCTTGCATTCAATTAATAATAACAAGACACACGTGGGCCTGAGTGGGCAATGCTGCCCCAGGAGCACACGTTACTTGATCGGCTATGCTGTTGCTTCTCGGCGCAGGGAGAGATCTCATCTTTTTTTTCTGAGGACCATGCCATACGGGCAGAGACCAAGTATAAAATGTTATATTTCTAGAAGGAAGACTTTGCCTTTCCTCCTTGTCCTCCCCCACCCCAACTGTGCAGAGTAATATCTCAACCCACTTCCTGATTCTTGAGCGCTTATAGTGAATATAAAAATGTGGCTTTTACCATGTCATCTGGGAGCACAGTGTGTTCCCTGAGGTTCTCGTGGATCAGCCAGGAGCCCAAGACCAAGTTAAGGTCTGGCTGCAGGCAGTGCCACTCCTGGACCTGTCTCACCTGGGAGTGGCAGTTGTTTCTAGGTGGAAACTGATCTGGGCAGACTGGAGATGCTGGTTTCTGAGCCCCAGGCAGGATCTCTAGCTGGGGTGTTTTTTTGTTTGTTTATTTTTGGCTGTGCTGCTTGCAGAATCTTCGTTCCCTGACCAGGGATTTGATTGAACCCTGGTCATGGCAGTGCGAGTAAGCTGACTCTAGTGCCTGGCTCTTACTTCTTTCTTGGAGTCATGACACCTGTGTTGGATGGATTTACATCAATGGAACATGTTTAGATTAGAAACGTAGCTAGATACAGTTGTAAGGTGCAACTCGGAGTTTGTGTGTTGAAATTTTCTCCTGTATTCATCATTACTTTCTGTTGTTGGGATTAGAACAAAATCTTTTTCACCTGGAATGAAAATGGCGCTGGCCTGCTCACATCTTTCCCAAGCTAATACTTCCCCAGAATCCTGACTGTCCTGCATTTTCATCTTAAACCATTTGCTCTGATCTGCTTTAGTTTTAATCTGAAGGCTGTCTTTGACTGTGAGTAGATGCTTCCTGCCAGATAATAGAGAATGTGGTTTTGAAGATTTCTTTTCCTACTTTCAGCCATTCGTAGAGCTCAGTGGAAGTAGAAAGAAAAAGGAATTTTGAAAGAATAAAAATAATATATGTCTGTATTGTGTTTTTCTGTAAGCTGTACACCAGTGATACTGGTAGATGCTACTGTAAGAAAAATATGGCTTTATGGGCAAAACACCTTATTTACACCAGTGATTCTCAAAGTGTGACCCAGACCCAGCAGGGATAGTGGAAAAATGAATTTTGGGGTCTATCCTTAGAACCACTGAACCAAAAACTCAGGGGCAGGGACCCCAAATCTGTATTTTAACAAATCTACAGGTAAGTCTGATGCATAATTGAATTTGGAAAATGCTGATTTAGACTATAAGATGAGTAAATGCAGGTAAATGCATTTTTTTCATATATGAAGTTGAATAATACTGTATTTAACTTCTAAGCAACTGGAGGGAAGAATTCAACCTGACATGAAATGAATTACTAGATTATGGAATTAATATTTTACATATCTGAAATCATTGGACACAGATTCTTCTAATGATAAAGCAGCAGGCATCTGGGTTCAAACCCAGATTGGTGGTTGGAGTAAAGGTGTCTGACCAGAGCAGAGGGTTATTATCTAGCGTTTGAAGAATGAATCATCTTAAACATGGGAGAAACATTTGACTTATGTGTCAAAAAGAAAGGTATGAAACCAAGTGGATACATTTTTTTCTGCCAAAATTTAAAAATACTGGTTTTATGTTTAAAGCACTTTTTCACACATGTACAGCTCTTTTTAGCAATGACTTGTAGACATGGCTCAGAAATATCCAAAAAACAAACTCCAGGATCCAGAAATTCCTTGTCACATTTCATTGCAAGCTTTGTATAAAGCTCTCTGGGATCAGTTACTGGATTAATTGTTCCAACAAACCTAAGATGTGATATCACCAAATTCAGCTTTTGACAGACAGGATAAGATGGATGTTGTGTAAAGAAGAAATGTAATTCACATATATTTGAATACACTTATGAAATAACTTCAATTTATGCCTTGAATGGCATAGACGCTGAAACTCTAATCTTACCTCTTTCCCCTCCTCCCACCCGTTGCAAAAAGAAAAACAAAAGCCAGGATGAGTATTAACTATGATTATTCACTATATTTAAAACCTCTACAACTTGGCAAGAATATGTGCTAAACTGTGGTTCTGTAAAAAGTTAATGGGACGTCTGGGTGTACTTTACTAAGGAAATAAACGTCCTGAGTGCAGCAGTAAGCTATCTGAAAGATTTTGCTGAGGTTTATTATCCTGCCTTGTATTTTGAAATGAACCACAAATTTCAATGTGAAATCAATCCTGAGGCATGGCATAATTTATCTCGTGCACAATGCTAATCTCTGCTTGTCCACAGGCTTAGTTTCTGACTTTTCCAACATCTCTGCAGTGCCTGAAACTCTAGATGATGATGCGATGAATACGCAGCATTTTATTTATTAGAGAAAACTTGGCTGAATCGACCAGATTCCTGCAGTTGGACTGTAATACACAGCTGGATAATTGGAAAACTTTCAAATATCCATTGGGTTGTTTTCATACAGGGTTCTGGTGTCAGATAGATGGTGTGTGTGTGTGTGTGTGTGTGTGCGTGCGCACATGTGTGTGTGTGTTGAGCAGCCACTGCAAAAAATCAAAATAAATGAGACATATTAATTAGTACAAGAGGACACAAAATCCAAGAAGGCAGTGTCCCATCTAATTTAAAATACTTCATCAAAATGGGTCAGAATAGTTGGATAATTATCTATGAATGGCATAACCATCCTATTTTGAAAAGATGAAAATAAATCTTGGAAAGAGCAACTTACCAACTCTAATTTCCTGTTTCTGTCCCCTCTGCCCCAAATCTGACTATCTTCACGAACAATTAGGTAAAGCTCTAAGGCTACACTTAATTATATTTATTGCAGGTTGAATGTTATTCCTATTTTATATACTACAACTCAAAACTGTCTGGACATTACAATATTATTACCCTGCCCTCCCCTCTTTTTAAATAAAGACATTTAGGCTTTTTTTTTTTTTTAACCTGAGTGCTTAAAATAAGTTCACATTTGCTGTTTGAGATACATAGAGTCTCAAACCCTAGCACATACGTTTAGGACTAAGCTACAAATGTTCAGAAGCCACAGATTTAGGAAAACATAATAAGCAGCTCTCCAGGTCTTTTTGGAGGTAAATACAAACCATGTACCTATAAAAGTGCGCTCTCCCTTCAAGGGTAGGACCAGCACTTTGCTTTGGGAAGTGGCAAAGCCATCTGGAAATTTCATGGCCTCTCAGTGAATGCAAGGCCACCTAAGGGCATATGTGGGGACAGTGACCTTGGTAGGTGCTGGCCACACTGGGAACACACTTCCTAGAAAGAGGGTGTGCGGTGGTACCCCCTGGGGCCATCCAGGCTGTTTAGGAAGAAGTGCAAGCTTCAGGATCCACTCCCTGCTCACCTCACCATTCAGAGCCACTGAGTGCATGAAATCACAGCCTGGGAGTTTAGAGAAATCAACACATCCCCAAAAAATGCTGAGAGGGTTTCTCTGGTGATACCAGCAGGTTTGGGACGCTGTAAGAAGTTTCTTCCCTCTAACTCATCCCAACCTCTCCCAAATAAATCAATCCCAGGACAGGACAAACAGCTGCATAAGCAGTTGTGCACTGCTGGACAGCCGGCCCAGTCAGAAGCATGTTCTGTCAGCAGTTTAAGGCACAGTGTGCATGGCTGAGACCTGGCAGAAAGATGCCCGGGGCTCATTTCAGAGAGGAACCCTGCCCAGTTCCTAGGTCAGCAATCATGGTGCATGAAACATGGAAACAACCTGTCCCAGATTTCCTCTGAGACATTTAGCCTGGAACTATAGTTTCTCAAGAGTTCACAGCAAATATGTTAAAAAAAAAAAAATTAGGCTTTGGATCAAATATCTTTGCTTAAGACTAAAACTAATCAAGACCAGTATGACAGAATATTTAACATAAAAGCATCTGATGCTTTGTAAGCACCAATCCACATTATGGTAATACCCTGTCCATGTTTATTGTGTACTTATAAAAAGCACCAATATAGGAGTAAAACACTTTTAGATGTAAACACTCAAGACAAAGCTAAGTTCCTAGTATTTTTCCCACCACCTGGGAAGAGATTTTTAAAAATAAATTTGGAACTGTGAATTACCAGCTATTTTTCTTCTGATTCCTATAAAACAATTATATTGAGGTTCAGGTTGAAACTTGGCTTGTTTGCTCCTCTTGGTCTACTTTTAGGTCCTGGTAATGATTTTTGTTTGTTGGGCTGCACCTCACGGCATGCAGGATCTTAGTTTCCCAACCAGGGAAGGAACCCCCAGCCCTAGCAGTAGAAGAAGCATGGAGTCTTAACCACTGGACTGCCAGGGAAGTCCCCTGATAATGATTTCTTGACAGTCATGCAGAATATGGCTTATTATGTATTACTTTCTTAAGGAACCACCTTGGGGAAGTCCTAATTTTCACAACTGAAATCTAAAATTAGGAGGGTGACTTGAGCCCTGCTGGACATCACTGTCAACTCTGGAATGCTCTTCCTGTTATGTCCAGCTGAAAGAATTCCTAACACTGTCACACATATTCTACAGAATGACAGGCCTAGAGTCCCTTCAACATTCAGAAAGGACCCACGATTTGTCACTTCATACCTGCAATCTGCCAGACACTGACCAGATTCCCAGAGGCATCAACTGAGAAACAGTAAACATTCCATGACACCATCTTTTCACCTTCCCTGTGTCATCCTCACTCCAGGGAGAAAGCAAAGAGGAAACTGCTCAAGGAAAGATACAGAACAGAGAAGTTTATTTTACACTATCCGTCCAAGAAACAATCTGCGTAAAACCAGTGCAAAATGTGTAACAGAATCCGTAAGTGTGTCTCAGCTCCAAAAGCCCGAAGTGGTGATTCCCTCTCCCGCTCCTCCGGCAAGCAGGTGCCCCTCGGCCAAGGCCGGCCTCCGTGGGCACCATCGACAGAAACATTCAACCCATTTGTAGCAGGTTATTTTTACAGTTCATACCAGAGTGTGTACAGGGGAAAGGGAAAACCATACCGAATGAATAGGTGATCAGTGCTTAAAGTAAATACATGGGGCAGCACGGGGCGAGAATCCACAGTTTCAATAAATACAGGTGAACAAGCATGGGTGGGTCTCAACTCCGTGCAATTGTCTGCGGAGTAATTCAGCGTCGGACAGAACCCAGCAGAGCTGCTGAGCAGCCATTGGCAACAACATCCACAGTAACAGGCCCTTGAGTGAGTGCACCCAACACATTCTGCGTTTCCAAGGTGTCAGTTCTGTTTCTCCTTCCTGTGTTCCCTCCCCACCCCCCGGGGAAGGGAGCAGGGCGCAGGGGCAGCTGGGCGTGGCGACTGGGAGGAGACGCTGGCCCTCGAGCCAGCAGTCGGGGTCCAGTGTACTCAGTACGAGGGGCGGTGTCTGTGCAAAGTGCGCTTCTCCACTTCCCGAGAAACCAGTGTCTGCAACTCCTGCCTCCAGGTCACACTCCCTGCCCTCCCAAACACCAAACCAAGAGCAGTCTCAGAGTCTCAGGTGGGAGGCACCTGCCGTGCCGGCTGCCTGGTGCTCAGGATGGAGAGGTAACCGGGGCAGGCAGGCTTCAACTATTGCTTGAGAGGCTAGAAAGAACTGGGGAGAGAGTGATGGTCAGAATGGACAGGCGGGCAGCTCTATTCTTCCTAGAAAACCCAGGGCCTTAGGGCAGGCCCCCGGGTGTGACGAGAAGAAGTTTGTCCAGAGGCCTCTCCAGCCGCTCCTCTGATGGGCGCTAAATCCACGCAAGCTCCAATGCACTTGGGACTCGACCCCAGAGGACGCAGCTGGGACCCCAGTGGATCAGTGAGGATCCAGAGCCCGGTGAGAGAAGATGCGAGGAAAAAAGTCCATCTCTGGAAGGAAAAGAAGAAAAGGGAGGAGCCCCCAAAGCCAAACAACCCCCAGACTCAGGAACCTAGAAATCAGCCCAAAACATAAGGAAAATCCCAAACGCTCCCTGTCACGCGTGGACCCCCTCCTCTTTCTTCTCCGCAGTCTCGGCTCATACATTAGGCCGGTCTTCCATCCAATAACTTAAAAAAGGAGGAGGGATATATGCTAAGTTTGCCTGGCTCGGGCCAGTTAGCAGCCAGTTTTTCTAGAATCTCAGTCACTGTTCAAAAATGGGGCTTGAAAATTCACGCGGAGGTCGGAGTCTTCACGTGGAGGAGGGCAGAGCCGGAGTCGGGGTGAGGGTCCGGGACTGGCGGCTCGGGAGGCGGTAGTGGGTAGGGGGGTAGGGGCAGGGCCTGGGAGGAGTCAGGGGGAGCGGAGGCCTGCGGGCAGCGCGGAGGCGGACTCGGGCGCCCGCTTGTATTGCACAGAAGGAGGGGCCGAGCTGGGCGCGGCCGCGGGTCAGTGGTCCCCGCACATGGGCAGGTTCACAAAGGTGAACACGTTGAA
>SJXQ01003987.1:245458-263595 GCA_006408695.1 Aepyceros melampus | reverse complement strand
GGTGCGGATTTTCCCACCGATGCAAGCAATTCTGCGACACCAGCTGGGTGTCCTTCATCTGACACTACCTACCTGGAGGCACCATCAGGTCCCACAGGCTAGGGCTCAGCCCTGCAAGGCTGTATCCCCCACCCCTACTGGAGACGCAGGTACAAGTCTAGGTTGTCGCCTGTGCTTCTGATGAGCAGGTTATAGATCTGAGGTTCACACAGAGGTTCCAAAAAGGAACCCCCTCCTCGGGGTCAGCTGGTTTGCTGGAGGGCTCACAGAGCGCAGAGAAACCCTTTCCTTACTACTTCACTGGGTTATTCAAACACAATGTGACTCAGACGGACAAGACATGCAGGGCGATGTGAGGGGAAAGGTTCAGGGTTCCAGGCCTCTCGGGGCCCACTCTCCCTGTATCTCCACGTGTTCCCAGAAGTTCTCTGAACCCTGTTGTTTTGAGGCTTTTATGGAGGCCTCGTTACAGAGGCACAACTGATTAAATCTACAGCTGCTGCTGACCGAGGGACTTCCAGCCCCTCTCTCTGCCCCAGAGTTCACAGTATTGGAAAGCAAAGTTCCAGCCCTCAAACCACAGGGTTGGTTCTCCTGCCAACCAGCTCCATCCTTAGGTGCTATCCTAAAGTCACCTCATTCACATAAAAAGATAATTCTGAGGCTTTTAGGAGCTCTGTGCTAGAAAAAAAGGCCAAACATAAATTTTTTACTACAAATCGCAGTATTACACAAGGCCATGGAGCTGTAAGGGGTCACATCAGGCTTGAGCCTGAAAATTCTAGACTCTTTGATGCCCCTTGCAGGGCACAGGAGAAAAGCCAGGGCTTTCTCCACCTGCTAAGAGCTCTCTAGGCTTGGATCTGGGCCCCTCTTACCATCTTGGTGGGACCACCTGACTCCCTGGAGCCCATGCGGCACCTGTGGTCTGTGTCTGTGGCTCCTCCTCCAGCCCTGGAAGAGCCACCACCCCCCTCTCTGGTCACACCTGCCCACCCCCTGGGGTCACCCCCCCACACACCGGAATAAAGTCCTCACCCCATCCTCATCTTCAGAATAGAGTGGTTTTGGGAGAGATCTAAAACTTTGATGGTGAGACTGAATCTACTTCAGGCCTTGGTGACCCAAGAAAGACCCTATCTCCCTCCAAATATCACCTCATTTCTCCTAAAATCTAAAGACCAAGATTCACCTTAAGGGGATTGGGTGGTGTCATTGCAGCCCCTAGGGCCTTGCTAGAACAGTCTTGAGAAGAACCATTCATTGCGAAGCCCCCAGACGATCCCCAGTTACCCCACTGGGTCTGTGGGAACAGCCTGTGGCCAAGCCCTGGCAATGGTTTCTGCATATTCCTGGTTTCCATGGTGTCAGTATTCCTGCCAAGGTCAAGTGCAAGCTGCCCACGTGGCCTCACTGAGAGTGGAGTGGGGAAGAGCGCTGTGCAGCTGTCCCAGGGTTGGGGCAGGGTTTGCAGAAAAAGAAAAACTGGCCTGGCAACTGGAACAGAAACTGCATACCAGCAGATAGACTTAAGCCTGTTCATCCTCGAGAACATTCTTCATTGAGAAGGAAGACATCGTAGCATTGAGAACCGACTGGTAGGTTCTGGGTGCACTGGCTGAGTCAGACACAGCTTTGCTCTCAGAGGGTGAGGGAAGATGACACCCCACCCCCACCACGTGACTGCAGAGGCAGTGGACATGGCTGGGTGGCTTCTCGGAGGAGGTGACAGCTGGAGGACAGCCGGCATTAGAAGGAGGACCTTGGGAAGAGCCTTCCTCCATGTGGCCAGAGTTTCCGGAAACATTCTCCTCATCCTTGCCCTTTCTGGCTGACCACCCCTCAGCCTCCTTCTGAATGGTTTTCTCACTACCTGACATCAGAGTTCGGTCCTGGTTCTCTTCTCTGTTTACACTTACTCCCTGTATGAGCTTTAGGCTTAACAACTCATAGCAACACTCTTGACTGTCAAAGGTCTTGCCTCTGAATTTATCTCACTGCCTGCCTGATGTCTCCACCAGGATGACCCTCAGATACATCACACTCATCTGGTTCTAAGCACAACCCTGGATCCTGTCGCTTAAATATGCACTCCCACCCTGGCTCCCCTGGGGACTCTCTCCCCCAGGTCACATATTGTTTTTCTTACAGATGCTTCATAACTGGTCTGAATGCCACCTGTCTTGACTGGCTTCACGATGGTGTGATCACTCACCTAGAGCCAGACATCCTGGAATGTGAAGTCAACTGGGCCTTAGGAAGCATCACTATGAACAAAGCTAGTGGAGGTGATGGAATTCCAGTTGAGCTATTTCAAATCCTGAAAGATGATGCTGTGACAGTGCTGTCAGCAAATTTGGAAAACTCAGCAGTGGCCACAGGACTGGAAAAGGTCAGTTTTTATTCCAATCCCAAAGAAAGGCAATGCCAAAGAATGCTCAAACTACTGCACGATTGCACTCATCCACATGCTAGTAAAGTAATGCTCAAAATTCTCCAAGCCAGGCTTCAACAGTATGTGAACTGTGAACTTCCAGATGTTCAAGCTGGTTTTAGAAAAGGCAGAGGAACCAGAGATCAAATTGCCAACATCTGTTGGATCATCAAAAAAGCAAGACAGTTCCAGAAAACATCTATTTCCGCTTTATTGACTATGCCAAAGCTTTTGACTGTGTGGATCAAAACAAACTGTGGAAAATTCTGAGAGAGATGGGAATACCAGACCACCTGATCTGCTTCTTGAGAAATCTGTATGCAGGTCAAGAAGCAACAGTTAGAACTGGACATGGAATAGACTGGTTCCAAACTGGGAAAGTAGTACATCAAGGCTGTATATTGTCACCCTGCTTATTTAACTTGTATGCAGAGTACATCATGAGAAATGCTGGACTGGATGAAACACAATCTGGAATCAAGATTGCTGGGAAAAATATCAATAACTTCACATATGCAGATGACACCACCCTTATGACAGAAAGTGAAGAACTAAAGAGTCTCTTGAAAGTGAAAGAGGAGAGTGAAAAAGTTGGCATAAAGCTCAACATTCAGAAAACTAAGATCATGGCACTGGTCCCATCACTTCATGGCAAATAGATGGGGAAACAGTGGAAACAGTGGCAGACTTTATTTTTTGGGGGGGCTCCAAAATCACTGCAGATGGTGATTGCAACCATGAAATTAAAAGATGCTTACTCCTTGGAAGAAAAGTTACGACCAACCTAGATAGCATATTCAAAAGCAGAGACATTACTTGCCAACAAAGATCTGTCTAGTCAAAGCTATGGTTTTTCTAATAGTCATGAATGGATGTGAGAGTTGGACTATAAAGAAAGCTGAGCCCCGAAGAATGGATGCTTCTGAACTGTGGTGCTGGAGAAGACTCTTTAGAGTCCCTTGGACAGCAAGGAGATCCAACCAGTCCAACCTAAAGGAAATCAGTCCCGAATATTCATTGGAAAGACTGATGCTGAAGCTGAAACTCCAATACTGTGGCTACCTGATGTGAAGAACTGACTCATTTGAAAAGACCCTGATGCTGGGAAAGATTGAAGGCAGGAGGAGAAGGGGACGACAGAGGATGAGATGGTTGGATGGCATCACCTACTCAATGGACATGAATTTGAGTAAGATCTGGGAGTTGGTGATGGACAGGGAAGCCTGGCGTGCTGCAGTCCATGGGGTGGCAAAGAGTCAGACTTGACTGAGTGACTGAACTGAACTGAACTAACCCTTTCCCCACACTACAGCTAGAATTCTCTTCCTCAAAGGACGGACAATCACACCACCCCCTTCCTTGTCCCCACGACCATGGCTCCCAGTGTCCCTGCCCACATGGCCTCTCTGGGCTCCAGTTCACCCCTGCCACGCATCCCTGTCCATCCCACACCCCCTACCACAGCCCCAGGCAGAGGAACTGTCCTCGGGTCCTTCAGTGCCTGGAACATTCTCGTATCTTGGGTCTTCTACTAGCCGTTCCTTAGCTTAGAAAAAGCCTCTCACCTTCACCTGCTTCACTTCTGATAATCTCAGTTTCTCCGGGTAAGGGTCGTTTCCTCACACGCATCCAGGTGCCCTGGCCCCAGCACACAAGCCACATGCTGCTCTGAATGCTGCACGGCCAGTTCTCAGGAGGGCAGGGGTCACACTGTGTGGTTATGCCCTCCCGGAGGCGGGGGCTCCAAGAGTAGAGGACAGTGTCTGTCCGGCTCACTGAGGCAGCCCCAGCGACGGCTACCAGCTCAGCACAGAGAAGGCAGTCAATTCGTGTCTGAGTAGCAGAAGAGTGACCTGAACAGAGGCCTGGGGGCAGAACGCTTCCAATCACTTCTTTTTACCTCCATGGATTCTGGAATAAGGTGGACTCTTGCTTGGAGAGAGAGAAAGACAGACTCCCTTGCTGCCCCTGTTCACTGCTTCTTTCTTTTATGTTTCTAAGCCCCAGCTCAGAAATCTAGATTTTGCCCTAGCTGCATGGAGCCTGCCTGGTGACTTTCTTAGTTTGGTGGGAGCAGGTGGGAGAGACTTATCACCGAAATGGAATAAGAAGTACTCATTTTCCAAACTGACTTTTAGAAATAGCTATTACTTGGGGGCACTTATGTAGCTAGCTGGCTTCTGAGCAAGACACAAGTACTGAGAAATGTCAAAATTTGTGCAACTGCCTTCCTTCCTCGCTGTCAGATGCCTGAACCTAATACTTTGCACAAAACAGCTGTCTCAGTGGTAATTATCCAGTAATCATGACCTGGAAATCCATCTAGGCGAGATGGAAAAATGGCTTTAGAACTGTAGCAGCTTGCTTGCGAGGGTGGGGAGGCCATTAAATCCACACAGGCCACTGAGTACTGATATCAGAGAGACAGGAAGATGTCATGGGGTCACTGAAATGCTAACAGGTGGAGGCCCCTGACTGTCCTTTCAGAAGGAACACTCTCTCCTGGAAAAAGCTGGAGGCGGAGATGAGGGAAGACTAAACATTCAAGACCCATAAGCCTCTAAATTTGCTTTTCCATGAGCCTGAAATTAGCTTTCCAAGCAACTTCTGCATCTTGGCCTAAAGTTACACATGCCCCTACAGTGTGGCTGGGTGTGGGGGTGCTGGCCCAGAGGGCCGACGGAAGCTGTGGAGGGACCAGGGCGTGGACAAATGGGTCACCTTCAGGGAAGGATCCAGAGTGGTTCCTCTGACATGCAGATGGAAACAGCGGTAGACTCACCTCTTACTGCAGCTGCAGGCAGTGGCTGTTTGAGCTGCACCAATGCCTGTGGGATTTTACTCCTAACTTTTTCTGGATGTCTGAGAATCACCACCATGAATGTACATTATTTAACTGGGCTGAAATACAGCAACGCTGTAGGAGGTTGATGTGTGAGGAATGCTCATCCCTACAATTGAGGAAATAAAATGTATTCTCTATTTAAACAAGGTAAATGTTCTGCTGCATGGATAGCAAACGCCAAGGGGACAATGTCTCACACTCAGGCTCCAGCAGCAGGGAAACAGTGTGGGTACATCACTGTCGGACAGAGTCGGTCTTCACTTGTTCCAGCCACGTGTCAAGTGCTTGAATGTCTCATGGGACTAGTGGCTGACTGTATTCCACATTCCATGGCTGGAACATTTCCATCATTGCAGAAAGTTCAACTGGGCAGGCTCTGCTCCAGAGTTTTCCCTGATTAGAATTCTCTAGTTAAAGTTTCTCTAATTTTCTATGACTTGGAAGAAAAGCTATGACAAACCTAGACAATGTATTAAAAAGCAGAGACATCACTTTGCTGACAAAGGTCCATCTAGTCAAAGGTATGGTTTCTCCAGTAGTCATGTATGGATATGAGAGCTGGACCATAAAGAAGGCTGAGCACTGAAGAACTGATGCTTTTGAGCCATGATGTTGAAGAAGACTCTTGAGAGTCCCTTGGACTGCAAGGAGATCAAACCAGTCAATCCTAAAGGAAATCAACCCTGAGTATTCATTGGAAGGACTGATGCTAAAACTCTGGCCATCTGATGTGAAGAGCCGACTCACTGGAAAAGACACTGATGCTGGGAAAGATTGAAGACAGGAGGAGAAGGGGATGACAGAGAACGAGATGGTTGAATGGCATCACTGACTTAAAGGGCAGAAGTTTGAGTAGCTCCAGGAGATGGTGAAGGACAGGGAAGCCTGAGGTGCTGTAGTCCATGGGGTCGTGAAGAGTCAGACATGACTGAGCGACTGAACAACAACAACAAATTTTCTATGAAGATCATAAGTTACTTTTATAATCAGAAAAAAGGACTAAAAAAAGGAAAGTTTAATTTGTGGACTGTTGGAAAAACCCAGGAGATTATTTTGGGAATGGCAAAACAGAATCAAGGTGACTGGTATCGAAAGGAACTAGCAAGGCTTAACTGGAAAATACCGAAAATACTGAAAATACAGAAAAGGATGTGTTCCCCAGAAGGGAGGCGGTCCCTACGTGACCCAGGAAAAGGCGCTCAGAGGCTGGATGAGAGGGAGTGGAGGGGCAGCTTGGGATGGCAGAGAGACAGACTCTACAATAGCAGGGCACTCGTGGACCGTGGCTGCTCTACAGCCCCAGTAAGAGGTTATCCAGCAGGTCCCTCCTGTCTGGACTCCACTCTCAACCTGGCACCCCAGACCGCAGGATTCATTCATGTCTCCTCCCCTTCCTGGGTAGCCAGCTCCATGAATGACCTGGAGCCCCCTTACATGTAGGTGGGAATGTGTGATTTATGGGAAAGAATATGAAAAAGACAATGCATATAGATGTATAATTGAATCACTTTGCTGTACATCAGAAACTAACACAACACTGTAAATCAACTATAGTCCAATAAAATAAATTTTTAAAAAACCAATATGGGGAAAGATGAAAAAAAAATCAACTCACACACAAAAAACCATTACCCTCTAATGGAGAATTGGGTAAAGGGCATAAAGAGATAATTATCTGAAGGAAGAATCTAAAAGGCCAATGCATGTGAAAAAGAACACTTGGTCTCTCTGGTAATTAAAGTAAGATTGACTAAAACACAGTTAAAAAAAAAAACAAACCTCATGCTGCTGAATCTCATAAAACCCATCAAAAACGTCATTATGTTAATCTGTGTATCTCATCATTTTGAGTGTCATCATTTTTGATTAACTAAGGCACCCACATGGTCTGCCCTGCATGAATTCTAGGCTACATGCCCGCAGGCTTGCTCTGCTCCACTTACATGGGGCCCCTTCCTGTTCTCCAACAGGCTGAGTGCATATCTGCCTCAGGGCCTTTGCACAGCTGTTCTTTTGCCTGGAATGCTTTTGCTCTGCCCTGTCCCAGTTTCTCCATGATTGCCTCTTCTCTAGTTATTCAGACTTCAACTCACAGTCACCTCTTGTAAGGCGCTTTCCCAGAACCCCCTCTGTCACCACATAATCTCCCAATTTCGCAGACAGCAGAGAAGAGATCTCAGCTCCTTAGGACACATAATGCTTCCTTCCAATGTCTTGTGCTTATCTTAACTCTCTGGTGAAATCATCCTGCCAACAGGTAGATTCACACGAACCAAATATGTATGGCCTTTCTCACCATGTGTCTGGAAACTTCAATGGACATACTCTCCCTACTTGAAACAGCTGCAAGGGAAGCAACTTGGAAACAACCATCATCTGATAAATGAGCCACGATATTTTCTTTGGAAAACACACTTACCTACAACATATACAGATAGACTAAAGCATACTCAATGACATGTTCAGAGAAGCACCAACACTGGGTTGGGTATGAATACTGCAGAGGCGTCATCATTTTTTTCCTCCCTGACGCAGAGAGAAACCTCTAACTGCAGTTTCTCCCTCCATCTCTGAACAGTGGCTGGGACAGGAGTGCCCCTCAGCAGAGGGGGAACACTTGGGCAGGCTGGGAAAGAGCACTGGCATCTAGCTGGAACTCCCAAGTCCCCATCTGCAAATCCACCTGGAGTCAGAGTTGGCTTGGTCTTGTGAAAGAGCGTGGGGCCGTCACTGCGGAGTGTGACGGTCACCAGATCCCTGGCAGGGATGGCGTCATGTACTTTGTGTCCTTCCCGTCAGGAATAACATATTTTGAGTGCAAAATAAATCTGCAGAGCGAGGGTTGGCGAATTAGGGCCTGTGGGCCAAACCTGGCCCCTCTGCTGTTTTTGCAGAGTCATGAGTGAAGAAGGGTTTTTTACATTTTTCATTGGTTGAAAAGTTTTGAAAAGAATCATAATGTGTCACGACATGTGAAAGTCATATGAAATTCAAATTTCAGTTTCTATATGTGAAGTCGGACTGAAACAGCCACGTTTATTGACCCGCCATCACCTGTTGCTGCCTTCAGGCCAACAGAGCAGAGCTGATGACGACTGTGATGGAGACCATCTAGGCCACGGGGCCTAAGGTATTTACCACCTGACCCTTTCCCGAAGCTTGTAACAGCTCCATCTGCTCTTGAGTCCTGAATGTCCCTACGTGGGCCTGACCTTGAGAAGACTTGGCCAGGAGAATTTGTTTCCTTTCAATGCGAGTGTTTCCACACCTCCTCTGCCCTGAGACATAGTCCCAGTGGCTGAGGTCACCAGGGAGAAAATTCCACTTACATAGGATCCGTAATCCACAGCCAGGGTCTGCAGTGCCCAGGGGAGACCGAGCCCAATGAGGATGTCAAAAACATTGCTCCCAATGGAGTTGGACACGGCCATGTCCCCCATGCCTGCAAGGACAAGAGGTCACTGGAGTGAGGAAGGTGGTCCCTGAGGGGTGCCCTGGCCCTTGAAGACTCTCTCCAGCCCTTGGTCTGACAGCCAGAGACCTGGTGGGCAGGTGAGCCGGCCCAGGTGCTCGGGTCTGTCCCGGACCATCCATTACTGTAGGATGATTCCGATTATAAAATAGTCATTGAATATGTATTTTCAATACATAGAATAAAATACACATTCTATTGAACTGCTGAGCTTTACTTCAAATATGATCATTGGTTAAATGTAATTCAAAAAACTAAATCTGGTTGCAAAAATTCTGAACTATTCTGTGGAGAGGAAGAAACTCAACAGCCTATAAAGGGCTCATGAGTTCACCAACCCACACAGTTCAGTGTCATTACCCATCTGCTCCATATCCATATCTTCTAAATAACTGAGCAACATTAAGGACAATAACATAACCAGTAGGATTTTGTGAGGACCAGTGGGGACACTTTGCCAAGTGTGGGAGCTACACGTTGTTTGCTGAAAACCCATCTCCCGCACAAATCAGGTTCATAAATGAGAGTAGGTGCTGGGGGGGGTGTGGCCATCTGGGGGGCTTGGACCCAGGAGTGGATAGACTGTAATCTTGATTTTGAGAGTAGGAGGGTCTGTCACACACTGAAGAGTAACGTCTGGCACTTAGGCTATGGGGTCCATCCTCTCTAAGCTCAGTTTCCTCATCCATGAAATGGGTATATGACTGTCCCTAATTCATAGAACTGTTAAATTAAGTAAGATCATGTGTCCAAATTGCTCTGTTCAGTGTGGGGCTATCATCAGCAGATGTCAGCTATCACTGTATTTCTTACTATTTTTAATAATAGAAGCAATACAACCTCGGAGGGAATGAGGGGACACCCTAGAATACGAAAGGGTATAAAGTATACCTATATAGGTATATAGTATACCTAGTATGTAGAAAGGGTCTCTGCCTTGCTCGAGGGTGGACCTTCTGGCTTGTATCCCTGTTATTCTGATACCAGCAAGCCTTCTGACCAACCTGGCACTGAGGTGGCCAGTGCTCCTGAACAGCTGCAATGCGGTGCCCTGGTAACTGCCACACAAGCTCCCCCTACCCCCTAAGTAGGGAGGCTTGGCTTCCCTCCCAGCCCTCCCCATGTGGGCCCCACCTTGTCTGGCCACAATGAGGCTGGCCATGCAGTCGGGCACGCTGGTTCCAGCCGCCAGGAAGGTGATCCCCATGATGACGTCAGGAATCCCCAGCGTGTAGCCGATGATTGTGACCTGGGGGTGGGGGTGGGGGTAGGAGGGAGGCAGGAAGAGGTGGTGAGCGGAGGGCCGATGCCAGCCCTGCCTGCCTGTCGACCCTGTCACCAAAGCTGAAGTGTCTGCGATCTGGGCAATCTAGGGGCAGCGTCTGTGTTCCGTGTCAAAGACAGAGGGCCAGGAATGCCTCAGGGAACAGAGAGGTAGAGTTACAGAGCCCACGCTTTCCAAAGACTGGCTTTTTCACACGTTCCTTCGGGTGAGGCAGGCGGCCTGAGAGAGGAGAAACAGAGTTGCTGGAAAAAGGCAACGGCGGGACAGGTTTTGAACTCAGGATGTTCCTGGGGACCCAGAATGGATGGCTGCCATGCTGTGCTAGGAAATCCACTGTCCAAGTCTCAGGTGGGCTGCATGACGAGACTTTACAAGAGTTGGGAGGGGGCTGAATAACACCACCCAGTCCGGTAGGAAAAGCTGCCAGCTGCCGATTCCTTCCCTCCTTTCCTGGCAGCTTGGGAACGTCATCTGCCCACATCACCCTCTGCTCCATGGTGGCTTACATCTGCCCAGAACTCAGGCGCTTTTAGTGTAACTTACTGAACTCTCACTACAACCCCAGGGTATACCTACTGGTGTTATCTCCATTCTCCGAGTGGCCTTGGGACATCCCCTGCCCAGAGAGCAGGCCCGTGGGCATGAGCAGCACCTCTGTGTACACAGGGGGAGGGGTTGAGTCAACCCCAGAGGCAGTGCTTCTATTCTGTAAATGAGCTCATTCTAGCTCCCAGTTTTCAGATGGGCAAACTGGGAGGACAGCAGTGGGGGGGACGGAGTGACCAGGGGCAGGTGGCACAAGTGAGTGAGTGGAAAGAGACCCATTCCGGGTGCCCTGGCCTCAGGAGAGGACAACATGCAGGAGCTAAATGTTAGGTCATTGTGGGATGCTCCCTCCCTCACGTTCTATAAAACTGCCAGAAATGCAGATGGCATGTGGCCAGTACCCACTCCTGCCAGCTCTTCCAGGATCCCTGCATGGGAGTCTGGCCTCACTCTCTCTCCTCCAAAGGTTTGGGGGACGTTATTTAAATCTTCTAGGATGCCTGGCTTGGTCTCTTTCAAGCAGAGGCTATGTGTCTCATTTCTGCCCAGTTCTGGACTGGATTTGCGGTGGCCTCGGATTCTCTGCCTTCCACGCTCCAGGGAGGAAAGGGAGACACAGAAACACAACAGCTTCTTGTGGCTGCTCTGGAGCCTTTTGTGAATGGAGCTGCAAGCATCCTGCTCACCCTTGTTTTTCTGTTCTCACCCTCAGTGGGGTCCCTGCACGAATTGGTTTGGCTCCGTGGGGCTCGAGCTGGGAAGAGGATCCTGTCCCCACTGTGCCTGCGGTTACCATGGTTACAGCTGAGGTTAGCGTGCTGGGAAGCGATTCTCCAGGTCTCTGTACTAGGTCTTGAGGGTTTCTCCTGGTCTCCCCTTACTCCCAGCCCTTTCCCAGGGCTTCTCCAAACCTCCCCCAGAGTAGAAGGAGGCAAACAGAAAGAGGGTGAGCCTAAGATCTGTCAGCTACTTTCCATGTTAGTGGACTTCAGAGAAAAACCACTGGACACCTGGAGGTCAGGGATACCAATGCTATTCCCCAAAGTTGGCACCCAACGAAAAGGTCAAATAAAAACTGTGATGGACACAGCATGAGGGAGAGACCCCTGCCTATGCGATTTGGATTGGAGAAGAAGATGTTTGTGATGCTGAAGGGAGGGGATAATTATGAGCTAGTTGTATCAGGAAGCCCTTTCCCAGGGCTTCTCCAAACCTCCCCCAGAGTAGAAGGAGGCAAACAGAAAGAGGGTGAGCCTAAGATCTGTCAGCTACTTTCCATGTTAGTGGACTTCAGAGAAAAACCACTGGACACCTGGAGGTCAGGGATACCAATGCTATTCCCCAAAGTTGGCACCCAACGAAAAGGTCAAATAAAAACTGTGATGGACACAGCATGAGGGAGAGACCCCTGCCTATGCGATTTGGATTGGAGAAGAAGTTGTTTGTGATGCTGAAGGGAGGGGATAATTATGAGCTAGTTGTATCAGGTTTACACATTTGTTATTACCTACAAAATAATCTTTTCAGAAGTTTTTTAGCCCTTGAGTTTAATTCTCCAGCATTTATATTTCATCTCTACCCGATGCTCAAGCACAATTAGATGTACATATGTCATGGTTTTTAATTTCTTCCCAATTCCAATTATAATGAATTAGGGCCACTCCCCAGTAAAAAAACGAGCATCGTGCATGGGCAGTGAGTGCACTCTGGGTTTCCTGGGATGGCTTTAGGGCAGAAACGCTTTTGAGCGAAGGCCCCTCAATCAACGCCAACTCCTGAATCATTGTCTCAGCTTCAGAAGGGACCCTTGAGCATTCACTTGGTTCAGTGACTTCATTTTCTGGTTGAAGAAACTGAGCTGAGATGGGCAGTGACTATGATGGATGGGGTGCCACTTCTTGTGCCTCCCACCTCGCCTCCATGCTGGCTGCCTGTGACCCTACAGGTCTTTCCACCAGAGCGGGTCGGGTGTATGTCCCCCACTCCACAGATACTTGGCAGATGGAGGCTGGGTGGAAATCTCAAGCCAAGGCCCCAGAAGGCCCCCATATTTGCCTTTGCCCTCCTGCATTCCAGTGACCCACTGTGAAAAGACATTCCCCAGGTAGCCACTGGTCCAAAGAAAATGGGAAACACAGAGCAGACACGAGCCCCACCCGCTGCCTGAACCAAAAGCAGCCACACTGGAGCTGAAAGCAGGCTGCTTAGCTGGTGCCCGGTAAGACCAGTCACCCACAGTCTACCTGCTGACACATGAGCCGGAGGATAAGTTCTTCTGATTCTAAGCCACAGAATCTAGGGCTGGTTGTTACACAGTGTATGGCAGCAACAGCTGACTGATAGACTACTGGGCTAAAACCTCTGCCCTGGCTCCTCTCTGCTTGAGTTTCTCTCTGAAGGGACCCAGCACCCTGGGGTCCTGGACTCACCATCCACACCATCATGTAGGAGAAGGCTGCGATCCACAGCGTGGACGAAGCGAAGGTCACCATAAACCACTTCTCCCAGCGGGGCTTGTTGCAGTTGGGGACGGTGAAGTACAAGACGAAGCTCAGGGGCCAGGTGAATGCCCACTTCACTGTTTCCAGTTTGCCAGCTGGGAAAACAACAAAGGCAAAACAAACAAACAAACAAACAAATCAGTGAGGCACGTGTTCCCACTCCATCCTCAGCGTGAGTGTCCCCAGACATTGAGCCTGACTGCGGTGCTCCTTAAAACAAAGGCTCGAGTGCCTTTCCACCAACAAGACCAAGAGGAATAGAAAGTGCCCACCTGCTGGTAGGCCTCAAAATGACAGGATGCATCGCTTCTGAGTAATACAGAGCTGGGGGAGGGGGGCGGGGGGACGGTTTGGCAAATGGAGCCAGGTGGAAAAGGATGCAGAGGATTCTCAGGATACAAATGGGGTGCGGAGAAGAGTGTGGTCTGGGTGAGGCAGGGGAGGGGCGGTAAAGACCACCAGCCCCCTCTCAGTCCTTCTCCCCTTGGACAGGCAGCTACATCTTCCCGGAGTCTAAGGGGGTCAGCAGACACAGCGCTACCTAGTGGAATTTCTCAACATCGTCCTTCAACTTGCGGAAATTTTGATGGACGATCTGAAAGCTCTCAAGGTTGCCAAAGCATTGCTTGAGTGTTTATATGCCAAGCTGCTTGGATTTGCAAATTCATAATTGCTTCCTGGCTCTATCTGCCTGCTGCTATGGACAAGATGATGGATCTGATAGTGAAGACCTGTCCTACCATCTCAGCTGCTGAGTGCCAGAGACAATGGTGACTGTTTTACCGTGAGTTCTTGTAGCCTCAGATTCGAAAAGCCCATTAGCTCTCCTTTGGCCATGACTACCATCCTGCTTAGTGACTAAACAACAATAACAAACCATCCTGCACTAAGTACTAACTCACCTCTGAAAAGAAATATCAACCAAGATCTGCAGAAAGGTCTCTGCAGCCTTTCTGGTCAACTTCCCACCCGCTACCACCACAGAGGAGTTCTTTCTGTTCTCCAACTTCAAATAAATACAATCATACAGTATTTTGTTTGTTTGTTTCTACCTTCTTTTATTCAACATAATGCTTTCTGAGTTTCATCCGTGGGTTGGTAATTCATTCCTAATTGCTATGTAGTATTCCAGCCTGTGAATACACTGCAGGGTGACAGCATTCTTCTGTGTCTGGGATTTGGGCTGTGGCCAGTTTTCAGGTATTACAACTAAAGAGGCTGTAAGCTTTTCTGTGTGAATCTTTCTGTGGGCATGTTTTCATTTCCCTTGGGCAAAGACCCAGGAGTAGAAATGCTGAGTCACAGGGTGGGTGTTTTTTTAACTTTATGAGAAACTGCTGAACTGTTTTCTAAAAGGACTGTTCCAATTTGTATTCCCACTAGACTTGAGGTATTTTTAAAATTACATTGTGAAAAGTGATGACTAAAATGTTTGACACAATTTATGTTATAATTGTATACTAGCATCCAGCACTTATTTCATACATCTTTCGCCAGTCTCCAAATATTTTCTTAAAACTGCGGTTAAGTTACATGACATCACTTTTGACTCCTGGTCTCCCTAGACTGCAAGGTGGTCTCTAGAGGGAGCAGGGGGGGCTTTCTTACCAGTCCCCATTCTGACTGTTCTGTCTGAATCAAATGCCTCAGCTCTTTAAACTCCCTGAGCCTCATTTCCTCATCTCTGGAACGTTGACAGAGCAGCAGTCCATGGGGTCACAAAGAGTCAGACACAAGTGAAGCGACTTAGTACTCCCACATACAGACATATAGATACACACAGCATGCGTGTGTGCTGTGCTCAGGCACTTCAGTTGTGTCCGACTCTCTGCCACCCTATGGACTGCAGCCCACCAGGCTCCTCTTGTAGGTAGAATCCTTCAGGCAAGAATACTGGAGTGGGTAAGCCATTCCTTTCTTCAGGGGATCTTCCTGACCCAGGAATCGAACCTGGGTCTCCAGCATTGCAGGAGGATTCTTTACCATCTGAGCCACTGGGTTAAGCCCATTATATAATATACAGCATATTAAATATATATAAATATTTGTGTATTAATATGCAACATATCAGGCCTTCCCAGGTGGCTCAGTGGTAAAGAATCCACCTGCTGACGCAGGAGATGTGGGTTTGATTCCTGGGTCGGGAAGATCTCCCGAGGAGGGAATGGCAATCCACTCCAGTATTCTTGTCTGGAGAGTCCCATGGACAGAGAAGCCTGGTGGGCTATAGTTCACGGGCATATGAAAAGAGTTGAACATGACTCAGGATGCACACACACAGATGCAGCATATTAAATATATACGTATATAGAAAGCATGTTATACGCACGCATCATATCATACATGTGCACATGTTACACATGTGCACACACATCTATATTCATGTACACACACATATGCATGCATGTCCTATACTCCTCTATTTGTATACCCCCACACAATTACGTACTTGTTAATGATATGCACTCCAGTCAAGCCTTAGTGGCAGAAACAAGCAAATCCAGGTCCCTGCAAGATTCCCGTGAGAGGGAAACAGATCTTTACCCAGTGGCCTGAGAGGACCCTCGAGTGCCCTCTGCTGGCCTGAGGGCCTCTGCTCACTCACTGCTGCGAGGAGGCAGCCCTGCCCAGGGGATGCCCTGGCTGGACACTCAGCCCCCAATCTCGGCCTTGAATGGTGTTTCTCAGCAGCTGGGGAGCAGAATAGGGGTCCACACTCAGGCAAGCCCATCCTCACTTCAAGGCAGAGCCAGGTGCTGACCTTGCTCCCCGGCGTGGCAGAGGAACCCTGAAGGTGGCTGGGGGACCCCAGGGCTCCAGCCCGTGCCACCCAGCAGTGGCCCATGGCATCGGCATCACCTGGGGCCCCACCTGGATCACCCAAGTCAGAGCCCACATGAGAGGGGCTGGTGAGGAGGACTCAGGACCCCACTGACTGTCTCAGCAGCTCAGGGCCCTGGGGTGAAGCCGAGACCCCCAGGGGTGGCAGGACCACACAGAGCATCCGTTCTCCTTGTGAGCCTGTGCTTCCAAAGGATGGAGGGTGCCTGACGTGTGTGCTTGAGCCCACACCTGCAGCCATGCCTCCTAAAGTGGGGAGCCCCTATGGCCTCCACATGTGCACCCTAATCCTGGGGTGAGGCTGGGGAGCAGGAGTTCACGATAGCCTGAAACTTCACACATAGGCCTGGCATGTACTGCGTCCAGGTGAGAAACGGGGACCTTATGACCCGAAGGGGGCCCTTCTGTCCCGCTGAGTGATGTGGTCTGTGTGCTCTCACACCTGTGTCTTTCATGTCTTCCTGGAGGAGTGTGTGTGGGATCCTGGGCCCTGGGGCCAACACAGCACCCAGCCACTTACAAACTCTTGAGAGTTCTTGGAGCGAGGTTACAGTGCCGACAGTGAGCTCTGCAAACAAGGGCTAGGGAGGGGGTGGAATTCCGGATACAGCCCCCAAGGTCTGTGCCCCGATTTTCAGAGCCCGTGTGGAGGATGAATCACCATCCCTAACTGTGCTACACTGAGAAGCAGAGCCGGCCTCTAGATAGGCAGGTCATCACCGGAACCCTTGAAAGAAGAGGAGGAGGCTAGAGCCACAAGCAGAGTGGGGAGGACCAGACAACACACACTGTTCATTTGAAATGAGACGCCATGGGATGAGGAAGATGGGGGCCGTAGGGTAGGGTAGGGAGCAGCCCCAGCGGACAGCCACGAGGAACCACCAGCAACCACCCTTCCAGGAACCTGAGTATGCCAGGGCTGCTGTGAAGGACCCCAGCCCTGGCCCCCTCATCACTGCCCCATGAGCCTTGGAACCCCCAGCCAGGCAGTGCCAGACTTCTGACCCCTAGAACCTGAGCTAGCCAATGAGTCTAAGCTGCAAGGCTTGTGCTCATTTGTTACAAAGCAAGGGAAAATGAGCATGCGGCCTTATGAGGGAAAAGTGGGGGACCAGTCATTCCATCCTTAACATGTTTTTGTCCTGGTCAACAGGAAGGTTGCCAAGAAATGTCACCAAATGTGGCAAAATGGATAGAAAGCCAGGATGCATTTTTACTAACAAGCAAATGATTTAACTTTGGGTGATTTGGGGTCTGGGCATCTGGGGGTATTTTCTTGTTACTTTTGGTTAGCAGTTGACCAAGTTGAGATCTCAGGAGCCTTTCAGGGACCCTGTCACCTCCTGAGCTTTACTGGCTGGATGCAAAGAGGGGCCCCGAAGGACCCTGCATTGAAAGGAACTCTCGACTGTGACACTGCACCCATGTCTCCTTGCTAAACGGTCTTTCAAGTGGACCCAGCACTTCCTCCTCAGAGCTGACAGCCCCCACTCCGTTCCAGCATTGCAGAGAAGACACACAGGCTAATTAAGCTTCACATACTAGACAGGGAATACGAACTGGACCAGCGAACATTTTCTTGAAACAGAAACTTCTGGAAGGTCTGGCAGACAGGCAGAATTCTTTGGGTTTGTTTTACCCATTCCACTAATGGTGGGGCTAGAGGACAAGGCCGCTGGCTCAGCTGAGTCTTTACTGGAGCAGCAGTCGGTGGACAGGACACTGCCCTTGTGGCCGGGGTCCTGAGAGCTTACCAGCCTCTGCATGCACCTTGACCCATCAAGAAACGGGGAGACCCCTGGCCCAGCCCCGAGGTGTGATTCGGGAGCTCTCTGCCCTGGTCTGCATCTCCTGTGGTGCCCAGCCTGGAGACAGCAGGTCCTGGGACCTGGGCCCCCAAGGGTTGCCTCGTCAGGACAGTGCCCCCACCAACCGCAATGGGGTGGGTAAAGGTGGGAAACCCCACCCCACAGCACCAAGCCGCCTGGCTGGCAGGGTCAAACTTTCCTCTTTGGCACCACAGGGTCCCGAGGAACCACTGACAGGGGGCCTTCCTCCGCCAAAGGCCCGCATTTCAACCAGGCCTGAAGGTCACTGTCTTGGTCATCAGATCTGCCGTCAAAGAATCTTACCCACTGTAAAGTTTAACACAATATAAATATTTCTACAGCCATACAGACAGCCCTTGAATTTGGTATCAGAATGGTCACTTG
>SJXQ01003987.1:173514-245149 GCA_006408695.1 Aepyceros melampus | reverse complement strand
CAAAGGGCGTGTATGGCCCCTCCTCCTCCTCGTCGTCCTCCTCCTCCTCGTCATTCTCGTTATTCTCATTGTCCTCATTCTCGTTCTCTGTCTCGTCACCGGCCTCCGCGACGACCTCGTCCCTCCGCGTCCCGCTCACGCCCCTGTCCAGGGCGCTGCTGGGCCCCGTCCCGTTCTCCACCGTGTGCTTAATCGGGATCTTGATGGCCACCTCGGATTCTCCGTTGGCATAAGCCCTGCTGTTTATCAGTCTCTGTCTCTGGAGAAGGAAAGGCACATCCTAACACAGAATCCGCCCCCTACCCCCGCCGGCGCCCCCAGAGGAGCTGCAGATCCTCTCACCCAGGACCCCGGCTGTCTGGATTTTCCCAGGCTGCTGACAAGGAGGTGCTTCCAGAAGCTCTGCAGACAGGTTCTAAGGGACTTCTTAGAGTAACAACCAACTCTGATAAACTTTCTGGGAAGAAGGATCATGCTTTCGTGACCCACTGGAACTTACAAATCCCTTTAGAGAAGAATCCCCATGTCTCAAATGGGCACTGCTTTTCTACCAGGGTTTGACTGCCTGCGCACTGGGTTGCTAATGCTCCTCTCCAGATGGTAGCAGCTCCCTGGTCCATATGTGAGAAAGCCATAAAATGTATCGGGGTTAGGATCAACAAGGCTGCCATTCCAGAGAAAGGCATCCCCAGGAAAATTTGGGTCAGAGACTCTGCAGTACCCTAAACTAAGGTAACCTTAACTTAACAACTACTTTCCTGCAAGGTCACATCCGGGGGCTTTATTCAGAAGGAAGATAATGAGACGAAGGCAGGCAGAAGGGACAGAAGAGTCTTTCTATACAGCTGGGAGCTGGACTACATCTCTGGACACGTGGTGGGAAGAGCAAGGACAAGGATGCATAGCTGAGCAGGACTGTTGGGAAACAGCTGAGGGACATTACTGT
Organism: Aepyceros melampus; assembly: GCA_006408695.1. Lineage (NCBI taxonomy): Eukaryota > Metazoa > Chordata > Mammalia > Artiodactyla > Bovidae > Aepyceros > Aepyceros melampus. The sequence continues at coordinate 244,203 of SJXQ01003987.1, read as the reverse complement.
GTGAAACCCTGAGGCAGGCGTTTTTACCTGCAGACTAGGGAACGTCCTCCCTGCCTAGTTCCCCACCCCAGCCGTGGCAGATGGCTTGTTTTCCCAGATACCTCATTGATCAGCATGCGACTGGCCATGGAGAGTCGGGTCTTGGGGGGGAAGTGGCTGGTGATCATGATTCGGAGACCAGCCTCAGAGAAAGAAAGCTGATGTGGGTAGGCTGACAGCAGCTCGTCTACCATGATCACTGATGCTTTGCGGTGGAAATTGGCTAGGAAAATTAAAAACATAAAATAAAGATAGCGTTGAGGCTGGAAGTAGGAAAGAGATATTCATTCATCTTCCTTCCCTTCCTTATCTTTCTTGCTCCCTCCCTTTCTTCTTTCTTCCTTCCTTCTTTCCATCCATCCATCAGCCAACCCACTGACCCTCCCACCCATTCATTCATCCATCCATCCATCCACTCACCCACCCATCTGTCCTGGAAGGGTTGTGACTAAAATTTGAAGAAGAGTCAAAATCTGCTTTCCATGGGCTTATCCATACTTCCTTTGAAATGACTTGAAACAGTTTGAGTCCTTCTCTGACATAGTAAGAATGAGTGATAACATAAGAGAATTTTCCTTTCTTCTCAAAGGATTCTTTTCCTGCCACTAATATCTGGGGCATAGGAAAGACCCCAATTGTCTTTCGTAACCCTTTATACCCTTTTCAAATGTCAAGAGTGTTCATGCTGCTACTGCTGCTGCTAAGTCGCCTCAGTCGTGTCCAACTCTGTGCGACCCCATAGACAGCAGCCCACCAGGCTCCTCCATCCATGGGATTCTCCAGGCAAGAACACTAGAGTGGGTTGCCATTTCCTTCTCCGAGAGTGTTCATAGTGGGCTGTTAAAAGCTACAGGATTGATGCTAGTCCAAGCAGAGGGCATGGTGGGAGATGCAGGGCTGACCCGGGTAGAGGGGCGTGGGCAGCTGGCCAGCTTATAGAGGCTCAAGTTCAGAGAGTGCTTAGGGCAAATCCTGTGAAATGACCTGCTAGCAGGCCTGAAGAATACTTCCTCCACGGCCCAAGCTCTTCTGTGTGGATTTTGCAATGTGAGGATGCAGCTCACGGGCATAGCCTCACTCCTGTTCTCCAGGCCACTAAACCATGAAATGATCTCTGGAAACACTGCCTAACAGTAGGTAGCTCTCTTTGGTTCTCTAAGAGTATTCCTTTTATTCTTATAAACTACCCTGCAGAGAAGAAACAAAATGAAATCCTTATGTGGGATAGAGCTGAATACTCAAAAGTCTTTCATTAAACACAGGTATAATTAGTGAGAAATTAATATAGTATAATTAGTGAGAAAACTACATCAAATAACTGATTTTCAAATTCTAATAATTACCTACAGATTTCAAACTGAGATATGTACTTGGAAATAACCTATAGATTTTTCTTTTTCTTTTTTTTCCTTTCCTGAAAAGGAAGGAAATGGGACTGAGAAGAAATAAACCCACACATTTCAATAGGAAAGTTTAAAAAAAAAGTTAAATGAAAAATGAAAAACATTCTAGGCAAAAGTAAATGATAATTTTCCATGTTTCTCTAAGAAAGAATATTATTAAGAGCATTGTATTGTTTCTCTTTGAATAGCAACTGCTTACTAAGCATCTACTGAATATCAGAATTTGGGGGAATGATTGAGTGACTAACACTTTCACGCTTTTAGGGCTTCCCTGGTGTCTCAGATGGTAAAGAATCTGCCTGCAATGCAGGAGACCCAGGTTTGATCTCTGGGTCAAGAAGATCAAGGGCATGGCAACTCACTCCAGTATCCTTGCCCAGAGAATTCCATGGACAGAGGAGCCTGGCGGGCTACAGTCCATGGGGTCACAAAGAGTCAGACACGACTGAGGGACTAACGCTTTTGCTTTCTTTTCTATGTTATTTTGAAGGTAGGAAACGTGAGGTAATATAGCCTGAAAGTGAATTTGGATACAAATATACACTAATAACAACTATCATTAATGGAGTATTTTATATACTTTATCTCCTTAACTTGTTACAAAAATTATCCTTTTTACAGAAGAGAAAATTGAGGCTCAGAGAGGTTAAGTAACTTGCTCCAAGGTCACACAGCCAGAATGGGAGCAGTCAGCACCTTGACGCCCCTGGCGTCTCCTTTACCCTCTTGGTTCTCTGTTATCAACCTCAGCACGTTTGGTCCAAGAACTTCCACCAGCTTCCAGAGGCTGCTCATCACCAGGATCAGCCTGTTTCCAGATGCAGCCAATGGGAAGGAGTTGGGGGGATGCTCCCGAGGGCAGGCACGCCCTGTGGGGGCCAGTGGCACCCGTCGCAGCCTCGCAGTGGGGGCACGGCCCCAGGGTTACCTCTCTTGAGTAGCACCACGGTTGCGTCGCAGTTGCCGCTGTCGTCCATTTCGGCATTGTTGGCCAAGCCGTTGACCATGTTTCCGGCCCCCTTGGTCCTCCTCTCGAAGCACTGGTGTATGCAGGCGTTGTATCTGGACATGGCCGGGAGCAGAAAGAGCCCATCAGCACTGCCGTTCCTCCCTCCTGGGCTCCTGGCTCCCCAAAGCTCCCTCAGCCTGGACATGGGTGAGGGACTCGGTGCCTCAGATTAATATGGTTACTATTTTATCATCCTATTTTCCCCAGAATATTCAGCCCATTTCCCCAACTTGATATATGGTAAGTGAAAATAAAACCAACTTCAGACAGATCAATAGGGACACACTGCTTTCTCTGCAGTCTTTCATGTCAGTGGGAGAGCTCCGGGATTGAGTTTCCTTAATCACGATCTATGTATGGATGTAAGAGTTGGTCCATAAAGAAAGCTGAGCACTGAAGAACTGATGCTTTTGAACTTTGGTGTTGGAGAAGAGTCTTGAGAGTCCCTTGGACAGAAAGGAGATCCAACCAGTCCATCCTAAAGCAAATCAGTCTTGAATATTCACTGGAAGGACTGATGGTGAAGCTGAAGCTCCAATACTTTGACCACCTGATGTGAAGAACCGACTCATTGGAAAAGACCCTGATGCTGGAAAAGACTGAAGGCAGGAAGAGAAGGGAATGACAGAGGATGAGATGGTTGGATGGCATCACCGACTCAATAGACGTGAGTTTGAGCAAGCTCTGGGAGATGGAGATGACAGGAAAGCCTGGCTTACTGCAGTCTATGGGGTTACAGAGTCAGACATGACTGAGCTACTGAACAACAACTCATGGTCTATGCACGGAAGGGCTGTGATGAGACTCAGAGGGATGAGCTGAGACTCCCTCCTCTGGGCCATGTCCCCAGGTCCTTTGCTGTCAGGGCCATGCTGGGTGGAGGAAGGTCAAGGTGTCATGTCTGTCTGTGCTGCTGGCATCACAGTCCATGTGCACAGGTGGGCTGGCTGTCGAAGTCTCTGTCTGCCTTTGGTTTCCTGAGGTCACAAGCTGGGATCCTGGGAAAGTCTGTCACTGTTGTGCCGTAATTCCAGGTCTGTGGGGCTCTTGGCTTAATGACAAAATTCTGGGCTATGTTTCTTCAGAGAGACTAAGGGAAAGAATCAAAACACTGTGCGAGTTTCTCCCATGTGTGCTGGAAGGAAGGCAGCTTAGTCAAGTTCCTGGGATGCTCTGGCAGGTACTGTCCTTGTCCCGTTATCATTGGTATTAGAAGACTCCCATGGAGGAAGCCTAGGAAACTCAGGGGCAAAGACAGCCACTGGGCAGCGTCTCCAGGGCACTGTGGCCCCCGCTGCTTTTTCCACTAAGAGACTTAAAGGTCCTGATGGCTCCCTGACCATGGGACAACCCACTGAGGGGTCCCACCAGCTTGGTCTCTGGCCTCCCACAGAACGGCACCCAAGCATTAGACTCTAAATCCAGCTCACGCGCCACTCAAGCTTTGTTCCCCTGCCTCCTTTTCATCCCTTTTCCTGCTACAGACGTGAGGCCCCTTGGGGGTCCCTTCCCCTGCATCCTGTGTCTGTTCTTAGTGCAGCTCTGGGTGGTGGGCCTGCCATGGAGATACAGGTGGGGGGTCCTCTATGGCTGGGCCCCTTCCTCTTCACCCTGGGAGCCTAAGGTGCTTCCTACAGGCCTGAGGGAGAAGAGAAAGCTAGTTTAGGGGGACAGTGGCAGCCATGGAAAGGGCAGTGAGCAGTCCCACTCTCAGGGTTTATATCTCAGGGCTTGCAAGGAATAGAATGAGAACATGACTATTCTGCAACATGATGAAATGATGGAGCCAGATATTGAGGATCAGCAGCTCGCAAGATAACGGAGAGATCCAGGCATCTGTTGGTGTGACTCTCCACCACTCTGGACACAGTCTAACCTGAATGGGATCAACGACTGACATGGAGGGGACACAGGAGCTGGAGGAACAGGCCACACTACCCCGCAGATGTAATCAACAACGTCCAAACTGCGGGAAACTCTGCAGAGCCATCAATCAGATTTCATTCAAGAATAAATTGCAGGGGAAAAAAAGAAGGGGAATTTATAAACTCAAAGAGTTCTAGAATATTGAGCAACCAAAAGTGTTGAGTGGAATTTATTTGGATTCTGCTTTTTAAACTATTCATGACATTTATGAGACCGAAGGAACTGTAAAAATTGATATTTATGAGGCTGTTGAGAATTTGAACATTGGATACTGAATCATATTAAAGAATTAGCATTCATTTTAGGTATGATCATGATAGTGTGGCTGGGTTAAAAATGAGTCTTTTTAGAGGCAAGTACTGATGTTTGGGTAGATGAATTGGTATGATGTCCAGGACTTTACGGGGCTTCCCAGGTGGTGCTAGTGGTAAAGAACCTGCCTACGAATGCAGGAGACATAAGAGATGTGGGCTCAATCCCTGGGTTGGGAAGATCCCTTGGAGAAGGGCCTGGCAATCCACTCTAGTATTCCTGCCTGGAGAACCCATGGACAGGGGAGCCTGGCGGGCTACAGTGCATAGGGTCACGGAGAGTTGGTCACGACTGAAGGGGCTTAGCAGGCAAGCTGGGGTTTCAGATCATGTGGAGGGAGTAAGTGCGAGTCAATAGTGGGGGGACTCGTGGGGAGCACATGGGGTGCATCATGCTATTCTGCTGACTGCTCTGCAGGTCAACATTCTTCATGGCAGGGTCTCCTCACCCTCCTGGAGGAGACCAGGGAGAGGCTCTGTTTCTGTCATCTTGACTTAGAATCCACTTTCCCCCCAGAAATACTGACTCTCCAGGGGGTTTGCTTTAAAAGCTCACAACTGTGTGCTGTGTATTTATTTGGATTTGGATAATAGGATACTAATACTATGCATTGGATCATTATGAGCACTTTCATGGAACTGCCTATCAGTTAATTAAGTTAACTATTCTATCACATCCCATTCTTACAAACAGCCTTTCAGGTAGGAAGCATCATTCCTTCTGTTCCTAGAAGCAAAAACTGAGCTTCAAAATGCCGGAACCACCTGGCTCAGTTCTGCAGCCAGGGCTGCAAGGGAGGCACTTGATCTTAACGACAAGCCCACACTGCCTCATCTGGGGACCAAATCCCAGTGAAATGACCCAGAAGGACAGAAATCAATCCTTGCCAAGGTCAGGTATGCTTCAGGCTCCCTTAAGGTTTCTACCTATTGGGCCAAACCAGAATTGTTTTTTGACCTTCAGACAGGATGTTTAAAAGTCATTTTAAAGCCATCCATCCAGGAGGCAGCTGACAATTCTATACAGGCTGTTTTCAATGGCTGCTGCTGTTTTATATTTTTAATTGAATGTTTTAAATTTTGTGCTTGTACCCCAAAGCTACTTTATTGTGAAGCATGCAATTTTATAAATCAGATTTTATAAAACCCAATGATTAAAGCCTCTGATTACTGAGGGGGATGGCAAAAGAGCAGAGATTTCAATTTAGAACTTGGGACCAGAATTTATGCAGAAAATTTCACGAGCGCAGTAGCTGCCTTTCCCCACTTTATTTGTATCCTGCTGGTCTGAACAGCTGGGAAGTTGGTAATGCTGACGCATCAGCAGAAACACACCTCATTAGCTTTCACATTGGACTTGGCTTGGGGTAGGGAAACTGTTCAGTGTGTTTTCTTCATGTCCACATGCCCTGCCTGTAACTCACAGCTGTTACGATGGCTCAGTAGAGGGGTGTGGTGGTTATGGAGTGCATGCTAGCAAAATGCTTCAATCTTCCTTCTTTTTAGATAAAAAGAACTTTCTGAAGGTTCTTTATTCTGTACAGCCCTTAGTGAATTCACTATGGGACATGCTTTCATCTAAATTCAGATTTTAAAACCCAAGATCCATGTTCGGCTTATAGCAGACACTCAGTCAGTTCTTCTGGAATAATTGATGAATCCACCTTTTCAAAAGGGGAGATGAGAGCTCTTGACTCACTGGGATCTCAAAGCATCAAATGTTAAAAAAAAAAAAGTGAAATAAAAAATGCTGAAAGAAGACGGGTATTGTTGAGGCTTCCTGACGGTGGCATGGATTCCCTGACAGTTTTGCTCTTTGAGAGAAAGAGAAATAAGTTGGCTGCTCCTGTCTTTAAAGGCATTTCTTTGGAGTCTAGAAACTATGGAAAGCCTTTGGGCCAACTCGGCTTTTTTATGGGAGCTGATGTACTGGGGTGTGTGATTTGTGGGAAAAGCACCTGGTTTTGTCACCTTACTGTGAAGTCAGTTACCATCAAGGCAATTCCACATCAGGATAACTTTGGGTGAGGTTCTAGTCTTAAAATAGTCTCATTCAGTCACAAGATCCAGATGCTGGGTCCACACTGAACACGGACAGTTCCTGAGGTGAAAACTGGGCATCATATTGGGGGGAATGGTGGCAGATGGTTCATAGCCTACCCCGGCCATTGGTCAAGCCAGCTCCGGCCTTCACTATTCCTGTGACATTGGCCAATGGCCACACTGATTTCTCCCTACAGGGTTCTCAGCCACCAGAATTAATTTTTGTTGGGCCTCAACAGCAAAGAAAACTTGACGTGTCAGTGGCAGACTGCTGCTGGATGCATCCATATCAGCGATTTCTGGTAGCAGTCAGATAAAAGGAACTTTTGCCAACAAAGGTCCGTCTAGTCATAGTCATGATTTTCCCAGTAGTCATGTATGATGTGCGAGTTGGACTATAAAGAAAGCTGAGCACCGAAGAATTGATGCTTTGAATTGTGGTGTTGGAGGAAACTCTTGAGAGTCCCTTGGACTGCAAGGAGATCCAACCAGTCAATCCTAAAGGAATCAGTCCTGAATATTCATTGGAAGGACTGATGCTGAAGCTGAAACTCCAATACTCTGGCCACCTGATTCGAAGAACTGACTCATTTGAAAAGACCCTGATGCTGGGAAAGATTGAAGGTGAGAGGAGAAGGAGATGACAGAGGATGAGATGGTTGGATGGCATAACCAACTCGATGGACATGAGTTGGAGCAAGCTCTGGGAGTTGGTGATGGACAGGGAGGCCTGGCACGCTGCAGTCCATGGGGTCACAGAGAGTCGGACATGACTGAGTGACTGAACTGAACTGGCAGTGGTCTCCCGTCCGCCCCCCTAGAGGGGGCGGTAATTCCTGTGGTCACATGGGCTGGGGGAGAGGATGGGCTAATTCAAAGCAAATGTAATTGCTTCTGTGGGGGCAGGTGACTGGAGCACAGAGTATCTCTGCACTGTTTACAAGCTCCTCATCTCAGCAGTCCTTGTCAAAAAAGATGATCCAGCAGGTTTCTTTTTTTTTTTTGACCCAGCAGGTTTCTGCCCACAGTGCTTACATCTTACATTAGAGCATGGGAAACCTCAGCAACGTGACTGCTGATACAGGTGGTCATCTGCCCAGACTCAATGGGGACAAAGAATGCATGATCTGGCGATCTAAAACATGTCCACAGGTAACTGACTCTCCTCTCTTGGAAAGGCAAGGAGTGAAGACCAGACTGCCTCTTTTCTAACGAATAGAACATGGCAGAAGGGACTTGTGAGGCTGGATCATAGTCGGTGTTGCTGGGTCCTTCTTGCCCTCTCTTGAATCACCTGCTCCATCGGAAGCCAGCTCCCGGGTATGGGGACACTGGAACAGTCCTAAGGAGAAGCCTATATGGGAAGTTTTGCCACCTTTCTTATTATGAAAGCGAACAAAGAAACAGCCAAAAACAAGGCTGCCAGGTCCTGAAGAGGGGCAAGGGCAATGTCCTTCTGTCTACATCATCACATAACGCTGAGTGCAGGAAAGAGTTTGGGGAGAGAAACTGAGAGGGGATCTTACTTATTCATGATGACAATGTAGATGAGATACATCAGCACGAGGACCAAAGACTCCCACCTGTGGACGAGCCAAGAATGGGTAGTTAACGGAAGCCACCAAGACGCACGTGCCACACCCCAGACTCCCTCAGACACCCGTGTGATGCGAACAACTAAACCTGCCAAGCACAGTAAGGATGAGGCAGACATGGGAGCAACACACACAGTTCCTGATCTATGCACATGTCCTAGGCAGCACCCAGCTTTCAAGGATTTCCTCCTTCCTCCTTCCTCCACTTAAAAGGAGAATGCTTCCTCTTCTCTGTATTTGCTCACTCCAAAGAGTGCTTTGAGCACAGCAAGACTTCTGTCATATTGCTGAATATAGGATTCCATGTATTAAATCTGACCACAGCTTAATCATTCACTAAAACAATTCAGATACAAATGGCAAACTGGAGGAACTGACAGGAGCAACCAAGGGACTGTTAGCTACATTGGAGTGAGGCCTAATAGATACAGTAGATAGTGGGAGATGGAGACAGAGAAGGAGAGAGGGAAGGGAGGGAGAAGACAGACAGACAGACACACCTGGGTCAGGGAAGGTGCTGTCAGAAAGGATAAGAATGAATTTAAGTGGGGGAATGGTCAAGGGAAAAATAGTGAAACCTCTGGAATGTACTTTGAACTTTTGATACTTTGAATGCTTCCTCTAGTTTCTTTATTTTAGTAACTTCCAGTTAGAAAACAAGGAACCTGATTTCTAGGTTTCTCTTCAGGTGTACAATTTAACTAGTTAATTGAGAGCATCATTTTTGCCTCAAGAAAAGGTTCATGAGGGATGGCCTATGGAGAAATTTCAGGTTATGGCTTTCCTGTGCTTTTCCAAGTTCCATGTCTAGAAACTGATCCCGGAGAAATATGTGGTCAGACATGGAGAGGATGCACACAGGTTCCTGCCGCAGTGCTGTTTTATAAGAAGGCAGTGTTGGAAAGAAGCAGACAGCCAGCCAACGAGGAGATGGGCTGTGAGTTACAGTAATCAGGCTCACCGTGGGCCACCACCCATGGGTCAAGAATGATTCTGCACATCCTGTATGAGGCTCTTATAGACACAGTGCTGGTGATGCTGGTGATGCTACTGAAAGAAGTCGGGGGTCCAAACCACCTAAAGTCTCCTGAAAGAGGCTAAGGACTGACGCAGACTTGCCAGGAACCTGCTTTCATTTCCTCCTATGCGGTTTTCATGAGCAAGGTCAGGGAGATGAGAGGGGGCTCCTTCTAAGACCAACAGATGGGAAACCACCTGTGAATCTCCTTGCTTCAGCTTTTCTGCACAAATACAGCGGAAAGATTTCTGAGGTCAACTGAGATCATAACTCGTTGTCCTTATGGCAGCATGGTTAGCAAAGAGCAGCAACACTGAGCAACGCTTAGGCAACTGCTATTTGCCGAGAGAGTGCTGTTTGTGTTAACTGTGCCATGAGTTCAGGTGGCAATGCTTCTGCAAGTTTTCTTGTGCTGCACTGAATCTCCAAAGACATGTGCGGACAATATCACCATCGCATACGGTAACCAGGTCCAGGTGGATCCCACGAGGAGGTTCTTCCTGGCCTCTGAGCTGAGATTCTCCCAGGCATCTTGATACCTTTCAGCCCATTGATCACTGTTATTCAAAGAAGACTTCCTTCCTATTTCTTTCGGGTCAGTATACAGACCATGTCTCTTAGAGCAAGCTCTCCCAGCCGTCTCCCCCTCACCCTCTTGGGCAGAGGAGAGAGAGCAGCAGAATAGCTTAATACCCTGAATAGCATGTAACATTTATGGTCAATGTGATATGTCTCCCGACACCTTTAATTCTGAAATCACCGTGATGACCTAGGATGCAGAGGTGTTGCTCCTGCAAAGGGAGAGCACTCATTTTGCTGAAAATGAAGACAGCTGGACTTTGTACATCTTTATTTTTACTTAAAAATGATATAACCTATTATTATTATTTGCATATTCTTTTCCACATGGTTTACTACAGGATACTGAATATATTAGTTCCCTGTGCTATATAGTAGGAACTATTATTGTACTTTTTTGCTACCTCATTCTTAGCTTTAAATAATACCATGCAAGTCACCTACCTGCAGCATCACAACTGCCTGTTTCTGAGACGTTATCTCAGAAAAAGTAGCTGTATTTTCACATCACTCTACTTCCACAGATCAAATATTTGAAAAAGGGAACAAGAATGCACAACACAATTTCTGTTTCCATTACAAACACAGCTGACATGCTCAGAACTCATCTTAAAAAAGGCAATCTGGACATTGACCCAAATGCGAATGTTCCCACATATTTAATTTGGGCAATATTTTTAATCTATCAGGAAATCACTGATTTTTCAGAGCTCCAAGTTTATCTTGAATGTTAGGCAGAACTTTAATAGGTTAAAGGTAATGGAAGTGCCTCCACCTCTGGCTCCTGTGATATATATGGTATTCGGAATATGGCAATGTGGTTTGAACAACTGGAAAAGTTCATCAGATCTTGTCCATGGCCTTGCCCATGGCTGACTGCAGAAAAGGACAGTTAAATCACACCATCTAATGTGGATGAAAGATCTGTCTCCAAAGGAAGTGCACTAGCCCAGCCCAAGGGAAACGGCCTCTGCTCCGTTAAAGCTGATTTGTTTGTTGAGATGGACCCAGGGTTCCCAAGAAGTGCTAGCCATTCCAAGCTGCCCTGACCTTTCCCTTTCTTTCCTAAACCCTGACTCTGGTCTTTAAGATACTACCTCTGCAACACAGAAAGGGGAATTTGGAAGGGGAAGAGAGGTACTTACCAGGAAACTTGTTCATCATAAATGAACTGTGAAAAAGAAGATTAAAAAAAAGAGAAGATTAGACATACACATACATGCACACACATGCCTTATCACTGCACGTTATCTGCCCTTGGGGCTGCCTGGTGGGAACCAGGGCTGGGGCTGGTTTGGAGTCCGAAGCATCTGTGGGCACTCCCCTCTGTGCTGGTTGAATCTCTCTGGTCAGTGTCAGTGGAGGGAGGTCTGCTGGCAGACGGGGATGGGCCTGGTTCCGAGACAGAGCATCAGCCCATTTTCTGTCCGAGGGTGGAGTAAGAGGGAAGCCCAACCTTGTTATTTGTAGAATTTTGGATCTGGAAGGCAATACAGAGCTTGGTGGGGGTGTCCAAATATTAGCCACTTATGGGCCGCCTGGAAGCTGTCTGCATGTCTCTGTGCCTTGTACAGCGCCTTCAAGCTCTTATGTAAGCACTTGGGTGTCTAGGGACTCAGTATTTTCCAATCACTCAACCTACTCTTTCATTTCCTCAAAAGAACTTATTTTCAAAGAAAATTCTGCATCACACCTGGAAGTGGAGAATCAACACCGTGTGTGGAGAGAGAATAAAAATGCATGCAGTGACGACAGTGAAGACCCTGGCTGGATGGTTAGCTGCCCACAGGCACGGGCCTGCCGTGTATGAAGGGAGCTTATCAGGGTCAGAGGCAGTGGAGAACACACAGGGCCGTACAGAAGACCTCCTTCATCAGTTAGGACCCAAAGGAAATACACAACAGGACTGGGTTTATTTAAGCCCTGGTCCATATAGTAAAAGCATCTAAAATCGCTTCTGATTTTGGGGGGAAAAGTGGTATAAGCTTGGCTCATTGATTTACACAGGGAACGGGGCTACAGAGAACATGCATTGTTTCCTGAGATTGCTCACTTAGCTGGAAAGTTGGTCCTAGAACCCAGCCCTGGCTTTTAATTTCCTGTTCCTTCCATGGGACCCTATTTGCCCAGATGGCATGGTGTTGAAACCAAATGAATACCCTCCATTTCATTCCAGCAGGAAGGTCTTTCTTTGCCTACACTCAGGACATGACTGATTTGGTCTTGAGCCTCTCTGAGTGGCTTTCCATCGGGCGGGGGCCCCCTGGAGCCTCTGAGGCAGAAGCACCCAGCACAGAGGGTGATCACGGCACTGAGACGCTTAGCTTGGCTAACACTGGCATCATGCAGTCGCTGACGATGATCACCACCACCAGTTGTGAGAGACACAGACAACCTCAAAGCCCAGCAGGTGCAGCTCAAAGGCCATGAGAGGACCTCCCTCCAGTCACCCCGAAGGAGCAGAGAGAAGGATGAGGAGGAAGTGGCCACCTTTCTTGGTAACTCACTGTTCCCAACAAGATACTGAAAAAGACATTGATTCCATCAGGTTTTGTCCTTTTGTCATCTGCCGTTATTGCATCCAACAGGCTGGCGTTTGGATGAAGATGTCAAACCAGGACAGGAAAAAAGAAGTCAAGGAAACTGCCCTATGACCCAGGTTGGATGGTACAGAATCCATTCCAGTCGCTTTTATGTAATTATTAGCTTTTAAAAAATCCAAGAAATCATGGAACGAAACCAATGATTGAAGTTGGAAAATGTTTTCTATTAATTGAAGTTAATTCAATATCAGTCTTGGGCAACAGGATAGAGCAATCAATTTGTAGCTACTTAAGAGAGCACAAGATACTGGTGGAGTTGATTAGATGACCAATTTAATGTGTGTCTCTGGGGAGGGCAGCCGACACTCCGTAATATGAAAGCAGCTCTAAGCCTTATTTTGTGACATATGACAGATGGGGGTAGGGCTCTATATGTTTTTTAGCTATTATTCTAATGATCATAGCAGTCAGAAAAACCAGAATGGGCTTACTATCTTAATGATCATAGCAGTGAAAAAAACCAGAATGAGCTTAACTGTGCAAAGGAATCCAAAGTGAGAGCAAAATTTACAGGGAACACAATGGTAGAGAAATAGTGGGGCGCCCCGCCCTTGGATGCAAACGGTGTGGAGGGAGAGAGAAGCAGAAATTTCCAGACCACAGGGGCAATGGTGCTGCTCCCTGACCCTAAGAGCCCCAAGGACTAAGTCACCGTGTGGCCCACTTGAGAACGCGGTCTGGGCTTGCTCCCCCTTCCTCAAAAGGACTGGGTGGAAACACCAGGGGCCTCCAAAAAGAGCAATACAATGCCTATAAGGGGCTAGCAATCAGGCCTTTGAGAGCATCTGAATGGAAAGAGGCTTGTTTGTAGAGAGGAAGACCTGCCTGTGGAGTCTGGCGGTGCTGGAGGAGGTGGGTTGACTGATGGTCACCCACACAGGACATCTCCCCTGTTCACGGAAAGGTCCTTCCAGGCAGCACATCTCCAGGGCATCCCAAGGGAGCATGGAGCCAGCCTGTCTTAAAACTTCTGATGCCGAGGACAGTGTTTCTCACTGGGTGCTGCTGATGGCTGGATGGAGTGGATTTCTTATTCCTTAGAGATTTTATTTCATTCAATTGTTCTAAGACAAGTGTTGCATATCCTTCTGTATTTTCATGTCCTCTGTGAGTATAGCTGAAGCTCCAGTACTTTGGCCACCTCATGTGAAGAACTGACTCACTGGAAAAGACCCTGATGCTGGGAGGGATTGGGGCTAGGAGAAGGGGACGACAGAGGATGAGATGGCTGGATGGCATCACCGACTCAATGGACTTGAGTCTGAGTGAACTCCGGGAGTTGGTGATGGACAGAGAGGCCTGGCGTGCTGCAATTCATGCGGTCGCAAAGAGTCGGACACTACTGAGCGACTGAACTGAACTGTGAGTAAAAAAAGACAAAACGACTTCCCCCACCCCCGCCTGGACGGGTAGACCAAGGAAGAAGAAAACCTGAATTCACTCTCCTCTCCTGAAATGAGAAACGCGCCCCCAGTTCCAGCCGGCTCCCACTAGGTGGCGCTCACGGTCCAGCCCCGCGCCTAGCCGCGCGGCCCCGGAGGGGAGGATGTGATGAAAGAGGACTATTCCCCTTCTGGGCTCCCTGACATCTGCTGGGCAGAAGGCAAGCGCCTCTGGACAGATAGCCTTCCGCGGACGCCTGTGGCCAGCCCACCTCGGTCACGGGGCGGGGTCGCGTTCGGGAGGCAGCTCCTTCCTGGGGCTCTGGGATGCTGACGGGCGGGTCCCTCATTTACACTCGCATGCGATCACTGGCCCTACCAGGGTGCGGATGGAGCTGACCTGGAGCTGACCTGCCCTTTTTTCTCGGATGTTGCAGCGGAGTCTTCAAGAAGCAGAGACAATTTATTTTCTTGGGCTCCAAAATACTGCCAGCGGTGACTTGCAGCCATGAAATTAAGACTTACTCCTTGGAAGAAAAGCTGTGACCAACCTAGACAGCATATTGAAAAGCAGAGGCATCACTTTGCCGACAAAGGTCCATATGGTCAAAGCTATAGTTTTGGTAGTAATCACGTAGCGATGTGAGAGCTGAACAGTAAGGAAGGCTGAGCGCTGAAGAACTGAAGCTTTCAAATTGTTGTGCTGAGGAAGACTCTTGAGAGTCCCTTGGACTGCATGGAGATCAAACCCGTCAACTTTGAAGGAAATCAACTGAATATTCATTGGAAGGACTGAGGCTGAAGTTGAAGCTCCAATACTTAGGTCACCTGATGCAAAGAGCCAACTCATTGGAAAAGACCCTGATGTTGAAGAAGATTGAAAGCCAAAGGAGAAGGGAGATGATGATGAGATGGTTAGAGAGCAACACTGACTCAGTGGACATGAATCTGAGCAAGTTCCAGGAGATAGTGAAAGACAGGCTGGTGTGCTGCAGTCCATGGGATCACATAGAATCCGACATGACTTAGCAACTGAACCACCACCACTTGGGGAAGCAGCTTTCTGTTCTCTGCTGGTTGTCTGAAACCAGGCCCGCGATATCCCCTGTAACACATGTGGCCCCAGATTTGCTGCACAGCTGGTCCTGCCCTTTGACCCACATGTGGTTCCTCCAGATTGACCTCAGGCTTTGCCCTAGGCTCTCCAGGTGTTCCAGGGATCAGCTAAACGGGAATCCACAGGAGTGAATCAGGAAAAAAACACTTTTCCTCCAGGCCTCTGGGAAATAGATGGGCTACCATGGAAACCAGCTTTTCAGTGTTGGCGTGTGGTCTAGAATTCTTCCCAGAGACAGGCTTCCATCAGACAGGTGACTCCCTGGATGACAGAGCATCCCGGAGACTCGAGATAGGACACCAGGGAATGGACTACCAAGGGTTGCAGGCCAGTGGGCCGGAGAGAGAGGCTGGGCTGGCCTCGCACTGTGCGGCGGCCTCCGGTTGGCTGTTATAGGCGGTAACCATGGCTGGGTGGCTGCCTTGCTAAAGCTGAGACCTTGTAGCTGGAATCGTAATCACTGGCACCATCAGAATTTTAAGCAGTGAAAGTAAAAGGAGAAAATCAACACCATCATTCTCTTTCAAGAGCCTGAAACCTTGAACATTCTCCCTGCTGGGAAGGGAAACTGCTCCCTGCGGATTCTCCCTCCTCGGCTACAGGTGCCCTCAGGAGATGTGCTGTCTTGGAGGCCTGCCTTCCCAGGCTCTGGGGCCGCGGGTGTGGGTGGGTGGCTTAGCTGAGGCCATGGCAATTCTGTCTAAGAGGAGTCAGATGGGAAACACTGGAAAACAGCCGTCAGGCATGGATATGGTTTCCACTTGAAGGGTAAACAGGAATTCCCACGTGAGGATCTCCAGCGGGCTGACCTGATGGTGCGGGGGCTAAGGGAGGGTGGCAAGGACAGCTGGTGTAAAGGCAGGGCTTGAGCAGAGCCTGGGCAGGGATTAGGGGAACAGGGGGCCCTTTGGTTTGTTTGAGGAAATTGAACATTCTCCACATCCTTCCCTGTGAGAATCTTCTGGCTGCCACAGTCATTCCTGCTTTGCCAGGCCCTGAAATGGAACCGTGAGCATGAGGGTCTCAGGGTCTCCAAACTGAAGCGAGAGGAAGGGGCCGGGTGGGGACAGGCCACGGAGGCCAGGGGCCAGAGGACGGTCATCCCTGTGGGTGCCCGGTGTCCCTCCTCTCACAGAAGGGAGAGAGATGATTTCTGGACCACTGAAGATAAGTCACCTTAATGAAAGACTCCCAGGAGAGGGAGGCTGATGTTCAGTCTCTGGGTAAAGAGGTGTTTTGGGTACTTCTGTAGAGGTAGATGCATATTAGGTGCAGTAAAATCAGACTGTATGAGGCAGGTTTTGTTGGATGAAAAAACCCGAATTCTTTGCTGGGCTGATATAGTTGTGCATCTTCTTTTCATGCTCTGGGAGACCTGAGTGGGGGGCAGCTACCTCACCTCGGGGAAATCTTGGATTTCTAGAGCCTTGGTGTTACCATCTGTAAAATGGGACTCCTATCACAGCAGCTTGAGATGTCATGAGCCTTGAACTAGGGAACTTTCATCGTCAGGCCCAGTGCTGTACTCAGTCCTGTGAAGTATGGAGCCTGTGCTTGTTAAAAGGGTGAGAACGCGGGTATACTTCCCATGGAAGGGTTTGCTTTCTACATCCACGCTATCCAGATGATAGGCGCTAGCCACACGTGGCCGCATGCACTGAAATTAATGAAATAAGGTTCGGTTCCATGGTCTCACTAGCCGGCTTTCAAAAGCTCAATGGCTCAATGGGAAAAGAATTTGAGAAAGAATAGATACATGTATATGTATAACTGAATCACTTGCTGTACACCTGAAACTGACATGACGTTGTAAGTCAACTATACCCCAGCATAAAATAAAAATGGAAAAAAAAAAAGACCCCAAAGGCTCACCTGCCTGGTGGCTGCCATATGGAACAGTGCCCTCCAGGCTGTCTTTGGTGGTTGGGTCAGCTCACCTGTCTCTCTTTGTCCCCATGGAATCTCCTTCAGAGTTGGGGGCTGCATTGAGTCGGGGGGAGCGTTACCTCAGACAAGCTCTTTCTGCTCTGCCAGCACTTAGATTGCCCCTGGGGCCCCCCAACTGCCAATGGCACATCTGGCTGTTCTCCAGGAGGTCAGCACCCCCCAGGCTGGATTTGGGAACCCCGATAAGTTATCTGGAGCCTGTCTCATGGGGCTTGCCACGTTCCCCAGCTACCCCCACCCTAGCCAAGCTTCCCTTCTCCTGATGCTCAAAATCCCTGATCTTGAAGCAGAGATGAAGGGTAAAAATAAAGCATTCCTTTTAGGGCAGCTGTTAGACTGATGATGAAATGAATCATTTGCATTTATGTAAATTACATGATTATGTAAATTACAGTAACATTTCAATAAAGGAAACTATCTGGCCTGCTGGGATTTGGAGAAAGCAGACAAGGAGGCCAGAACTCCCACAGTCAGTTGGGGGCGGGTCTTGGTGTGAGAGAGAGGCAGCCAGAGGGCCTGTGAGGGTCTGCGGACTATCCCTCAGGTGGACGGGCGTGTTGTCAGGCATGGGACAGCAGCCGGGACTCTCTCAGAACCTAAATGGTGACATTTCCCTTGCAGAGAGAGACCCAAGTCATGGGGCGAGCCTCCCGGGCCACATCCAGCTTCTCCAGGGCTGATGCGTCACTGTAGAGTGTCTCCAGGACTAAAGGGGGCACTTGACGGGGCAGGAGAAGGCCAGTGACTCACACTATTGCTTCAGAGGAGGCAGGCTTGAACATCAGCAACATAGAAACAAACTAGGAAACAGCAGAGAGCAAAGCTCGGTGCATCCCAGACACGGAACAGAGCCCCTTGTCTCTAAGCTAACTGTTTGAAGCTCTGCTGGCTTCAGAACACCCCTGCTGTGTTTTTGCTTTGGGGCCTGGCCTCTGCATCAGCCTCCAGGCCAGCTGTCAAGCAGTCCAGGTAGGAGCACCCTATCAGCTCTCCCTGGCCCAGAGGCCCCAAGTCTGTCAGAGAAGTCGACTTTCCCAGCGCTTCAGATCCCCAGCCCTTACGGATCGTCCTCAGGGCTGCTCTGCCTGAGCACGTGTGTTTAGAAGCAGCATCTGGTCCCTCTTCGTTGGGACTTGCCCTCCAGGTGAATGAGCTCTTCATTGTGGCACCTTGGAGGCCCATCTTCTGAACATTTCAGAACCGTAAAAAGGGGAGAGAGTAAAAAGAACAAACCCAAAGAGTTTAATTATTTGGCTGGTTGGTAATTCTTTCTGGGTAGGAGGAGAGCTTCTAAGTACAGGACTTTTCAGTGCCCACTGCAGCGTCCAGTGGAAAAGCTTTGTGTTATGCAAGGAATGCCCCGCTACCCCCCCAAAAAAAAAGTGATGATGTTACCATGACACTAGGGGAAACATGGAAGGAGGAGACAAGGAAGCCTTGACAGAAAGATACAGCGTGTGGAGCAGAAGCCTGGGGCTGGCGCATGGAGGGGGTCTGGGGACACAGAACCTCCTTTGCCAAGTGCTGCTCTTCGGGTATTAGATTGTTTTGCTCTTCACGCTGTTTTAAAGTCTCACGTGAAAAGGTCTCCAACAACAAACAGCTGTCAGAAATCCAGACCACCAAGCTGCCTCGATGCCTCCCTTATGCGGCTCTCCAAGTGTATTTGGAGATGACACCTGCCCCGCAGCAGGTGAACGTCTGAGGAAATAGTATCCGACTGTCTTTGAGATTGAGTTTCTGCAAGTGCAGTGGGCGCTGCTGGCGTCAGAATCATGATGGAAGATCCTGGTTGAACTGAAGTTTCCTGGGTCCAACCCCAGGCCCTATTAAAAACCTCTGGGTTGCATGTTTCCGGGAGGCACGCGGGGCATGTCAGTGCTGCTGAATTTGGAGAGACAGCATTATAGTCAAAAGAACCAGGACCAAACCCCCAGGACTCAGATGTTCTCTTTTCCATACCTCCTAACAGTGGAGAAATGTAATTTTTCTCAAGATGATCATAGAAATCTAGGCTCAACGTCGGCTCGGTAAATACCCAGTCCAGCCTCTAGGTCACAGCACAGAATCACTTGCTGTTGACTGTCGCCATCGGAGGGAACACAGAGCTGTAGGTGCCCATGCCCACCTGGCTCAGCTCTGATTCATCCACAGTAGGTGACTGCTTTGCTCAAAGACCCTGCTTGCGTGAGCATTACCCACAGCCCAAGGAAGCAAAATTGCCTCACTTCTTCACAAGTCATTAGCGACGATATATTTGTTCTGTCTCAAACACGTCCAGATACACTTAACAGATGACAGATTATTTCACACACAATTCCAGGAGGCGTCTATGTGAAAAGAGAGTGAAGCTGAGTCTGCAAGTCTACTGACAGGCATGGATGTCACAGAGTCCTTGCTCCGGGAGTGGGGGTGGGTCTTGGACTTCGCTGTTCTGTCTCATTACCTTGTCTCTAGTGGGGGTGGGTGGGCATCTCTCTAGAATTCAACAAAGTGGAGAACTGCTTTCATTACCAACCTCCCCCCAATAATCTCTTGAAAAAAATGACTTTCACAAATCATCCTAAAATACCTTGAGAGCAGAAGAGCTGAGCACATGTGATCTATACCAGGTGGGACATTGCAGGACAGAGCTCCTGCAAAGCAGGTTTCAGCAGTCTGGGCTGGGTGAACAGAGGCCTCTAGAACCGAGGTGACTGAGCCTCTTCCACAGGTACAAGAACACACAGCTCATGGGTGTCCTCAAGTCTGCTGACTGGGAATTATACAGATGGAGTGTGTATTCATCCCAGTGTGGGGGTCTGAGCCCTGCTCCTCCTTGGGGCTGGTCTCCACTCTCCTGATCCTCTGTCACCCTTGGAATGTGGGGGCTGTGGTTGTAAACCCAAGATCTTTGCTGTAGGATTTGCTATTGACTGAAGTACCCACCTGATTCCTTGGGCAAAATCTTAGATTAAATGTTACTTTTGACTTATTTGCATGTGTATATGTGTTGGTCACTAGTCGTGTCCAACTCTGTGACCCCATGGACCGTAGCCTGCCAGTCTCCTCTGTCCGTGGAATTCTCCAGGCAAGAACACTGGAGTGGGTTGCCATTCCCTTCTCCAGGGGATCTTCCTGACCCAAGGATTGAACCCCGGTCTCCTGAATTGCAGGCAGCTTCTTTACCATCTGAGCCACCAGGGAAGCCCTTATTTGCATAGAGATTTACAATGAAATACTATACAGGTAAAATGCTTTGTAAACAGGTAAGTAAATCCTTGAGCGGATCTATTCCTGTCCAGTAGGTGTGAAAACTAAGACCTGGAGAGACTGATTCCTCTAAGGTCATGAGAGCGAGAGAGAAAAGGACCAGGAGTCAGATCTCCCACCCTCGTCAGCATTCTTTCTGCTTTGCCGCCCTTCTATTCCTGGATGACTCAGCCTGGGTTTGTCCCCGCAGGAGACCTGGAGCCACTGCTCGTTTAAACGAAGGACTGGCATTTGCAGGTGTTCTTTGCAGAGACAGCATTTGCACGGCTCTGAGGACGGATGGAGGTGGTGAGTAGGGGGGGCTGGCAGTGATGCTGCTTGTTACTTTACTCTGCAATGAGCTCTGTCAGTTCAGGCCAGAGATGCAAAGAACCTCAAGTAAGATGGGCTGCAGGGGGCACACTGTGGAGATATTTACAAAGTGAAAATCCACAGGACAATGAAGCCAATGCATACGGTGGGAACTGGGGGAAGGTCTGTTTAATATCCTTCCCAGGCTAGGTGGCTAGGATGGGAGTGGGGGGCTGGAATACAGGAGGAGGTACAGCCTTGGGGAAATCATTCTACGTGTAGAGACACTTGGACCTGAGACAGGAAGGTGTCCAGTAGAGATACCCACCACTAGGGACACAGTGTGGGATGTCCCCATGAAGGTGGGAATGGCCACAGGGAGTGTGGGACAGGCAGGATGAGAAAGGGAGGTCTATACCCGGGGACACTGAAGTGAGTTACAGCAGAGCCCATGAGGAAGGTGAGAGCAAAGGGCCATGAGAATCCCAGGAAAGCAGCAGGGGACGCTCGTGGAGCCAGGTGAGCAGAGCCACCTCCTAATCTGAGCACCGGAACCACTGGGCTGGGTTCTGGGTGACCAGAGCAGCTGCCTCTATGCACCTGTTCCACCTGGAGGAGTCCCAAGTTGCCCCGAGCCAAGAAGGGTGATCGGGAGAGAAGAGGCGAGGTACCCGGCACAAACTTACCACGATGAGCGCAACCACGGACAGCGTGTAGTAAATGGAGTCCCTCAGCAGGCACCAGGAGGAGAGAGCCACGACCTGGGGGGAAGGGGCGGCAGGTGAGAAACAGGACACGGACCGTGCAAGGGACGCAGCCCGGCTCCGGTGCTGCAGCCATTCACGACCCAGACACAACTCAGCGCTTCTCTCTCTGCCCCAGGCCCACTCCATCTGCCAGTCGGCAGGCATTCCCTGAAGGTCTTCAGGCACAGTAGTCTGGTCTCCTGAGAATCAGGTGCCAAGATGGGTTTGAACCTGCCAGGACTTCATTATGGGGAGATGCCCAGGAGAGAAGACAGGGAGGGAGCTGGAAAGGGGGAGGGCTGCCCAGCTGTTACTCCGATCTGGCCCCCAAAGGAGAGGCAAGGCTGGTTTAGACAGAAGATCTGAGGAAGGTTCTGTAAAATCAGGTCAAGGTCTCCCAGGACTCCGCCAGCCTCGGTATCCCTGATGCCAAGGAGAGGGGAGGAGCCTCCTGACTTGCTGTCCCTGCCAGCACTCTGCCCAGAGCTGGGCATGCCCTTCTGAAGGCCCCCAGCCTCTTCTCTCATCTCTGTGACATGCCTGGCCTTGTTGGCACTTGACCGCTGGCTTAATCAGAATTTTTAAAAGATTGATTTGCCTATTGATGTGGAGAAAATGCTATCTTAGAGGTGATGGCTCTGCTGAGACCAGTGGACACTTTGCTGGAGGCTAAGCAGCCTTGGCCTCCTGTGTGTGGACTTCTTGCAGGTGAAGGAGACCCCTGGCGCCAAAGGAGGGGAGGGGACAGGCAGGGCATTGTGGGTGGAGGGGCCCTGTTCTGGAGGAGAGTGCTCTCCCCTGGGTAAGTCCTTCAGAGTCTTTCATGGAGGGAAACCTGGTATTTTCCCTCTGTTTTGCAAAGTAGGTCCATTTTTGCAGACTCTTCGCAAAAGGAGTCTGGGAGTCTAGGTCACAGGTGCCTCCTAGGGTGTCATTCTCACTCTCTCCCACCTCCATAGGAAAGTGTCAGCCACCCCATGGCCACAGGACTCATCTAGCTGCCTTTGCCCTTGCCTCATAAGCAGAAAAGGACACAGCAAATGCTACTCTGAGCTACGATAACAACAGGGACCAAAGACAATTTGAAAAGGGATTCCAGGGATACCACCTTTGGTGTCTCTTCTCTCCTGGGTGACTGGGTCCAACTGTAAAGAAAAGATCAGGGCAAAGCTAAACCAGAGAGGGTATTCTGGATTCAAATAACATGAAAGATATGGCTTAAATAGAAATAAAAATGAATAACGCGGCCAGCCTCTTTCTGTTAACACATTCTTCCACCACTGTAGGGACACTGAGTATTTTCTGGGTAATTTTGCCTTGTTTAGTTTGGTATTTGCAGATCCAAGTTACAGATGAAGGGCTTGTCAAGAAAAGGACTTGTGCCACAAGAATCACTTTAGAACAGAGAGTCCTCTCCAGCCTTTTCTCTCCCTGGACTGTTTCCTCTGAGAGCCTGTGGCCACCACTCACCATCTACGGAAGAGGACAAAATGGACTAGATTGTTCACGTTCCATCAGGTCATAAAAGGTGGTGAATATTTTAAAATTTATTATAATTAAGCAGATGGACTTAAAACGCGTGGCAAGTATCAACTCTGAATTTTCTTAAAAATCCCTTGGATTTCTAGTTAAAGATAGGTGGACTGAACATCCCAGTACCACTGCTGTTTCTTGTTATACTATAACAGGGTTACAGCAAAGGGATTTTTTTTTTTTAAACAAGACATAAACCTAGGAGAGAAAGAGACTAGAAGAATTGATCAGAGCAACAAAATTTTGGAGGCTGGAAAGCAGAACAATTGAATAATCAAAGTCTTTCAGCTGGCAGTGGGCCAAGCTCTAGAAGTGATGGTAAAGGTAGCTTGAAAATAGGATGACTGCAAGACTGTTGCAGAATTTATTCCCACCTAATACTATTACAACAGTGTTAATCAACTATCCTTCACTATAAAATAAAAAAATTAAAAAAAATAATTTAACTGCAAACTTCTTCCCTCACTTCAAATAGACCAGTGACTGTACATCCCCCACCTTATCTGAGACAGGAGACCTGGCGTTTACAGAAGAGAAGTTTCAGAAACAGAAGGGAGGAAATGATTGAATAAATAATTAAAGGAAAGTTCTCAGAACTTTAAGGACTTCCATTTTTCTGACACAAAGGACAAAAAGATGCACACCAAGGCATGTCATTGTGAATATTCTGAATACTGGAACCAAAAAAGAGTCCTAGAAGTCACTGGAGAGAGAAAAACAGGATTATATACAAAGAATAATATTTTATTTCTCAGCCAGAGAGCTGAAAGCTAGAAGACAATGGAAGAGTGAGTTTAAATTAGAAAGGAAAACGATTTCAACCTGGAATTCTACACCTGACCAAATTGCTCATTAAGTGTGAGAGGAGAATAAAAAGAAAAGTTCAGTTATCTGAAAAAATTGACTTCCTACGTATCCTTTTCCAAAAAGCTGCTGGAAAATTGCTCCACTAAAATCAGGGAGTAAAACACTTGTTGCATAGAATGTTGGCAAAATAAATCCTCACATCAAACAACAAAAATCTATTGTAATAAGGAAAGATCTTCAGAATGGTGGTGAAAGAAAATTCTAGAGAGATGGTAAGAGGAGGTTCTAAAAGAAACTTTTGCAGCTGGTCAGAAGACACAGCAGAAATGACGCCAGGAGGACAAAATCAATGGGATATCTTACGGTTCCGGACCCACAGGAAGGAGACTGGAGAGCGCTGGGGATAGAGCCCTGCAGCCTCAGCAAGTGAACAACAGCAACAGAGACAGCCATACACCACAGGGAAAGCACAGAGTGGTGCAAGGAAGGAAGACGAATCATCGCCTGGTATTGGCTGAGCTACAAACAGCGGTCACACAGTCATAAGAAATGCAGTGCAGACTGCTGTCTAAGTAAATTAATGGTGTACATGTTTGGTGAGAATGGAGGGCTGGGCATTTGGAGTGAGCAGGGCTGAGTGCCGAAGAATTGATGCTTTTGAGCTGTGGTGTTGGAGAAGACTCTTGAGAGTCCCTTGGACTGCAAGGAGATCCAACCAGTCCATTCTGAAGGAGATCAGCCCTGGGTGTTCTTTGGAAGGAATGATGCTAAAGCTGAAACTCCAGTACTTTGGCCACCTCATGTGAAGAGTTGACTCATTGGAAAAGACTCTGATGTAGGGAGGGATTGGGGGCAGGAGGAGAAGGGGACGAGAGAGGATGAGATGGCTGGATGGCATCATGGACTCAATGGACGTGAGTCTGAGTGAACTCCAGGAGTTGGTGATGGCCGGGGAGGCCTGGTGTGCTGCGATTCATGAGGTCTCAGAGTCGGACATGAGTGAGCGACTGACTGGACTGAACTGAACTGAGGGCTGAAAAAGACCTTAACCCTCCTCTTCCACACTGTAAAGTCTTGGAGAACACTTGAAACTGAAAGGTCAAGTCACTGCTCTAGAAGCACCTGATCTGGAGACACGGAGACGACTGCGCGACTGAACTGGACTGAACTGAACTGAGGGCTGAAAAAGACCTTAACCCTCCTCTTCCACACTGTAAAGTCTTGGAGAACACTTGAAACTGAAAGGTCAAGTCACTGCTCTAGAAGCACCTGATCTGGAGACACGGAGTGACTATCAGGAACAACCAAACTAGTGGAAAGCAGTTACCTCTGAAGGGTGGCAGGTTGGCACTGGTGGAATAGGAGGGTGGCTGTCTTTCATAAGAAGTCGCCTAGAACTGGTTGCCTCTTTAAGCTCTGTGTGTATAACTTTAATGAAAATAAAAACTAAAAAATGAGAAAGTGTAATGCAAGTTATCCATTTAGATTTACTGCTCTAAGAAATACACATCTCATTAGGTCTAAATGTCAGATCTGCCTGGATACTGATCTACTGTATCTCTTTATAAATATAATAGTTTTTAATGTATAGACCATCTCCACGTTTCAGCTCTAGATTCAAAGCCTACAATTACCAAAACCAATTAAAAATTTTCATTTATTATATTAAAAAATGAAATATAGTTGATTTACAATGTTTCAGGTATACAGTGAAGTGATTCAGTTATATATATATATATTCTTTTTCAGATTCTTTTTCATTACAGTTATTACAAGGTATTGAATATAGTTCCCTGAGCTACACAGTAGGTCCTTGTTACCTGTTTCATACAAATATTGTGTATATGTTAATCTCAAATTCCTAATTTATCCCTCCCCCATCCCTTTGCCCCTTTGGTAATCACAAGTTTGTTTCCTATGTCTGTGAGTCTATTTTGGCAAAACCAATTTTCTTTCTATAGAAGCAATGAACTGGAGGACAAGAAAGGAGTCAAACCAGAGAAGAATAACTCTCCACACTCTCGAGGGCATTAAAGCATCCTTAAATCTGCAGCATCTATAGTGAAAGCTCTGACTATGACCTGGTGTCCTCTACCTTCCTCCTCTGTGACCACTACTCACCACAATAAAAAAGACTTGTCTGACACCTCCTGCAAACAAGAGGCCTGGAAGGTTTATTTCATTCAGTCCTACAGCAACCAATAAGGTGAGCACTGCCACCCTCACTGGCTGGCAGTGTGGGCATGGCCAAGTTGAAGTCTTGAACACAGTGGTACAACTAGCAGTGGGATGAGGGCTTGGATCTGAACCCGAAAGCTTGGATCTCATGGTCCTGACCCCACACACTATGCTACTGTGAGTAAACAGGCAGGGTGGAAGCAGACACCTGTCTGTGACATCCCCCGTGGAGGCCTTCTCTTCTCCATGACCTCAAGCCATTGGGCAGGGGCATTTGGTGAGAGACCAAAAAGCAGTGATCACAGCTTCCCAGGGGGCTCAGATGGTAAAGAATCTGCCCATAGTGTGGGATACCTGGCTTCAATCCCTGGTCAGGAAGATCCCCTAGAGAAAGAAATGGCTACCCACTCCAGTATTCTTGTCTGCAGAATTCCATGGACAGAGAGGAGCCTGGTTGGCTTACAGTCCAAGGGGTGCAAAGAGTTGGACACGAATGAGCGACTAAAACACTTTCACACACTCACAGCTCAATATAAAAATACACTGCTTTAAAGAGAGCCCGAGCAAGAAATCAAGGCAGAAGGAGTGACCACAGAGACTGCAGACAGGGATACGGATATGCTACGGACATATCCCAGGAGGGAAAGAGAAAACTCGGGAACTATTCCATTTAGGTAGTTTATGTTTTCCTTTTTTTTTTTAAACACCAACACAGCTCATTGTTTGGTGATGGAAGCGTTAGCTTTTCCACAGACATGGATACACTGATGTTTGGGTCCAAGCCACTCTCTCTGCTTCTCAGTGGAGGGGCTTTTATCTCTAGACAGAGGCCAGCAACCATCTGACTTAGATCCCGAATGCACCCGTGGGCACAGAGGGATCTGTCAGCACCCTTGCGTCAACACTGGAGGCTCTTTGGCATCTGCCGGCAGACAGCATCTTCTGGAGCACTCTGCAGAGTGAACACGAGTCCCCAGAGAAATCAGTAGTGAGTGACGCTGCCCTTGACTCATTAATCAATAATACAGACGGCGAGAACTATAAGAGGTCATCACTGGCAGACTCCTCTGTAAATTAAAGCCAGAGGCTCTGTCCTTCCCCTTTCGCTCTAGGAATCCCTCCCAGCTGGAATTGCATCTTGATATTTCTCTTCTATTTTTGGAGTGCATTTTGCACTTCTTCTATTGAATATGCAGCTTCAGTTTCCTTCTTATAATTTCATTTAATTTCAGAGTGGCATGAGGTGAAAAGAAAAAAAAAAACCCACACTTCTAAAACAGAGGAAAACACCTCCTCCTGTATTCAAATACTGAGTGATCATTTGGAATTCTGACTCTTGCTAGGGAGTTAAAATTAATTGTTTATGCTAGAACTATATATTTTCTGTGCATGGATTTATATTGCAAATCTCTATATATCTATTGACATATATGGTAATACATGCGCATCATACATGTGGATAGATGGCATATATAATACAATTTAATACTTTTTCCTTGATGGAGAATGGGATTTGACATCGTGGACACATTTTAAAAAGAATGAATACTTTCAACTCATGAACACTTTGCCTTTTTAAAAATCCATTTAAGCAGGCAGAACATCATAACAGTTACATGACATAAACATAACACTGCTATCATTTCAGAGAAATGTTGTTATTTCACACAAATTTCATGGAAAAGGGATTTGAAAATCATAACATGAGTCTTGTTCCAAGCTTTTGAGCTGACACAGTTCCCACAGCCAATTCTTATCTCAGGCAAGACAGCCATGAGATTTGGAGGAAGGCTGGGGTTCTAGGGTGTCCCTCACATGGTCTGAGGGCATCTGATGGTGCTAGAGGTCAGAGCAGGTGAGGGGCAGGTCTTGACACTACTTTCTGTTCATTATTCAAGTACCTGTTCAAAATGCTTCAGTCCTGGGAAAAGTCACCTAAATACAAATGGCTCCTGCTTTCTGGAAATTTTCTGAGAATGGACAGTCAGAGTCAGGTCATATAAAAAGACAATAATAAACTGCAGAATACTTGAATGTCCTCTTTCTACTCTTTGCAAACAGGAACAGAAAGTGAATTCATACTTAAAATTTTACATTTTCCCTAAGAAAACCCACTCTGAGTTCTAGTTTCATGTAAGGAAAACAAATGACAAGTGAAGCTGCTATTGGAGACATATTTAAATAAAGATGAGGCCACGTTGGGACCATGCAGGCATACAGCAGTCTCCTGATGACTCCCCATTGACTGAACCGAACAACCACCAGGGACGCTGAAATGATCCGAGGTGCCCAGGATGCAGAAGCACCTTCCCAATCGTTTAGAACAATAGGTGCAGGAGCTCTCATGTTGGATGCAAATACGGCCTGCTAGGCCTTCAAAACTTGGTAGCTCAGAGTGTTCTCGCATACATCAGAACATCAGAATTCTCTGGGAGATGGAACCACCTTAAGGAAGGACAGTGTGGGCTTGTGCTCCTGGGAACAGGCGTGGGGCCTGTGGTCACTGCCAGGCATTGTCACGTCGGCAGTTCGCCTATAAGAGAAGGGCATTTAGGGTAATTTCAAGTCATCAGATGTGTTTTCTTAGATTCACCTAGAATCAGAGCCCAGGGCAAGATTTGAGTGCATATACTTTATTTGGGAAGTGATTCTAGGAAACACTGTTGGGGAAAGTGAGGCAGGTAATGAAAAGATAAGGACACAGCAGCAGGTGACTGGGGCGAAATCCTGGTGGGGCGTTATCCTGGGGGCAAGTGCTAGCCTGGTGGGGCGCTATCCTGGGGGCGGTTGCTAGCCTGGTGGGGCGTGATCCTGGTGGGGTGCTCTGAGGGACCCTGGAGAGCAAGCCTCTTCCCTATTTCCTCCAAGGGGAGAGTGAGCTGGGGTATTTATCCACCAACTTCCACCAGTCACTGCTTGAGGGCTGCAACCAGAATATTCATTCCCTGGCCAAGAAGAGCCCTCAGAAGAATGCAGGCTCTGGCACGGGGAAGTCAGGCCAGCGGGAACTCAAAAGGTGAGGATGAGGGGTCATGGGAGAGGACACCTGCAGGTCTGCTTTAACCCTAACCATGGATTTACACAATGATCCAATAATCCGAGTTAGCATTCTCTCACACACACACTTTTGTAAGCTCAAAAATACAACCCATTGTCTATACGCATCACACCTTTTTTATCCATTCATCTGCCAGTCGACACTTAGGTTGCTTCCATGTCCTGGCTGTTGTAGATATTGTTGCAGGGAACATGGCGTGCATGCGTCTTTTCAGATTACAGTTTTCTCTAGATATACACCCAGGAGTGAAGTATCACATGATATTGCTTATATGCGGAATCTAAAAATGCAACACAAATGAACTGACTGGCAAGGCAGACCTAGACCCACAGACATGAAAAACAGATTTAGGGTAACCAAAGGGGAAAGGGGAGGGAGGGATAGATTAGGATTTTTGGATTAACAGATACTTTAATATATACAAAATAGATAGCCAACAAGGACCCACTGTATAGCACAGGGGACTAAGGTCAATATTTTGTAACAACCTACAGGGGAAAAAAATTCTGAAAAAGAATAAATAGGTCCATAGGAACCACTGCAGTGAGAAGCCTGCTCACCACAGCTAAGAGAAAGCAATTGCAGCAGTGAAGACCCAGCACAGCCAAAAATAAATACATAGCATAATTTTTAGAAAAGATGCTGGGAAACCACCCTTTTGTACAGTGAAGAACCAGGCCAGAAAATTCCTGCTCCCTTCCAAGTTTTCCTACTTGATCTATTGAAAAGACAGTATAAAGAATTCTAAAGCACAGTGAATTTATTTTTAAATTTATATCATTTGGATTAGGAGACAGGTACACATCAGAGGCAAGTATTTCCTCATTTTATCAATTATGAAGCCTAAAAGGACAATGTCCGGGCTTGAGTGATCATTTTACTCTCTTGATCTGTAACGAATCCTCATGGGACTGGGGTCTCCAAAGTGCAGTGGGAATTCTCTGCAATTGAAGTGTTGATGGCTGCTGCTGCTGCTAAGTCACTTCAGTCGTGTCTGACTCTGTGTGACCCCATAGCAGCAGCCTACCAGGGTCCTCCGCCCATAGGATTTTCCAGGCAAGAGTACTGGAGTGGGTTGCCATTGCCTTCTCTGGAAGTGTTGATGGAAAACGAAGTTAATATGTATCATGTGAGTTCAGAAATAAGACAGCTAAGATCATGTATGGGCTTCCCTGGTGGCTCAGCTGCTAAATAATCCACCTGCAATGTGGGAGATCTGGGTTTGATCCTTGGGTTGGGAAGATTCCCCGAAGAGGGGGAAGCTACCCACTCCAGTATTCTGGCCTGGAGGGGTTGGGAAGAGTCAGACATGACTGAAGGACTTTCACTTCACTTCAAGACCATGTATTTGAGCTGAAGCTTCTGGAAGTAAGAACCTGGCTACAGCACATGATTGCATTATTAGCCATTAGTGTTTCCATTACATGATGCTCTCCATGCTGTCAGAAACCAGTAGTGGAGGCACGGTGGGGAAGATGTCCTATTTCCCTCTGGTCTCTCTGAAAATTAAAATGCTGAAGCCAAAGAGGATGGAAAAACAGGAGGGCTGGGCTGGCTCCTTTCCAGTCCAAAGGCTTGGGTATGGACTTAGAATGGTCTATTTCACACCTGGAAGGAGCCACATTTCTCTGCATCATCAAGTTACAGAGGAGAGGAAATGTGTACAGCGTACTTCAAAGCGAAGATGTCTACCCCCTGCTTGACATGGAATGGGACGTGCATCATCTCAGGAACTAATCTGACTTGTGACATCTCCAAAGGGAAGGTGGGTGGCCGCCCCTCGTGGGAACACCAGGTTGGAAAGGAAGCGCTTGCCCCTCTAGGTGTGGAAACACGGTCACATTCTGATCTCGGGGGTGTGCAGTGACATTTTCGTACTAACAAATACTGGCTGCTATTCTGTGTAGCTTATGCAGCCCCAGTCGATGTGTCAGGCAACATATTTTAAGTAACTTCTGTGACTCACGGTGGAGAGAACAGGTGATGCCCATGAATCAATCCTGCAGCCACGGCAGACTGAACCCAAGAACTGTTCTTTATGGATGCTTGGCAGATCATTTCCCCTGCATTAAAGATCTTGAGGATTAAAATACGGTAACACCAAAATATACCCAGCCTTGATTTGCAGCTAGTCACACCTGCCAGCCGACAAAGCCCCTTCCCCAAAGAGCTGGCAGCTTCTAGCCAAAATCAAGGGGAGAGGTTATCTAAGTAACTGTGTTAATTTCACTTTGCAGATGACCATGTAAAGAGGGAGTACTTAGTGCCTTAGCAGTTCAGAGGCTCAGGTGTAGAATCAAAGTGCAGCGTGGAAGGTACAACAGTAAGCATGTGGGGCTTATCTGGTTTGAAGAAAGTTGAGACGTGGGGAGGGAAGGGCGTGGGGGTCTCGCCCCTCCACCTGTGCCTCTTCTCCATCTCCTACTCTGCCCACCCTCTGGCCTGCAGGCCTGAGCACAGTCTCCCAGTCTCATCCTCCACGTGTGGTACGGGAACCGGGGCCTGTGCTCCTCCAACGTTCAATTCTCCACCTGGAACGATCATTTTTACCTGCATCGGTCCCTCAGCAGCGTGTTAAGGATCCACACAAAAATCTCGGAGGCGCTAAGATTTTGGGGTGAGAGGAACGTCATGCGTGGAGGCATCAGGAACAGAATGGCTTCACCTGGAGCACCCTGTCTCACCCTCAGGAAAGAAAACGCCCCTCTGAAGATCTGGGGCCTTCAGGGACCCGATAGTAAGTGTTTCCCTGGAGGTCATGGCCTGAGATGCAGCCCCTTCCTTAATAGCCAACGTTTAAAAATTGGTTCTTATGAGCCAGATACTGCACACCGCACTTCACTTGCCTTTTCCTTTCCAATTGTTTACTCATCCCATTTTACAGATGAGTCAACTGAGGCTACATAACCTGTCCAAGGTTCACAGTTTGAAAGTGACCAAGCCATATTTTGACCATGTCTGAATTCAAGAGCCCACATGGTCACAACTTTGCCAAGGTTACTCAACTTAGCTGATCATAAGAGTGACCTGAATCTGACATGGATTCCCAAGCCCATGTCAATTTTTTCTTTTTCTTTTTTTGCACTACACAGCTTGGGGGATGTTAGTTCCCCAGTCAGCAATAGAACCCGGGTCCTAGCAATGGGGGCCCTAACCACTGGACCACCAGGAAGGTCCCTTCTTTTCTTTTGCACCCCAGACCTTTCGAATCAGAGCTGTACATTGGAATCTCTTGGAAGCTTTAGGAAACACTGATGCCTAGGTTCCACCCCCAGAGATGCTGAGTTAGTGGATTCAGGCTCTGGCTGGGCCGTTGGGATTTCTCAAAGCTTCCCATGTGATTCCCAACATCTAGCAGGGGTTGAGACCACTGGCTCAGCCTGCAACCACCTGTTAGTCTGAGGTATGTCCAGATAATCAGAAATGAGAAACTATCAGCCATTCCCTGTCCCTCACAATGCAGAAGGAAACCCTGCTGGTATGTAAGAGATTTTGAGAAATAACAACAGATTTTACATACCCCTTATGACCATTTCAGAGCTCCCACACTAGCAGTGTTGCCGTCCACCACTCTGCTTATAAAGTAGTTCTAACATCTCTTTTAGATTTATAATAAAAACTCGCTTTGAGAGTCACATCAGCATAAAACAAGAAGTGTGCAATTGCTGGGTCTCACTTTTGGCTAGAGAGACTCAAAGGTGAGGGCTGGAATCCTCGGAAGGTTTGTTCAGTGGAGTGGCTGGTGGCTGATGCCGGCTGTTAGCTGGGTTCCCAGCGGGGGCTACGGGCCTAACCTACAAACAGCCTCATCTGTGTCGTGTGTGTCAAGACTTTGTTCCTTTTTATTGCTGATCATTATTCCCTTTGTTTATCTGTTTGTCTGCTGAGGGGTGTTTGGGATGTTTTGAGGTCTGGTGACCAAAGCTGCTCTGGCCACTTTGGCATGTCTTTTGATCCAGATGAGGGTCTGGGAGGGCTGATGGGGTCAGCACTTCCCGCATTCTGAAAGAGCTGACATGGAAGCTGATCGAGAGGGCTGGGCCTGTGTTATCTGCATCCACACTGAAAAGCCCTTCGTTTCCCCTCAGAGGGGCAAGGGTCTCCCCAGCAGAATTCTGGTACAGCCCAGCAGCTGGGATCTGTCAAAGCAAGACTCACTTTCTCCCTTTTCCTACAAACGATTCGACTCTAGATCCCAGGAGTCAGAGGGCACAAGCCAACCAAAGCAAAAGTGGTCTCTAGAGACTTCCCTGGTGGCCCAGTGACTGAGACTCAGTGCTCCCAACGCAGGGGGCCTGGATTTGACCCCTGCAACGAAGATCCCATTTGCCACAACTAAGACCAAACAAATAAATACATAGTAAACTAAAATAAATAAATAAATGTTAAATAAAAAAACAGTGGTCTATGAAACCCAAAGCCAGTCAGCACTGCTGCGCCGAAGAAGGTGAGTCAGGCATACCTGATAATGAGCATTTCAAAGAGATAAGCAGCCTCTTTGTGCAGCATATAAATTCCACCCATGGGGAGAAAACAACAGGCATTGCTTTCGACTGGCAACGTCTCAGCACTTAGGCCTGGCCACGAGTGTAAAAGATAACCACTGACTGGGGAAATCCAAAGAAAATGGAAAGCACACGGAGCATTTGTTCCTCTTCTAAACATATGAACTATTTCATGGCAGATATAGAAAGGGGTGGGAGGGACTATTGGCTAACTTCCTCAAAAAAGAAGAGCAGCGGCAGTGGCCTTTTATTGAATATTTACATGTGCCAGGCACCAAACGAATGATTTTTCTCTACAGGCTTTAGTTCATTTCATTCCTGCACAGGGTGGGTGCTAGGGGCTTGATTATGTCCCTCTCAGATTCATATTTTTGGTAGCCCTAACTCCCAGGACCTTAGGACCTGGGGCCTTTAAAGAGGTGATTCAGTTGAAAAGAGGTTCCTATGGGTGGGCTGCCATCTATGGGGTCGCACAGAGTCAGACACAACTGAAGCGACTTAGCAGCAGCAGCAGCAGCAGCAGCACGGTACGCTCTAAGCCACATTGACTAGAGTCTTATAAGAAGAGGAAGTGAAAGTTGCTTAGTCGTGTCTGACTCTTTCGACCCTATGAACTTTAGCCCACCAGGCTCCTCTGTCCATGGGATTCTCCAGGCAAGAATACTGGAGTGGGTTGCCATTTCCTTCTCCAGGGGATCTTCCCAACCCGACCCAAGGATCGAACTCCCGGGTCTCCTGCATTGCAGGCAGATTCTTTACTGTCTGAGCCACCTGGAAGTGGTATCATCTGGGCCCAAATTATACAGAGGGAGGAGGACCACGTGAAGACACAGGAGGAAAATGGCCACCAGACGAGAAGAGAGACCTCAGAATAGACAAATCCTGCCAACACCTGCATCTCAGACTTCAAATTTCTGTCGTCTAAGCCCCCAGTGAGTGATGCTCTGTCAAGACAGCCCCCGCTGACTCATGCAGGGCTACGTAATTTCTCCATTTTATAGATGTGAGAAACCAAGGATCACGGCTGCCTGCTAACCCTGGGTGCCCAGCAGTGGAGCCAGCTGACTGTTTCCAAAGTCCAGGCTTGCAAGCATTATAGATAAGACTGTTTTTGCCTCAAGTGAAAAAATAAGAGGAAAGGCGGGTCCCTACCTTGTGCAGCTTACAGCTCACTGTGAAGACAAACTCCTGTGTGGCAGGCAGAGAATCAGAGCGTGTCGTAAGAGATGTGTTGACAGAAACAAGGGGCTGGAGCGACACAAAGAAGGGGCCCTGACCCAAGGAATGTCGGTGCCTCCAGAAGCCAAACAAGATGATGAATCGGACTCTCTTCTGTAGCTTCCAGAAGAAACACAGCCCTACTGATGCTCTAGCTTTAGACTTCTGGCCTCCAGAACTCTCAGAAAATAAGCTTGTGCTGTTTGAAGCCATAAGTTTGTGGGATTTCTGACAGTGTTGGTAGGAAATGAGTACACCTGTCCTAGTGTGAACCTCAATGACAACCTCGACACTCCAGGTGCCCAGAGGGGCTGAAACTCAACCGACTCCATACTCACCAAGATTCAAATCAGAGTGTGGTTCAAATTCTTTTCCTGACATATAAACATTCTGCTTTCCTTAGTCAGTGGCTTCCCACAGCCCTACATCCAAGGCGGTGCCTGCGGAGTGGGTGTCTAATGAAACTGTCTCATCTTCCACCTCTCCCAACAATCCTGGGCAGAGGTCATGGTTGGTCCCATTTTACAGAGAAGCAAACAGAGGCTAGAACAGCAGAGGGACTTCCCAAGGTCCACAGCTGGAGGTGGCAGACTCAGGTCCATATTTGCCAGAGTCTGAATCCAACGTTGCTTGCATTTTTTTACACTCTGTTTTTGGGGTAATATACATGATATAAGACTTACTATCTTCACCATTTTTAAGTGTACAGTTCAGTGACATTAGTGAATAATGTGGCCATTAGTAGGATGTTAGTATCGTCATTTGAAGGCTACAAACAATAATTTTGAAACATGGGGCATATTCTTTGGAAATGGCGCTTAAAATGATTACTTAGTGTTTGGTTCCACTTGGGTAAGTCAAATCTTTAACACTTTGAATCCTAGCTATTAAACAAATGAATGGAATTAGTGAATTTTGTAAATGAATACTCTTTATCAATTTAAAGTTATTGAAATGGTAAAAAAAAAAAATGGTTTTGTGCAACCCTCACCACCGTCCGTCTTCAGAACTTTTTTCATCTCTGCAAACTTAATCTTTGTATCCATTAAACATTAACTCCTCATTCCCTCCCCCAGCTCCTGGCAACCACCCCTCCACCTTCTCTGCGTGAATCTGACCACTCCGGGTACTTGAGATAAGTGAGATCATACAAGGTCTATCCCTTTGTGTCTGGCTTATTTCACTGAACACAAAGTCCTCCAGGCTCAGCCATGTTCACGCTTTTAACGCTTGCATGATTTCCTGTAGATGCACAGAGAAGTCTCAACATGGCTGAGGGTGGGGGCTGTGTGGGTCATCTCAGCACCCACAGCCAGATTTACAGAAACTCGGCACATATTTCTGGTCCTCAAGAATGCTGTACCACTGAATTCTGAGACCAAAGTGTGGTCACACAGTCCCTGCATTGCCCACAGAGAGGCTTACAATTATAACAGAATGAAAGATAATTGCAAAATCCTTCTTTAAGCCCATAATTTCAACCTACCCTCCCTCTCCACAAATCCCACTAACGTGAAAGTACACAACATGAGGTTTCTACCACATTTATTTCCTCTGCTCTTCCTGATTATCAAGATGGGGCAGAAAGAGAGGCAAGAGGCCTTAGGACTCTATAAAATTGAAAATGTAATTTAGAAAGAGAAGAGTTGCTGTATTTTGGCTTATTCGAAACATTCCTGCTGTGAATCTTTCCATTCGGTTACTTTATTTCTCAGCTATAGAATTTCTGTTTGATTCCTTTTAATAGTTTATCTCTCTTTGTTAATATATTCCTTTTGTTCGTACCGTGTTTACTGGGTTTCATCTAGCTATCTGTTTTCTCTCGCAGTCCACTCAGCATCTTCCTGATAGTTATTTGGAATCTTCCATCAGACAGTCCATAGGTCTCCCTTTCTTTAGGGTCATGTTCTGCAGATTTATTTTAGTTCTATGATTTGTCCATGTTTCCATGTTTCTTTGTATGCCTTTTGATCTTCTCTTGAGATTTGGGCATCTGAAGAAAATAAGACACTTTTCTCAGGCTTTACAGATTGTTCTTATACAGGGGATAATCGTGTCCAATTAGCCCAGTTAGAGAGTCTGTAGATTTCTCAAACCTTTCTTCTTTTTTTAATATAAATTTATTTATTTTAATTGGAGGTTAATTACTTCTTCCTTAAGGCTCCTATGTGTAATATTTCCCGACTGAGGAAATGCGCTGTCTGTACTCATGAGCGCCCCTTTGTGTCTGTCTGTGATACTGCCGGCTCAGAGCGCCAGCTCTGGCAAGTCGAGGGGAGGGGAGTTTGACCTTCCTTCTCAGTGGCCCCCAGGCACCCAAGGTTGCTACTGCTTTCCCTGCTAGGGATCAGAGTCAGGCGAGACAGAAACTGATCCCCTGAGCAGCACGCTGGACGTGCGTTCCACTTTTCTCTTCCCTCCAGACGGGCGCGTTTTCTCCTGATTAGGTGCACTCTGCTGGCAGGGGACGCAGCAGGGCAGGTTAAGTGCGATGGACTTTCCCACTTGCCCCAGGGCACCTCTTTTGGCACGGCCTCACCTAGGGTGCTGTGACCTTTCAACTGGTTTTTGAAGTTCTCACACAGGCAGTGTATGGTCCATACACCTGGTCTGTATTATTGTCAAATCAGTGTCTCCGTGGGGCAAGCAGTGCCTGGGGCTTCTATTCCAGCAACTTGCTACTGTTATTCTGTTGGTCTCTCTCTACTCATCAGTGATATGAACATGTTTGCAGCTGTTTCCTGAAGGTATCTGTTCCACTTGGCAGCTGATGAAAATTTCCTTTAAAGTTACTTCACATTTGCTTCTACCTGTGCGAATCCATGTCTCCTTATGAAATTCTGTCACTTATCATTACCCAGTGTTTATACTTGTTCAGAGAATGTGACAGTTAAATACCTCACAAATCACTCAACTGAACATTCTTCCCACTTGAAGGTACCATGGGGTTCCATTCAATTCTAACTGAGTGGAACAATTAAAATAATATGGGCCAGGAATGATTCAGTCTTCTCTTCCTTGCATCTTACAAGGTGTCATTCCTTTATCTATTTTTAAGGAAATTTATTGGCTCTGCTGGGTCTTAGTTGTGGCACGTGGGATCCTCAGTTGTGGCATGTAAGACCCAGCTCTGTTACCAGCACAAACAACTTTTGGGGCAACCCAACTCATTATTTCCTTTGGAATCAGAACCCAAGAGTATAAGACCAAAAAAATAATCACTTACTCTTGATATAAGTTGCCCTGGTACACTAAAGATAGATTTGGTTCTGTTCAATTAAACATCCATTTTTGGGTCACTTGCTATAAACCAAGTACAAAAGTGGATGGTTTTGAGAAAAATACTGCAATTTCTGACTTAATCTATGTATAACTTATGTCACAGCTTTGCCATCAGGAAAAATGATGTAAATAATATTCTTGCTCTTCTTTACTCTCTTCCTAGAACTTAGGAAAGGTGCTTCACTGTCTGAGTTTCAGTTTCCTCAGCAGAAACTCATTAACAACCCTCCTCTTTAAGGACATGAGGATGAACAGGGTAACATCAAGTCTTACTGCAGAGCTTGGATGTAGCTGGTACTCAAGAAACATTAACTTACCTTTCATTCTGAATTTTGATGGATTTTTATTGGACTAAGGAGCTTCCCAGGTGGTGCTAGTGGTATAGAACCCACCTGCCAATGCAGGAGGTGCAAGAGTTGCAGGTTCAATCCTTGGGTGAGAAGGATCCCCTGGAGGAGGAAATGGTAACCCACACCAGTATTCTTGTCTGGAAAATTCCATGGACAGAGGAGCCTGGAGGGCTACAGTCCGTGGGGTAACAAAGAGTCAGACATGACTAAGTGATTAAGCACAAGGGACTAAGTTGAAATATTTTATAAATCCAAGCAATATTAAAAACAATAACTGTTACTGAAACAAATTCACCAACAGCCTACAAAGCTACGGTAGACCAAAGTAATGGAAAGTGGACAAACTCTCCCCACAGTAACTATCCCCACAGATAAATGAGAAGGAAAATAGAATTCAACAAATATGGAGAAAGGGCAATCCAAAAGAAATTTGAACCAGATGAAGAGATTAAAAATATGTGAAGTAGGAGAGTGTTGTATTAAAACTCTCAGTGGGGTGAAATGGAAAACTGGGACTCCACGGAAAAGATATATATTTTAAGGAGTTACTATTTGTATTCACTTGTGGCCAACTGTTCTTGAACAAATACACTCCTGTGGGAAGAAAGGATACAATATATGTTTGTAGTAACTTTGCCTCCTAGAAAAAATGAAAGTGTAATAACTTGTGGTTTAGTGTTATGGTTACAGCTGCTGTTGACAGCTGTTAGGAGCAGCTGCAACGAGCAGCTGCAACTCTATCCCCTAGAAAAGACCTGACAGGTGGTACTGGCTAGGGCTGGACTTTCACAGAGATGGTCTTGGATCAGACCCAGAGAACTGTTGCTGGTGAGATGTTGGCTTAATAATGACTAGCTGCATTAGAGTATATTAGATAATGTCAAATGCTTTTGGATTTTTGCTTTTGTCTCACCAAGTAAGACAGGGCAGGCAGTGATGCCCCCACTGGACAGGGAGAAACTGAGGAAACAGACACGTCCTCCTCTGAATTCTACACGCACTTGTACTTTTAGTTCATATGGTAAATTTTAGATGGGGACTAAGCCTTATATTTTAATTTCCCATCGTGGGATATATATATTTTGGCTCTATCTAGTAAACTGCAAATATGACCCAAGATCATAAAGTTCTTTCCATCCAGAGGTGCAATCTATTCCCTCCTCCATCCCCAGTCTGGGCTGACTTGTTTTGGGCCATTGGATGCAGCAGAAGTTCTGGGGCACCAGCTCCAAACCTAGGTGTCTAGAGACCTCAAGCTTAGCTCTCAGTGGGAACCCTTCCACCAGCACGTGAACCAGCCTGCTGGAGCATATGAGATGCAGCCTTCCCAGCCCAAGACACTAAACAAACCCAGCCAAGAGCAGCCCAGACCAGAAGGATCATCTCACTGAGCTGAGCTCGAATTGCTGACCCACAGAATTATGAGCCTTGTACAGTGGTGGTTGTTTCAAGCCACTAACTTTTTGTATAGTTTGTTACACAGCCATCGAGAACAGATACTACCCAGAACTCACCCACTTGAATCAGGATTCAACCTAACAATGACCCTTCCTAACCTAACTCAGGACTCAGTGAGTATGTGCTCACTTCCTCTTTCCAAAATCTGGATGGTCTAGCACCATGTCTCAGACTGAATTATTGGCCCCCATTCTCCACTCTGGACCCACACCCTGTTTCACATAGCTTTGTAGTTCTTGCTATGAAAGGTAGAATGAACTTTGCAAGTCCTTTGGACACTGGAATGAGAGCAGAAAGTGGTGGTTCACCAGGTCTGAGCTTAGCATGCTGGCATATTTTCTTACCCTATTAATTGCACTTCTGCCATCACCGTGAGAATACCTTCCCTTGAGTAGCTGCTGCTGCTGCTGTCTCAATCTTGGCCCAGAATGAACAGATATGTAGGAAATAAATGCTATTATTGCATACAATTGAGGTTTATGGACTGCTTATTACACAGCAATAGCTGACTCCAACACATAGCTTCACTTTGACAGAGCAAACATATTTGAACTTCCTTCCAGATAAGTGAGACAGCATTCAAGGCCTGGATTCCAGGATTCTGGGCCCATGGCCTGCACAGTAATCACCGAGTGAGTTTAGAAAAATGGCTCTTCAGCAGCTAAGACAAGATCAAACTGCAGAGTCCTATCAAAGCATCAGAGAGAGAGGATGGGTGGAAAGGCAGATGCCAGATAAAGAAGCCTCAAAACAAGAGGTGGCGGTGTCTAGCCAAGGAAGGTAAATTCCTTTATGGCTATTGAGGGAATGGGGGAAGGGATGGTTAGGGAGTCTGGGATGGACATGTACACATGGCCGTATTTAACATGCATAGCCAACAAGGACCTGCTTAACAGCACAGGGAACTCTGCTCATTGTTATGTGGCAGCCTGGCGGGAGGGGAGTGGGGGAGAATGGATACATGCCTATGTATGGCCGAGTCCCCTTGCAGTCCACCTGAAACTACCACAACGTTGTTAATTGGCTACACTCCAATATAAAATGAAAAGTTAAGAAAAATTTCCCTTAAAAAACCAAGTAAGTTCTTGAAGAAAATTAATAGCATATGAGACCCAAAATAGATTTCTTGAGGCCTTGACTCTTTTGAGGGAGGTCTATATCCTGCCTCCTGACAAGAGAAGGAGTTGTCAGGTTAGTTCAGAAAAAGGGCCTTTTGGGGGGTTGGGATTAGCAGATGCAAACTATTACACACAGGATGGATAAATAATGAAGTCCTACTGTAAAGCACAGAGGACTGTATTCAGTATCCTGTGATAAACCATAATGGAAAAGACTATAAAAAAATGTATATGTGTGTAAACTGGGTCACTTCGTTGTACAACAGAAATTAGCACAGCATTGTAACTCAACTATATTTCAATTAAAAAAATAGAAAAGGGGGGCTTTATAGAGAATTATGTAAACTTTTCCCTGGTGGCTCAACTGTTAAGGAATCTGCCTGCAATTCATGAAACCTGGATTCAATCCCTGGGTTGGGAAGATCCCCTGGAGGAGGGCATGGCAAGCCACTCCAATATTCTTGCCTGGAGAATTCCATGGACAGAGGAGCCTAGTGGGCTACATACAGTCCGTGGGGTCACAAAGAGTCGGACATGACT
This sequence comes from Aepyceros melampus, assembly GCA_006408695.1. NCBI lineage: Eukaryota > Metazoa > Chordata > Mammalia > Artiodactyla > Bovidae > Aepyceros > Aepyceros melampus. The sequence continues at coordinate 202,895 of SJXQ01003987.1, read as the reverse complement.
GAGTGTCACTTCACATGTAAACTCTAGCTCCCTTTCTTCCTCTAGAGACACAGGAATGTGACAGGCCAGCAGGGGTCAGCACCTGGTAGGTAGCACAGCCCTCTGGGCTGAATTAGGTGTGGCCTCTCTCCTTAGGCACAGACTCGCTCTTCCCCAGATGTCTGGATCACATTTAAACAGGCCCATTTTCCATCTAGCACTGGCTATGGAGACCGTGTGTGTGCTTAAGGGCTAGAGCAGCCATGCAATAGAAACAGTCTAGAATCTTCACTGTCTGGCATGGTAACTGCTACCCATGTGTCATTAGTGAGCACTGGAAATCTAACTGGTGTGGCTGAGGAACTCAATTTTAAATGTAAATTAGGTTAAATTTTAAATGGGAAAGTGAAAAAATAGAAGTGTTAGTTGCTCAGTCATGTCCAACTCTTTGCAACCCCATGTAGCCCACCAGACTACTCTGCTCATGGGATTCTTCAGGCAAGAATACTCAAGTGGGTAGCCATTCCCTTCTCCAAGGGATCTTCCCAATCCAGGGATTGAACGTGGGCCTCCTGCATTGCAGGCAGATTCTTTACTGTCTGAGCCACCAGGGGCTAGTGGCTATTATCCTTGACAGCACAATTCTAGAAGGCAGTGTGATGACCAACTCCAAGGCATCGTAAATATTTAATAGATATTACTTGTTAACTATGGGAGCTTATTGAGAGGCCTGATTTCTCAAGGAAGGAGTGAATGAATTACTCATTCCATCTGCTCTGCCCAAATAAGACAGAAGATCCGGTAACATGTTGGCAGATGGAGTCTTGTCCCTTTCCCCCATCAATGTGCTGGGTTGCGGGGGTGTTCCCAGTGACATCCGACAACAGCTGGGGTAGACCTGCAGCTGCCTGCCCCTCAGGCGCACCTCAGCCTGTGGTAAGGCTTCAACGTCAGACAGCTAATGTTCTAGCGATGTCAGTTCTTATTCTTCCTGTCTCTTTCTCTCAAGAATGCCTAATCTCACCATCTACAGGGTCTCCCAATACAGAGCACTGCAGAACTTGCTGGTTTTAAGAGCTTTGAACTTGAGATGTTGAAATACAATCATTATCTTGTTGGGCTTTCTCCCCAAAGAGGACTGTCAGCACACAGACTGTTAAGATTCCTCAATTCATCCTTTCTTTTATCCCCAAAGGAAAGGAATCACCATTTAATCTTATTTCTAACATGCTGGAAGCTGCCCTGATGATAAAAAGATCTGCTTCAGGAATCAGGGTGACTTTGCAGGATTACAGCCTAGATGGGCTGGGAGACCCTCGGGCAAGGCAGATTTTGGTGGAACTCCCAGTTAACTGAGTTGAAGTTGGGGATCATGGAGTGAGTCAGCCAGGGGAAAAAGGTAGGCTAGTTCCTCTGAAAATGCAAACGGGGGTTCTTTTTTTGGCGAGGAGGGGGCACGGCTTTGTAACCTCTTGGTGGGTCCTAAGTGATGTTTTCCCCCTGCAGAAAAAAGTGTCCTAAACCTACAGATATTCTGTGCTTTCGGTCTCTTCCTTCCTGATCAACCTTCCAATCAGTTAAGATTTTCCCTTGCTATCATTTAATTTGTATCCATAATTTAGTATTCACAAGTTACAACAAGAAATAGTTTTTTAAGACCATCGACTGTCATTGAACAATAAACATAAGTTCCTTCAGCCAGTTTTCAATAAACCCAACACAGTACAAACATTAACAGCTTGTAGACTCCTTATCATAGATCTATACCCCAATGCTCCGTAAAGTAATGCTCAAAATTCTCCAAGCCAGGCTTCAGCAATACGTGAACTGTGAACTCCCTGAGTTCAAGCTGTTTTAGAAAAGGCAGAGGAACCAGAGATCAAACTGCCAACATCCGCTGGATCATGGAAAAAGCAAAAGAGTTCCAGGAAAACATCTATTTCTGCTTTATTGACTATGCCAAAGCCTTTGACTGTGTAGATCACAACAAACTGGAAAATTCTGAAAGAGATGGGAATACCAGACCACCTGACCTGCCTCTTGAGAAATCTGTATGCAGATCAGGAAGCAACAGTTAGAACTGGACATGGAACAACGGACTGGTTCCAAATAGGAAAAGGAGTACGTCAAGGCTGTATATTGTCACCCTGCTTATTTAACTTATATGCAGAGTACATCATGAGAAACACTGGGCTGGAAGAAACACAAGCTGGAATCAAGATTGCCAGGAGAAATATCAATAACCTCAGATATGCAGATGACACCACCCTTATGGCAGAAAATGAAGAGGAACTAAAAAGTCTCTTGATGAAAGTGAAAGAGGAGAGTGAAAAAGTTGGCTTACAGCTCAACATTCAGAAAACGAAGATTATAGCATCTGGTCCCATCACTTCATGGGAAATAGATGGGGAAACAGTGGAAACAGTGTCAGACTTTATATTTTGAAGAAAGTGAAGAGGAACTAAAAAGCCTCTTGATGAAAGTGAAAGAGGAGAGTAAAAAAGTTGGCTTAAAGCTCAACATTCAGAAAACGAAGATCATGGCATCTGGTCCCATCACTTCATGGGAAATAAATGGGCAAACAGTGGAAACAGTGTCAGACTTTATTTTTGGGGGCTCCAAAATCACTGCAGATGGTGACTGCAGCCATGAAATTAAAAGACGCTTACTCCTTGGAAGAAAAGTTATGAGCAACCTAGGTAGCATATTCAAAAGCAGAGACATTACTTTGCCGACTAAGGTCAGTCTAGTCAAGGCTATGGTTTTTCCTGTGGTCATGTATGGATGTGAGAGTTGGACTGTGAAGAAGGCTGAGCGCTGAAGAATTGATGCTTTTGAACTGTGGTGTTGGAGAAGACTCTTGAGCGTCCCTTGGACTGCAAGGAGATCCAACCAGTCCATTCTGAGGGAGATCAACCCTGGGATTTCTTTGGAAGGAATGATGCTAAAACTGAAACTCCAGTACTTTGGCCACCTCATGTGAAGAGTTGACTAATTGGAAGAGACTCTGATGCTGGGAGGGATTGGGGGCAGGAGGAGAAGGGGACGACCGAGGATGAGATGGCTGGATGGCATCACTGACTCGATGGGCGTGAGTCTGAGTGAACTCTGGGAGTTGGTGATGGACAGGGAGGCCTGGTGTGCTGGGATTCATGGGGTCGCAAAGAGTCGGACATGACTGAGTGACTGAACTGAACTGGACTGCTAGGGAATTCACTAATCCATAGCCTTTTTTTAAAGGTAAAACTGAGGTAACTGTTAGCATCTTTTTGATGAACTCATACTAATTTCTCTAGAACAAGAATTCCCCTAAATATGTAATTTCTCTAAATTCCTCTAAGTCTGTATATTCCTCATATACTTGCTTAACTATGAAGCCATAAATAAAAGCATGAGATAAGCCCCAGGTCTTTAGGTGAAAGAAAAGGGTTACTACTGTTCTACTGATTTGAATAAGCACCATGGTATCCTGGTTTGATCTCATAGGGTCAGACACTCTACCACCTGATAAGAAGGAGGGGCTAGTAAGCCTGATTTCTACTCAAAGAAAAGTCTTTCCCTCCTCCCCCACTTTCCTTTGATTATACAATTGTAGCCCACTTAATTCTTGGGGGAGAGCTCTCTTGCCTGCTTGCTTGCATCTCTCCGTCTCACAAATATCTATCTTAATGAACCTACGACTTGCCTGTCACTTTACCTCCTGTTGAATTCATTCTGCGCTGAGACGCACGGAACCTGAGCCTCGGTAAGTCGGCACTGGGTGCCTGTGTGCTGAGTTGCTCAGTTGTGTCCGACTCTTTGTGACCCCATGGACTGTAGCCTGTCAGGCTCCTCTGTCCTTGGGATTCTCCAGGCAAGAATACGGGAGCGGGTTGCCATCTTCTACTTCGGGGGATCTTCCTGACCCAGGGACTGAACCTGCATCTCTCATGTCTCCTGCATTGCCAGGTGGGTTCTTTATCACTGGGAAGTCCACTAGGTGAGTGATTCTAATTAAAAGACCATGGGTTCATTCCCAATTAAGGTATTGCTTGGCTTCAAATCCCAGCGCGTGGGTTCAAGCCCCAATCTGAGGCGCACTGTTTCACGACCAAGAAACCGACACTGATACAAATCATTGACATTCATATATTACCACTGTTAGCCGAAGGGCGGGAGTTCCCTGGAGAAAGAGAATCAGGCATGGCTTTCTTGACAGATTAGAGGTTGTTTTTGACTTAAGCTATCTTGTGATCCAAACCTGGCTTGACTTTGAACAGATCTCAATAATTAATGATCTTAAGGGGAGGAAAGAATGCAGAAGCAAACAACTGTTATTAGGCAAAAGAAGTAACAACAGGTAAAATAATGTATCTGTGGTGAACACTCCCAGTTCTATTTCAATGGTAAAGATCAGCCCGAAGCACTCAACCACCAGATAACTGGGACCTAAGGGTGTGATGTCGGTCTTTTCTGACCTCAACTAAACTTCAATCAAGTAAACACTCTATCTGTTGACTGCCCAAGCCCCTTCATGAATATGCATATACCCTTAGCTTAAAAATCCCCCAACCTTCTGTTGAGGGAGACACTGCTTTGGGAAGGATCCCTAGTGTTCTTACTTGCTGCAAGTAATAAATTCTTCCTTCTGATGCCAAAAGCTTGACCTCTGTGCACTGGTGCTGAATCAAATCTCAGAGACAGAGTTTTGGGTGAAGTAGAATGTCTTTACTGCTTTGCCAGGCAAAGGGGACACATGCTCTCAAGATTGTGCATCCCAATCCAGGAGGATTTAGTGGAGAGTTTTATAGCAATGGTTCCAGGTGAGGGGGAGGTTGCTGATGTAAGGGTCAGAGTATGTGAGGGCCTGCAGTCCTTTAATTGGGCCTCAGGTGGTCTCCTGATGAGTTTCTGTAGTTTTCAAAGTTCTCAAAATGTAACCTTCTCTCTGGAATGAAGAATGCTTCATCAAGTAGTTAACACCTTCATTTATCAGGGGCTTTGGTTCTGCAGAAGAGCTCAAAGATATTGCTATGCATATCCCTTGAGGCAGAGGACCCTGTCCCAAGGCTACGCTGTTGTTTCTGGACTGCTCCTCCCTGGTCTCTACATCCCCTCTCTTCTCTGATTAGCAACTATTTGAATCTGCCCTTTGGAACTCAGGGAAGGTTATAGAGTCTGAAATCTATTTCCTACAAGCAAGAGACAAAGACAGAGAAAAGCTTTATGCCCCGCAGGGTCCTGCTTTGTTTCATTCCTCCTGATCTTTGTGCGCTTGGTTATGTCATTTGACTTGACACCTACCAACAGGTGAACCCAGTTTTCAGCTAACACTACGTTTATATGCATGCCTGTGTGTGTGTGTATTTAATTCGTGAAATTAGACTACAAGTGCAATTAAGATACAAAACTGTTTTTATTGCAAATATCCCTTGTACTATGCTTTTATAACCACAACCTTTTCTCTCCTCATGTCTCTGACCTTTTCCACCCAGACTCTGTAATCCATCTAATTTTTTAACTTAAAGAATGTACATAAATGAAATCATATGAGATGTAACCTTTTGAGGTCTTTTTTTTTTTTTTAACTCAGCATAATTCTTTTGAGATTTATCCAAGTTATCTTGTGTATCAGTGATTCATTTCAGGGAGTGTGTGTGTGTGCTCAGTGCCTCAGCCATATCCGACACTTCGCGACCCCATGGACTGTAGCCCGCCAGGCTCCTCTGTCCATGGAATTTTCTAGGCAAGAATACTGGAGCGGGTTGCATTCCAAATGGTTTAGTAACAATCCCACCCGACTCCAAAATCTGTTTCTCCATAAAAGCAATGAGAACACAACAAAAACTCTCAAAATAAACTTACTAGAACTCTGGAAATTAAAGGCTTGCAATATTCTGAGAAGTGTTTGTTCAAGAAAAACAGCTAAATATTGGTAAGAACAGTGAGCCTTGTGATTTTCTTACCATGCCTGCCACACAGCCTTCTGTCAACTGAAGAAAACTACACAACTTCAAAGGTATGAGTTAGGGGTCTTACGAAGGACTCTAGCCTGGGAGGCAGTGTTTCAGATAGCTCTGTGGAACTGCTCCAAAGAGACTGGGGTGGAGCCAGTATATATATGAGATTTTTTTCTGGAAAAAAAAATGTGGTTGCACATCAAAAGATTACTGATAATCAGAGAAAAATCATATCTCGAGTTAATGATTTTAGTGCTTTTCTAGGTCTGGGGACATACAAGAATCTGGGTTCCTTGGAATTATTCCTTAGATATGCATCTTAACTATCTAGGGCCAGTATCCAAAGCACAGTAATGCTTCCTGTTCTTTTCTACCTTGAAATGCTGTCAGAGTGCACTGTCAGTGGGCGACTGTAGTAGCTAATGGCTTGATCCTTGTAGAACTGGAAGCAGTTGTTTGTTTGTTTACAGTGCTCCCTGATGGTTATAAATTAGACCAAAATTTGGGAGGAATTTGATGATCCATTTGTCCCATAGCACTAGGAAGTCTCGTTCTTAGATCACAAGAAGATTGCATTGTTAGGCTACTCAGGGTCTGTTTTGGGATTAGACCTTATTGGTTACCTAAAATCCCCTGGACCATCTGTGTTACTAGTCTCTTGTGACTCTAGAAATGCTTTCCCTTGTTTCTTCCATATCTGCGCTTGCACTATTACAATTATTCCGTATAGTTAAATGAGTAATCAATTGTCTCAAAATTGCCATCAGTTGCCAAATGGCCTCAGTTAACCATCATTCATATTGTCAGAGGCCTGATGACACATTGAGTACTGCAAGAGACAGCAATCTTATAATATAGACAGGATATAAGCAATAACAGTTCAGTTCAGTTCAGTTGCTCAGTCATGTCTGACTCTTTGCAACCCCATGGACTGCACCACGCCAGGCCTGCCTGTCGGGAGGTGCATTAGGCATTACTGACAAAATGGAGGCACGGCCCCAAACCCCTCTCCTTGTCCTGCAGGCACGGTTCTGGGATGAAGGAGTTAGGTCTTGTGATTCTGACTTGTTTTTTCCTTTCTTTGGTTGAGTTGGCTGGAAAGAATGTTAAGGTGCTTATTGTTCTTGAGAGAAGCATGAGAAGGCACAAAGCCTTCTGCAGTTGTGCCCAGAGAATATTCCGTAAAGTTAACCACTGACATTTGTTCAAGGATCTTTACAAAGAATGTTCCAGAATGAGCATGTAGGCTGCAGCTTGAGGCCATGTGAAGGATTATTATCTGAGACCTGTTTGTGCGGGGAATGTTTATGGCAAAAGAAGTTTGCTGAATTTAGGGTTTAGGAATAATTAAGAATAGAAGCTAAAAATTTAAGGAATGTTGTAGTGTTAGCATATTTTACTATAGCTTATAGAGATTAGGAATTTTAGAGATATTAATAGCTAGAAGCCTTTTTAGGAGAGAGTGATCTTAAGATACTAGGGGCAAACAGGATTTAGAAAGATAAGAAATAAACTGAGGAATGTGGCATGAGTTACAATGTAATCACAAGTTAAGTATAGGACACATAAGAGGAGGTAGAGAATAGATAGTAAAGCTGATTCTGAGAGAATCACTGAGCAGGAACTCTGTTTGAAGGGCAACAATGATTTCTGGAGACAAAAAATCTGGGTCAGGGGGAACTGAAAATGTCAAACCTCTGACCTAATGCTTTTGTCAAAGTATAAAAGAAAACCTGAAGCTTGAAATAAACATGTAGTCCCGCAACTTGAGTCAGAGGCTACATCGTTCTCCACCGACACCACTCATCCGTTCAGGCTGATTTCCTGGCTGCTGGAGCTGGACTCCGGCATCTCCCTGTCTATCACCAACTCCCAGAGTTTACTCAAACTTATGTCCATTGAGTCGGTGATGCCATCCAACCATCTCATCTTCTGTCATCCCCTTCTCCTCTTACCTTCAATCTTTCCCAGCATCAAGGTCTTTTCAAATGAGTCAGTTCTTCCCATCAGGTGGCCAAAGAATTGGAGTTTCAGCTTCAACATCAGTCCGTCCAATGAATATTCAGGACTGATTTCCTTTAGGATGGACTGGTTGGATCTTCTTGCAGTCCAAGGGACTCTCAAGAGTCTTCTCCTACAACACAGTTCAAAAGCATCAATTCTTTGGCACTCAGCGTTCTTTATAGCCCAACTCTCACATCCATACACTACTACTGGAAAAACCATAGGTTTGACTGCAGGCCTTTGTTGGCAATGTAATGTCTCTGCTTTTTAATATGCTCTCTAGGTTGGTCATAACTTTCCTTCTAAGGAGCAAGTGTCTTTTAATTTCATGGCTGCAGTCACCATCTGCCATGATTTTGGAGCCCCCCCCACCCCAAAATAAAGTCTGTTGCTGTTTCCACTGTTTCCTCATCTATTTTCCCATGAAGTGATGGGACCAGATGCCATGATCTTCGTTTTCTGAATGTTGAGCTTTAAGCCAACTTTTTCACTCTCCTCTTTCACTTTCATCAAGAGGCTCTTTAGTTCTTCTTCACTTACTGCCATAAGGGTGGAGTCATCTGCGTATCTGAAGTTATTGATGTTTCTCCCAGCAATCTTCATTCCAACTTGTGCTTCATCCAGCTAAGCATTTTCATGATGTAGTCTGCATATAAGTTAAATAAGCAGGTGACAATATATAGCCTTGACAGACTCCTTTCCCTGTTTGGAACCAGTCTATTTTTCCATGTCCAGTTCTAATTGTTGCTTCCTGAACTGCATACAGATTTCTCAAGAGGCAGGACAGGTGGTCTGGTATTGCCATCTCTCAAAGAATTTTCCACAGTTTGTTGTGATCCACACAGTCAAAGGCTTTGGCATAGTCAATAAGACAGAAGTAGATGTTTTTCTGGAACTTTCTTGCTTTTTCCATGATCCAGCAGATGTGGGCAATTTGATCTCTGATTCCTCTGCCTTTTCTGAATCCAGCTTGAACATCTGGAAGTTCATGGTTCATGTACTTTTGAAGCCTGGCTTGGAGAATTTTGAGCATTACTTTACCAGTGTGTGAGATGAGTGCAATTGTTCGGTAGTTTGAGCATTCTTTGGCATTGCCTTTCTTTGGGATTGGAATGAAAACTGACCTTTTCCAGTCCTGTGGCCACTACTGAGTTTTCTAAATTTACTGGTATATTGACACTTTCACAGCATCATCTTTTAGGATTTGAAATAGCTCAACTGGAATTCCATCACCTCCACTAGCTTTGTTTGTAGTGATGCCCACTTGATTTCACATTCCAGGATGTCTGGCTCTAGGTGAGTGATCATACCATCGTGATTATCTGGGTCATGAAGATCTATTCTGTATAGTTCTTCTGTGTATTCTTGCCACCTCTTCTTAATATCTTCTGCTTCTGTGAGGTCCAGACCATTTCTGTCCTTTATTATGCCTATCTTTGCATGAAATGTTCCCTTGTTATCTCTAATTTTCTTGAAGAGATCTCTGGTCTTTTCCATTCTATTGTTTTCCTCTATTTCTTTGCATTGATCGCTGAAGAAGGCTTTCTTATCTCTCCTTGCTATTCTTTGGAACTCTGCATTCAAATGGGTATGTCTTTCCTTTTCTCTTTTGCCTTTTGCTTCTCTGCTTTTCATAGCCATTTATAAAGCCTCCTCGACAATCATTTTGCCCTTTTGCATTTCTTTTCCCTAGGGATGGTCTTGATCCATGCCTTCTGTACAATGTCACGAACTTCCATCCATAGTTCTTCAGGCGTTCTATCAGACCTAATCCATTGAATCTCACTTCCATTGTGTAGTTGTAAAGGATTTGATTTAGGTCGTACCTGAATGGGCTAGTGGTTTTCTCTACTTTCTTCAATTTAAGTCTGAATTTGGCAATAAGGAGTTTGTGATCTGAACCACAGTCAGGTCCCAGTCTTGCTTTTACTGACGGTATAGAGATTCTCCATCTTTGGCTACAAAGAATATCATCAATCTGATTTTGGTAGTAACCATCTGGTGATGTCCATGTCTCTCAGAGTCTTCTTTTGTGTTGTTGGAAGAGGGTGTTTGCTCTGACCAGTGCATTCTCTTGGCAAAACTCTATTAGCTTTTGCCCTGCCTACAAGACCTTCTAGACCTAACACCCAAAAAAGATGTCCTTTTCATTATAGGGGACTGGAATGCAAAAGTAGGAAGTCAAGAAATACCTGGAGTAACAGGCAAATTTGGCCTTGGAGTACAGAATGAAGCATGGTAAAGTAATATAGCTAGTTAACATAAATAAAGTCTTACATAGGAATTTATGCTTTGAGCTTCGAGAACTAAATCAGCTCCCTAAAAGATCACCAAGACTAGGAAGAGGATCACTTAAGGCAGAAATATGATTTTTCACCTGGGTCATTAAATGTTATATACACAGAAAAATGCTGATTTTTCTGTGTGAAAATGCAGCATTCAGTTTGAATCATAGCAGGTGACAAGAATATTGAGAGCCATGCAGTTTTGTAATATCAGTTTTCTCGTCATAGCAACCTCAGGATTCAGTAGGCTAAGCGCCTGTTTACTGTCATGTAAGGACTTCAGGGTGAATTCTCTTAAGGCTTCCATGTAGGCAATTACATATTCTGATCCTAGTGAAGTCACAAAAATAGCTGCTAAATGGTTGTAATACAGAACTCTTGGTCCATCATGCTGTATTAAAAGTAAAATTTGCCATAGTCACATCTAAATTGGCACACACATGACCTTGACCTAAGGGAATTCTGGAATACCCTCTCCTGTCCATCCTGGTGGAAGTCAGAGCCATAGATTGGTCCTGCAAAACCACTGAGTTCCGTTAGGTCCTACTTGATATATTCCTAGTCACCTGATCCAATTTGTGTCATACCAATTGCTATCTTTAAAGGAAATGATATATTGGCATTTTCTTAAGGCACTCTACCTAATTTTCTAGTCATTATTAGGCTGATAATCTGTAGTATGATTTAATTGTTCCCAACACGGGAGCCCCTTAAATGACCACAGTCTGGTGTTAGCCATATAAATCCTTCCCATAACTGAGAGATAGGCTTTCCTAATAATTGGTAAGTTATATTTTTTCAGTGAAATTTAGCTCATTCTTCTGATGGAGCTTGAGTAGCTTTAAAGGAAAATTCTTATTTCTGATCAGGGTCATAGCAAGTATGATTGATTGGCCCAGTGAGGGGTCCCATCTTAGTAATATCAACAGTGACCCAGACATAACTATAACTTCTTTCTTCTAAAATAAATTTTCCAAAGTCCATCCAATCAGAGCCTCGGAGAGGAGAAACTCACCAAAGTAAACCAGAAATATTGGACATAGATAACTGACAAGAAACCCATCAATTGTGTTGCTTTCTAAAATTTGCCTCGGACTGTGCCCACAACAGAAAAATAGTTGTTTCATGTTCAAAATCCCAAGAAATCAAGAAAACATTATAAATAAATCAAACAGGTCAGGTTTGGCATCTTGGGATAACTGTCTACTACTGATGCCCTCATCTTGTCCTGGTATGGGTATCTTTCTTGCTTTTCGAATGTCGTTTGAAAAAGAATTTCATGTATTTATTTATTTTTGTCTGTGCTGGGTCTCTGTTGCTGCGTGGGCTTTTCTCTAGCTGCAGTGAGTGAAGGCTATGCTCCAGGCGCAGGGAGCAAGCGTGTCTTGTGGAGCACGGCCTGTAGGGCGTGCAGGTTCCTTAGTTTTGATGCGTGGGCTCAGCGGCTGTGGCTCCCAGGCTTCGGAGCACAATCGCAATAGTTGTGGCACACAGGCTCAGCGGCTCTGCAGCATGTGGGGTCCTCCAAGACCGGGGATTGAACCGAGTCTTCTGGTTGCAGGTCATGGGGTATCAGATCTCCATTTAAAGATAAATTACTGTGATAAGCTTCAGAAACTAGGTTAGAATGTCCTGCTAATGATTCAGTTAGATTCTTACAATAATATAACATATCCCCTTTCAATATGGGTTCATACAATCCTTCATCCAGTCTCAGAGGTCTCCCCAATGATTATCTCAAAAGGAGACAAATGGCGTTTGCCAAAAGAAGTGGATCTGAAGCTGAGGACCAGTGGAAGGGCCTAGGCCAGGGTAAAGAATAAGCATTCGTAATCTTAGTCTATTGGGTTGCTTTTTTTTTTTAAGATTTTTCTGATGTGGGCCATTTTAAAAGTCTTTATTGAATTTGTTACAATATCGCTGCTTATGTTTCGGTTTTTTTGGCCTCAGGGCATGTGGGTTCTTAGCCCTCAGCAAGGGCTCCAGTCAGCAGCCCCTGCCCTGGAAGGTAAGATCTCAACCACTCGACTGCCAGGGAAGTCCCAAGCAATTGGGGATTTTTTTAATTAATTGATTTTTGGTTCTCCTGGGTCTCTGTTGCTGCTCTTGGGCTTTGTCCAGTCGCCGTGAGCAGGGGCTGCTCTCTAGTTGTGGTGTGTGGAGGCTTCTTGCTGAGACTTCACCTGTTGCAGAGCAGGGGCTGTAGGCACAGGCTTCAGCAGTTGTGTGCACGGGCTTGGTTGCTCTGGGGCGTGTGGGATCTTCCCAGGCCAGGGACTGAACCCACGTCCCCTGCACTGGCGGCAGGTTCTTAACCATTGGACCACCAGGAAGTCCCCGGTTGGGTTTAAATTGTCCCATGTGTTCTTTAACTGTTCTGTTAGTAAACACAGAAGATTGGTGGCAATAAGGTATCAGAACTACTACATAATCAACCAATCTTGCACACTTCTTTAACAGGTTGTCGGGTCAAGTGAGTTCCTCTATAGCTACAGTTCTGAGGGCGTTCCCCAAATGGGAATCACTCTTTCTGAAGTCAGTTTCCCTACGGACTGTGCTCGTGGCCCTTCTGCCACAGGCGTGAGGACGTGCACATCAAAGCAAGAACATACTGATAACCTCGAGAGGGAAACATTTGTATAAAATCAGCCTGCCAAATTTCAAAGGGACTTGCAGGCAACGGAAAATTTCCTTGAGAACTGTGTAATGACTTCCTCGGGTTTTATTTTGGACAAATGGTACATCTTGAATGGACCGTTTGGACTATTGTAAAATAAAGCTTCTAAAAATACTGTTTACCCTATAAGATGACCTTATCTGGGTTCCAGTGAGTTAACTTCAATAGACTGAGCTTCAGATGGAAGGATAGGCCTTCCATTTGGGTTTATCCAACACTCTCTGCAGGAGCTGAACCTTCCTCCTTTTTGTGACCAGGGGTCTTTCTGATGCCATTCCCTGAAGCCTTCTGTCAGTAAAGTTACCGGGAGGCTGACAGTGAAAAACAGTTGTTAGTTGGTTGCTTTGTTTTGTAAAGCCACTCTCTTGGCAGTATGATCAGCTAGTTTCCTTTTTCTTCTGCAATGCCAGCCTTTGAATGATCCAATACCTTAATAATAGCAAGTGTGCTCAGAAGCAGATTTACAGCTAATAATTCTCAACTTGTCTCCCAATTTTAATAGGCTGCCCTGAGGATGTTAAAGATCCTTTTTGTTTCAGAAGCTTGGCAAAATAACGTGAAAGGGGTAGCAGCTATGTGTGTAAATATTACCAGAATTTCCTTTTGCCAACTGGCAGGCTCTTGTTAGTGCTGTTAACTCAGACAGTTGGGTAGCAAAGACATTAGGCAAGGGAGCATTTTCAAGGATAGATTCAGGAGAAACAGTGACAAGGTCAGCCTGATACTTTCCATGAGGTCCTCTCAGGTAGGACCCATCAGTAAAAAATATAAAATCAGGACTATTATTGGGCTTTCTTGAAGATCAATCCTAGGCAATAAAAGATTGTCAGTTAAAACAATCATGTTTTTCATTCTTGACCTCTGATTCTTCTGGGAGCAAGGTGACTGGATTAAGTTTGTTATACCTGTGAAGAAGTTATATTCAATGAGAGCAAAATAATTTTATGAGAAGTTAATCAGCTTGCTGAATAATGTGTGTGCTGAGAGTTTAACAAAGCTTCTGAACAAAATGGTGAGAAGGGTGACTTATGACTATTCCTTCTGAGGGACTGACACAGCACAGACAACCTGTGACAACCTGGAGACAAGAAGAAAGGCCCTTAGCTACCTAGTCTAGCTGTTGGCTGTAATATCCTATTGGTGGGTGCTAACCACTGGGTTGCTGGGTTAATATCCAGCAGCATTGATGCAACATCTTTGTTTTCATGTCTAAAAAATGGGGCTTCCCTGTTGGCTCAGACAGTAAAGAATCTGCTACAACACAGGAGACCCAGGCTCAATCTCTGGGTCAGGAAGATCCCTTGGAGGAGGGAATGGCTACCCACTCCAGTATTCTTGCCTGGAGAATCCCATGGACAGAGCGGTCTGGTGGGCTGCAGCCCACGGGGTCACAAAGAGTCAGACATTGACTGAGCAACTGACGCTTTCACATTCACTTTTCTTTTTTTTTTTCTAAAAAGGAAAAAAGGTAGGAAATTCCCTGGTGGTCCAGTGGTTAGGACTCAGCACTTCCAGTGCCTGGGGCCAGGGTTCAATCTCCGATCAGGGAACTAAGATCCCACAAGCCACACAGCCGAAAGAACAACAACAACAACAAAAATCATGATTTGGATGCCCCAGGGCTGAGACCTTTGCCAGGAGGCTTTGAAGTTCTCCGTGACTTCAGAATGTTCTATTTCCCAGCAGAGAGGTTCAGGTTGGTCTTGTTTAAGCAAGCCATATAATGGTTGAACCACTAAGGAAAAATTTGGAATCCGATTTCTGCAAGGCTTTGAAAGCCCCTTCATTGCCTTTTGTCCCCAAATAGGGAACAATACCAAAATGCCTTTCAGTCTATCTAGAGCAATTAAAAGTCCCTTTGACGTTAGCGTCTGAAGTAAACACAAGGTATCTTGCTGACTATTTATCAAAGAATTTTTGAACCCAGCAACAAATCATCTACATATTGTATCAGAAATGATGCATGTGGAAAAGCCTGATCGTCTAAGTCTGCATTTTGGGAAAGTTCAGTGGGGCTTTCAAGATAGCCCTGTGGCATTACAAGTCCCTGTATATTGCTGTTCATCCCAAGTGAAGGTAGAAAGGGATGGGTCATCAGGATGGGCAGGAATACTAAAGAATGCACTTCAGAGATCTACGCCGGAAAAGAAGTCACTCTCTTTAGGAATACAGCACCGTAAAGTATGGAGTTTTGGCACTGCAGAATAGCACAGAATAATAATAGTGTTGATAGAGCTCAAATCCTACACTAATCTCCAACCTTTGCCATTAAGTGTTTTAACGGTGAAGATGGGAGTGCTGCAAGGGCTGGTGCAAGGCACAATAAGCCCTTCCTTCATGCAGTCATAACTTTTCTTCCAAGGAGTAAGCGTCTTTTAATTTCATGGCTGCAGTCACCATCTGCAGTGATTTTGGAGCCCAAAAAAATAAAGTCTGACACTGTTTCTACTGTTTCCCCATCTATTTCTCATGAAGTGATGGGACCAGATGCCATGATCTTCATTTTCTGAATGTTCAGCTTTAAGCCAACTTTTCTACTCTCCTCTTTCACTTTCAACAAGAGGCTTTTTAGCTCCTCTTCACTTTCTGCCATAAGGGTGGTGTCATCTGCATATCTGAGGTTATTGATATTTCTCCTGGCAATCTTGATTCCAGCTTGTGTTTCTTCCAGTCCAGTGTTTCTCATGATGTACTCTGACCAATCTAGATAGTATATTCAAAAGCAGAGACATTACTTTGCCGACTAAGGTCCGTCTAGTCAAGGCTATGGTTTTTCCTGTGGTCATGCATGGATGTGAGAGTTGAACTGTGAAGAAGGCTGAGCGCAGAAGAGTTGATGCTTTTGAACTGTGGTGTTGGAGAAGACTCTTGAGAGTCCCTTGGACTGCAAGGAGATCCAACCAGTCCATTCTGAAGGAGATCAACCCTAGGATTTCTTTGGAAGGAATGATGCTAAAGCTGAAACTCCAGTACTTTAGATGTGTATAAGAGACAGCNGCTGAGCGCAGAAGAGTTGATGCTTTTGAACTGTGGTGTTGGAGAAGACTCTTGAGAGTCCCTTGGACTGCAAGGAGATCCAACCAGTCCATTCTGAAGGAGATCAACCCTAGGATTTCTTTGGAAGGAATGGTGCTAAAACTGAAGCTCCAGTACTTTGGCCACCTCATGCAAAGAGTTGACTCATTGGAAAAGACTCTGATGCTGGGAGGGATTGGGGGCAGGAGGAGAAGGGGACGACCGAGGATGAGATGGCTGGATGGCATCATGGACTCAATGGACGTGAGTCTGAGTGAACTCCCAGAGTTGGTGATGGACAGGGAGGCCTGGCGTGCTGCGATTCATGGGTTCGCAAAGAGTCGGACACGACTGAGTGAGTGAACTGAACTGAACTCATGCAGTCACTCAGTCGTGTCCGATTCTTTATGACGCCATGGGCGTCCACCAGGCCCACCAGGCTCCTCTGTCCATATTGGAGTAGGTTGCCATTTCCTCCTCCAGGGGATCTTCCCAAGCCCAGGGATCGAACCCAGGTCTCCCGTATTGCAGGCAGTCCCTTTACCAACTGAGCTGCCAGGGAAGCTCCTTGTTGTTAGCTGATGTCAAAGATCTTAATCCTCTGGCCTCCTGCCTCAATGGGTGCGGACCAGTATTAGGCAGAAGGTTACTCTGGTCTATGGTAATTTAAAAAAATTGTATTATATTATATACTTATTTATTTGTGCCAGGACTTAGTTGTGACACACAGGATCTTGGATCTTTGTTCGGCATGTGGGATCTTTAACTGTGGCATTCGAACTCTTAGTTATGGCATGTGGGACCTAGCTCCCAACCAGGGATCGGGCAGACCCCCTGCACTCGTAATTTGGACCACTGATCTTAGCCACTGGACCACCAGGCAAGTCCCCAAGGTCTATAGTAATTTTAATGGGTAATGTGGGATGTATTTTTCCAATGTCAGTGAGAGTCATTGCCCGTAATCCTTCAGGTACTGAGCCCAGCAGTTTTTCTTGTTCTGCATCACCCTCATTACGGGTCACAAACATTATATGATGAAGAAAATCTTACTGATCCTTCAGCGCTAAAAATATTGCCCCCTTAGGAGTAAAAGAAATATGGGCTTCATAAGTTTCTGGTAAACTCTACCTACCAGGTGAATCGTGGCAGTTTCTACTCCGAGAAAGCAGTGCCTTCCTTTAAATTCTCCTAAGTAAAATTCTAAAGGGGATGATTTAAAAGTTTTAACGTGTGTGTGTGTGTGCTGTGCTCATTCGTGCTGACTCTTTGTGACCCCATCGACTGTAGCCTGAATTTTCCGTGGAATTTTCCAGGCAAGGATACTGGAGCAGGCTGCCAATTCCTACTCCAGGGGATCTTCCCAACCCCGGGATTGAACCTGCATCTCTTGCATCTCCTGCACTGGCGGTGGATTCTTTATTGCCACCTGCAAAGCCCAAGAGCCTGAGTAGGGGCATTAGAAACCCCTACTGTGTGCACTGAAATATTTCTCTGAGGGAGCCATTGATTTTGGTAGCGTTTAAAACGGAAAAGGTGAACCCTGTGTCTATAAGGGCTTTAATTGTTTCCCCTTGTATTTTCACTTCTATTTACCCCAGTGTTTTAGAGAAAAGAAGAGGAAAGACTACCAGTGTTCCCCAGGAGCAGCCTTTCATTTGTGTTTAGCTTGAAATTCTAGTTATTCCCTGAAATCTAGAAATTCTGTTTTCCCCTGAAATCTTTCCAAATTTTTTTGCAACTCCTTCTCTTATGACCGGATTTTCTACAGTAAAAGCAAGTTCTATATTCCTTTGTCAGCCATGGGTTGAACAGGAGTTTGTTAACCAGTGACTGACCTTGATTTCTTCACTGGGATGATTGAAAGTTTATAATCCTATATTAAGAGTTGGATCTCTCTCTCTTTTCTAAAATAAATTTTTATTTAGTTTTGACTGCAGTGGGTCTTCATTGTTGTGCACGGGCCTTCTCTAGCTGCAGCGAGCAGGGGCTGCTCTCGTGTGCAGTACGTGGGCTTTTCACTGCCGTGGCTTCTCTTGCTGTGGACCACAGACCCGGTAGTTGCTCTGAAGCATGTGGGATCTCCCCGGACTAGGCAGGCAGATTCTTAACCACTAGACCATCAGGGACGTCCCTCTACTTTTTAATGGTTTTGGAAAGTTGGTTGGCCAATATGATAAGGGCTCTTATATGTAATGCTGCTGCTGCTGCTAAGTTGCTTCAGTCATGTCCGATTCTGTGCAACCCCATAGACGGCAGCCCACCACGCTTCTTCTTCCCTGGATTCTCCAGGCAAGAATACTGGAGTGGGTTGCGATTTCCTTCTCCAACGCAGGAAAGTGAAAAGTGAAAGGGAAGTCGCTCAGTCGTGTCTGACTCTTAGCGACCTCATGGACTGCAGCCTACCAGGCTCCTCCGTCCATGGGATTTTCCAGGCAAGAGTACTGGAATGGGGTGTCATCACCTTCTCCGATATGTAATGCAGATGAACCTAAAGCATGTGTTTAAAAAAAATATTTATTTGTATTTATTTTGTTTATTGGGTGCACTGAGTCTTCGTTTTCTTCACTGTGGCATGAGGAATCTTTGGTCGTACCATATGAACTCTTAGTTGCCGCATGTGGGACTTAGTTCCTGGACCAGGGGTCGAACCCAGGCCCCCTGCATTGGGAGAATGGTGTCTTACACACTGGACCACCAGGGAAGTCCCTAAATTGTGTCTCTTAATTAGAAGAGCCAATTTCTCATCTATGCCTTCTGAAATAGCAGAATTAAGCAAAGGCTCTTTTTCGTGATGAGAAAATGATTCAGATGTCATGCCAGAATATTGTTTAAAAATTTTCTTGAACCCCTCCTAATATTCTAGAATTTATTTATCTGGTTTTTGTTTATACTGCTGAATCTGTCCTACCTACAGTTTTGGGAAAGAGCTGTGGGATAAATCTGAGTCATTTTATGACCTAATTTCTTGCATTCAATTCAAGCCTCTAGACTATGCAGCTCAGAATCTGTCAAGGGGTGTGTCCATTCTGCTTTCTCTATCTATTCCTCTGCCTTACCTTCTGAACTGAGAGCTGTATTAATTGTAGTCATTGATAATTAATCTGAGTAACTCAGATTCCTTAGCAAATCCCAATGGGTCTCAACTCAGGCCAGGACATTCCTTAACCAAAGCTCTAAGTTCTGCTCATGTCAAGGTTGTATATGTAAGTACCAAGGACGGTTCCCGGGTTGTAAGAGGTATCTCCTCAAATGGGACTGTAATTACTTCATTTGTACAAAAAAATTTTTTAATCAAAATATAGTTATTCACCATAATTCCAATTTTATGTCTTCCTTCACTGGGGGAGAGGAAACAGCAGTTGGCAGAGGTGGCAGACGAGAGAAAGGGACGGGGTCTGGGTCAGGCAGTTCGGATAAAAGAGGGTATGAGACAGGGGCAGAGGGAGAGCCTGGGCCAACACTAGTGACTTCTTAAAACTCCAGTATCATTTCAATCCCATTTTTGCTTGTTTCCTGCAAAGAAATTACTTTATCGTTTCCTCTTTTAAAAGCCTCTGAATGCTGATCAGAATAAGCATTCCATTCAGCCTATCTGATCTCATTGCCATCTTCCTGTAGCTTTGCATACACAAAAAATTAATTTTGAAATGTCAAAAGAACCTCAATTTGGTAATTTTAGGTTGAAATCTCCTTTAATATGATTTTCCCAATTAAGTATTTACAAGTATAAATTCTTTATACATAGCACATGACCCTGGCTGGGGTGTTGTTAGAGACTGGCAATCTGTTGCTCTTTTTTCTTTTGTTCTGACACCTTTGTTTCCCGTCCTGGGGTTGGTTTGTCAAGATGTCAATAACTGCTAGTGGTGATGACTGTGTGATGGAGCAATGTGCTGCTTGTTAGCTCCTCTAGGTGTCACCCTAGAGTCAGTTCAGCTCTTTCACGTGTCTGGGTTTCTGACTCCCACGGTCTAAAACTGTTACAGGTACTCAGAACACTGGTGGCCAGCTCTTAGCTATGGACCTGGGACAAGAAGTTTTTAAATTAAATGAGGGGGCTGCCTATGAGACTGCCTCCACCACTCCTGTAGGTTTCTCAGTTGCTGGCCAGGTGGAGATGTTTCTTTTGTTATTCAGAGCTGAAAGCTCTCGTGTGATATTTTGTCATTTATTCTAGCAAGCTCTATTCAAATAGCCAATTCAAGGAAAATTGATAGGCTAGTCTCCTCCCTAGTCACTCAGTCCAAACCCATTCAGTGTCTTTCAACTGAGTAAAATCATGAGTAAAATCCCAATGTCTTTGTTTGTTTTGAGGGCTTTTTTTGTCTTCGTTTTTTGGGGTTTTGTTTTGCCAGTGTCTCTCAATGGGGGTGGGCTTCCCTGGTAGCTTAGCTGGTAAAGAATCCTCCTGCAATGCAGGAGACCCCTGTTCAATTCCTGGGTCGGGAAGATCCTCTGGACAAGGGATAGTCTACCCACTCCAGTATTCATGGGCTTCCCTGGTGGCTCAGCCAGTTAAGAATCCACCTGCAATGCAGGAGACCTGGGTTCAATCCCTGGGTTAGGAAGATCCCCTGGAAAAGGGAAAGGCTACCCACTCCAGTATTCTGGCCTGGAGAATCCCATGGACAGAGAAGCCTGGTGGGCTACAGTCCATGGGGTCGCAAACAGTCGGGACATGACTGAGTGACTAAGCACAGCACAGCTCGATGGGGGTAACCCCCTGTATCTTTTCACTGAGCAAAATCTTCTGTGTTTTTCAAATGGGGTAACCCAGGTACCTCTTCTGGAAACTAAGTTCAAGGAAAACCTATTCCTCACAGCAAGGAGTTTGTCCACCACAGAATAAAATTTAGGATCACCAGCTAATAACAGGAGATCCAAAACCCAGGATCTCCCAAATTCATCAGAACTCACCTAGAGACATGTGGGCACCACGGGCCTCTGCTGGTTCCAGATCCTCATAGAGTTCAGGCCAAGGGACGAAAGTCCACTCTGAGTCCTTTCGTGACTGCTAAAACTATCTACTGAATAAAAACTTGCAACCTAAAAGTTGTGAGTTAAGTTTTATTTGGGCATTTTATTGAGGACCATAGCCCAGAAGATAGCCTCTCAGATAGCTCTGAGAGACTGCTCCAAGAAGAGACCCAGGATACATATAGGATTCCCCCTCCTACCCGCCCCCCCAGAGTTTCCCTGGTGGCTCAGAGGGTAAAGATCCTCATAGAGTTCAGGCCAAGGACGAAAGTCCACTCTGAGTCCTTTCGTGACTGCTAAAACTATCTACTATATAAAAACTTGCAACCTAAAAGTTGTGAGTTAAGTTTTATTTGGGCATTTTATTGAGGACCATAGCCCAGAAGATAGCCTCTCAGATAGCTCTGAGAGACTGCTCCAAGAAGAGACCCAGGATACATATAGGATTCCCCCTCCTACCCGCCCCCCCAGAGTTTCCCTGGTGGCTCAGAGGGTAAAGCATCTGCCCGCAATGTAGGAGACCTGGGTTTGATCCCTGGGTCGGGAAGATCCCCTGGAGAAAGAAAAGGCAACCCACTCTAGTACTCTTGCCTGGAAAATCCCATAGACTGAGAAGCCTGGTAGGCTACAGTCCATAGGGTCGCAAAGAGTCAGACACGACTGAGCGACTTCACTTTCTTTCCGCCCCCCCCGCCCCTTACAGGGGGAAAAAAAAACAAACCATGTAGTCAAAATTTAAAAGATTACCGCTAATCAAGAAGAACAGACATCTCAAACAGAAGATAGCCTCTCAGATAGCTCTGAGAGACTGCTCCAAGAAGAGACCCAGGATATATATAAGACTCCCCCTCCTACCCCCTCCAGAGTTTCCCTGGTGGCTCAGAGGGTAAAGCATCTGCCTGCAATGCAGGAGACCTGGGTTTGATCCCTGGGTCGGGAAGATCCCCTGGAGAAAGAAAAGGCAACCCACTCCAGTACTCTTGCCTGGAAAATCCCATAGACTGAGAAGCCTGGTAGGCTACAGTCCATAGCCTCGCAAAGAGTCAGACACGACTGAGCGACTTCACTTTGTTTCCGCACCCCCCGCACCCCCTACAGGGGGGAAAAAAAAACAAACCATGTAGTCAAAATTTAAAAGATTACCGCTAATCAAGAAGAACAGACATCTCAAGTTAATGCTTTTAAAGTTCTATGTATGCGAAGATGCAAGAATCTGAGTTCACTGAAAGTATTCCCTAAATATGCATCTTAAATAGGACCAGTATCCAAAGCACAAAATGCTTCCAATTTTTCTCCAGCCTAAATTCCCCTGGCACGGTGACTTGGTGACTTGGTGTGTGACCACAGTCCCTAATGGCTTGATCCTTGTAGAACAGGAATGGCAGGCAGTGTTCTTTGTTTACGCCCCTCTCCCCAGCGCCATGGAAGCCTGGAAGTCAACAGCTTCACAATGACAGTAGCTGTGAAAAACAGTAGTTTAGCAGCCACTGTAAGGGACAGAATGGATTTGGAGCTCTCTAAAGGCCCATCCCTAGAGAGCTGTCGCTGGTTGACTTGTCTGGTAGCTCACAGAAAAGCTCTTTAATCAGTACTTGTCTTTATTTGACCTGTTTCAGAGGACACTCTGTGAAAACAGCTTGACATACACAGCATTTGTCAAAAAGGAAAATAAAAGATCAGTGGCACAACAAAAGAAAAAATAGATGAATTGGATTTAATCAAAATCAAACTTGTGCTTCATATGATAGGATCGGTAAAGCGAAAAGACAACCCATGCGAAAGGAGAGCATATTGGCAAGTTATATATTTGATATATATAATTTGTGGTTTGTGTCTAGAATATATAAAGAACTCAATAATTCAAAAATGAAAATAAAAATAATCCAATCAGAAAGGGAGAAAGGACTTGTACCATGATTTCTCCAAAGATACGCTTTGTTTTGTTTGTTTGCTTAGTTGCTAAGTTGTGTCTGACTCTTTTGTGACCCCATGGACTGTAGCCTGCCAAGCTCCTCTGTCCATGAGATTTCCCAGGCAAGAATACTGGAATGGGTTGCCATTTCCTTCTCCAGGGGATCTTCCTGACCCAGGGATTGAACCTGAGTCTCCTGCTTTGCAGGCAGATTCTCTACCACTGAGCCACCTGGGAAGTCCCCAGAGAAGATATACAGATGGTCAACAAGCAATGAAAAGATGCTAAACATCAATAGCCATTAGGAAAAAACAAATCAAAATCACAATGCTATACCGCTTCACACTTGCTTGGATTGCTATAATCAAAAACAAAGCAAAATAAAACAGTGTGGGCCACTCTTGTCCAACCGGGCTGGTGCCTCAGCACCTTCCTGCGAGGATAGTTGCACAGCAGAGGGCCATGAGGGTGGGCACCCACCCATCTGAAGGCTCCTGCTCCAGCCAGTGTGGAAGGAATGGCCCCACTGAAGTGCCAGTGGATAGAAAGAAGCAAAGATTGCTCCCTCCCTGCTGATAAATCTTTGATTTTCTCCAAGAGGACCTTAAATAGCATCTCCATAAGAGAGGATCTAACCACGTATCTCCCCAGCAAAGTCACACCCTGGTCAGGAAATTCCAGGAGGCAACACCGCGATTGCAGTTTCCAAGCAGTGACTGTAGATGTCAGAGTGCATCCGTGAATAATGGGAAGAGAAGAGAGTGAGGGCCTAGAAAGATGAGCATATTGGAGCACAAATGAGTCCAGTAACTTCACCACTTCACAAAAGGTGAAAGTGACCATGGAGATAAGAGTTGAACTGAGGCTGTCAAGAGTCCAGGACTGCAGTATCAGTCCACTTCAGTTCAGTTTAGTCGCTCAGTCTTTGCGACCCCATGAACCGCAGCACGCCAGGCCTCCCTGTCATCACCAACTCCCCGAGTTCACTCAGACTCACGCCCATCGAGTCAGTGATGCCATCCAGCCATCTCATCCTCTGTCATCTCCTTCTTTTCCTGCCCCTAATCCTTCCCAGCATCAGAGTCTTTTCCAATGAGTCAACTCTTCCCATGAGGTGACCAAAGTACTGGAGTTTCAGCTTTAGCATCATTCCTTCCAAAGAAATCCCAGGGCTGATCTCCTTCAGAATGGACTGGTTGGATCTCCTTGTAGTCCAAGGGACTCTCAAGAGTCTTCTCCAACACCACAGTTCAAAAGCATCAATTCTTCGGCAGTGTAGGGTATGTATATTGAACGGGATATTACTCAGCCATTAAAAAGAATGAAATAATGCCATTTTTAGCAACATGGATGGGTCTAGAGATTGTCCTACTGAGAGGAATGTCAGAGAAAGAAATATCATATGACATTCTTTATATGTGGAATCTAAAAAGAAATGTTACAAATGAACTTACTTACAAAACAGAAAGAGACTCATAGGCTTAACGAATGAATTCATGGTTGCTGGGTGGAAGGGATAGTTAGGGAGTTTTGATTGGACATGTACACACTGCTATATTTAAAATGGATAACCAGCAAGGTCCAACTGTATAGTACATGGAACTCTGCTCAATATTATATGGCAGCCTGGATGGGAGGGGAGTTTCGGGGAGAATGGATACATGTATATGTATGGCTGAGTCCTTTTACTGTTTGCCTAAAACTATCACAACATTGTCTGTTAATCAGCTGTAGGCCAGTACAAAAATGTTTTAAAAAGAACTATAATTATCATCATAGTGACAAATACTGATGGCACAGCCAACAACCAGAAGACACAATAGTAAACTTTGATGGATACTTTGCATTCAGCTGGAGTCCAGGCTGTGTTTAGGTGAGGAAACCTGGCAGGTGAATTTGCATTCAGAGCTCAAAAATGTGTAGGCCTGGGGCAAGTCCTAGGCAACCCGGAAGTTTCTTATATCCTGAAGACTGAACTAAGTCTTTGATGTACAAGTCCTCATATAAAAGTGAAAGAGAACTTGAAGGACACGTGTTCTGGAAATCTAATGAATGTGAACAAAAAAAAGACTGGAAATTTGTTAAATATATATGTAAATACATGGGATTCCCTGGTGGTTCAGACAATAAAGACCCTGCCTGCAATGCGGGAGACCTGGGTTTGATCCTGGGTCAAAAAGATCCCCTGGAGAAGGAAATGGCAACCCACTCCAGTATTCTTGCCTGGAGAATCCCATGGATGGAGAAGCCTGGTGGACTACAGTACATGAGGTCATAGAGTCAAACACAACTGAGCAACTTCTTTATCCTTTATGTACATACATACATAAGCAAAATTCAACAGCAACAAATGAAAAATAACAGGTGTTGGCCAAGAAAATGGGAAAACTAAAACTCCCATTTCCTGCTGGTGGGAATGTAAAACAGTACCGTTTCCTCGGAAAACAGTTTTGATTCTCAAAAACTTAAACATAGAGTTACCATATGACTCAACAATTCCACTTCTAGGTATATCCAAGAGATTGAAGACATACGTCCAAAAAAACACTGTTACACAAAAGTTCATAGCAGCATTATTCATAACTGACAAAAAGTAGAAAAAAATGCCCATTCACTGATAAATGAATAAAAAATGTTAATATCAATGCAGTAGAATATTATTTGGCCTGAAATAGGAAAAGAGTTCTGATTCATGCTACAGCCTTGATGAACACTGAAAACATTATAAGTGAAAGAAGTAAGATAAAAAAGGGCACATACTGTGTGATTACATTTGTATGAAACATCCAGAATAAGTGAATGCATAGAGACAGAAAGATTAGTGGCACCCCACTCCAGCACTCTTGCCTGGAAAATCCCAGGGACGGGGGAGCCTGGTAGGCTGCCGTCTATGGGGTTGCACAGAGTCGGACACGACTGAAGCAACTTAGTAGAGCAGAGCAGAGGTCTTGAGAGCTTGACATATGGTGAGGAGGAAAGAAATAGTGATGGTAATATGCAGGGACTTTCTCGCGGGAGAGTGATGAAAATATTTTGGAATTAGCCTTTATTGTACGACTATCTAAATCATGTATAATTTTTATATCATGACTGTAGGGTAAAAAAGTAAATTGTGAACTTTATAAAGACAATCTTTATGTATGTGAGGGCTTCCCTGGTGGCTCAGACAATAAAGAATCTGCCTGCGATGTGGGAGACTGGGGTTCGATCCCTGGGTCAGGAAGATCCCCTGGAGAAGGGAATGGCTACCGACTCCAGCATTCTTGCCTGGAAAACGCCTTCCCTGGTGGCTCAGATGGTAAAGAATCTGCTTGCAATGCAGGAGATCCAGGTTGAATCCGTGGGTTGAGAAGATCGCCTGGAGAAGGCAATGGCAATCCACTCCAGTATTCCTGCCTGGAGAATTCCATGGACAGAGGAGCCTGGCTGATTATAGCCCTTGGGGTCACAGTCAGACATGACAGAAAGACTTTCACTGATGATATATTAATTTATCTCAATGAAACTGTTGTTTTGTTATTTTTTAAAAAATAAATCAAACTCTTGATTTTATTCAACCAACGTTTTGCAGACACCCGCCTCTCCCATCCAAGGTTCTCACTGCTGAAGATATATACCCAGGCACCAGAAACTCTGAGCCTTTGGTTGGGAGCTGCCTAGTAACGGCAGGTGGGACACACACAGAGTGGAGCAGCAGAAGGACCCCACACATTTTTTTTGGCAGTGCAACATGGCCTGTGGGATTTTAGTTCCCTGATCAGGGATCCCACCTGAGGCCTCTGCACTGCAAGCACAGAGTCTTAACCGCTGGACTGCCAGGGAAGTCCCTGTTACATTTTGTTTTAAAGACTTCATTTCCTTTTTATTGCTGAATAGTGTTTTATAGGATATATGCACCACAATGTGTTCAAACATCACCCATTGAAAGACCTTCAGATTTACTTCCATTTTTGGCTATCATGAATAAAGAAATATTGCTTGATATGAAAAATTTTAAATATACAAACAATTCTTATTTTCATATTAAATCCCCCTTCAGAGGACTTCAAGCCAAAATAATAGCAATAATAATAATCAGTTAGCACTTATGCTTTAAAAAATTATTTTTATTAATAAAGGCTGAAATACTTCATTCATTATTTCTTGACTTTACTAACGGTCTGTTGGCTCAGACAGTAAAGAATCTGCCTGCAGTTCAGGAGACCTGGGTTTGATCCCTGGGTCAGGAAGATCCCCTGGAGGAAGAAATGGCTTACCACTTCAGTATTCTTGCCTGGAAAATCCCATGGACAGAGGAGCCTGGGGGGTTATAGTCCATGGAGTTGCAAAGAGTCGAACATGACAGAGCAACTAACAGCTTCAAAGCTCATGTACCTTAAAAAGTAAGGTTTCTGGCACGTGTATGCTCTGTATTAGAGCAGCCACTCTCTGCTTTGTCTAATATCAAGGCTCAGGGTTTTCTTAGGGCTTCCCAGATGGCTCAGTGGGTAAAGAATCCACCTGACGCGGGTTTGATCCCCGGGTGGGGAAGATCGCCTGGAGCAGGACTTGGCAACCCACTCCAGTATTCTTGCCTGAAGAATCCCATGGACAGAGGAGCCTGGCGGGCTATACAGTCCATGGGGTCGCAAAGAATCAGACACAATTGAAGTGACTGAGCACAGCATACATATGGCCTTTTCACATGTTGGAATTATTTAGTGGATCGACTTTTACTCTCTATTAGCTGTGTCCTCCACAAGAATGTACACTCCGTTATAAGGGAGACTGTGTCTGTCTTTTTTCAGCATTTCCTAACATATTGGCAGACATGGAGTCAGTGCTCTTGAAAGAAGAAATAAGTGAGTGTGTTCGGGGCTTATTTGCATTTATATGACAAACACCTGCACTTAGAGATCTCATCATTTAGTGAGTTATCTATCTTTGAGGGAGCGCTATTACGGCACCATTTTTTTCTGGTCGTCATAGCAACCCACTGGCCTCCAGAGTTACAAGTTAATTCTGACGCACTTATTTTCCCAGAAGTCCAACAGTATTTTCAATTATGAGATAATGACGCTATTATAAATCACATTTCTCATACTAAAAGTGGCACTGTGGGGTTTTCACTTTATCTTTTCTGAAAATGGCAGAGAATTAGAAAGGAAACAAGCCTGTCCATACTGGTAAATGCTAGGAAGAGCAGAACAGTTTGAGACACATCTTTACTGCTAATCCTTGCCTATTTCCTCCAAGTTCTCCACCTTTCCCTAAGCATTGTGAATTTTGTTTAGTTTTCTGTTATTACCAAAGTTTTGAAAAGTAAGGAGCGCTATTACGGCACCATTTTTTTCTGGTCGTCATAGCAACCCACTGGCCTCCAGAGTTACAAGTTAATTCTGACGCACTTATTTTCCCAGAAGTCCAACAGTATTTTCAATTATGAGATAATGACGCTATTATAAATCACATTTCTCATACTAAAAGTGGCACTGTGGGGTTTTCACTTTATCTTTTCTGAAAATGGCAGAGAATTAGAAAGGAAACAAGCCTGTCCATACTGGTAAATGCTAGGAAGAGCAAAACAGTTTGAGACACATCTTTACTGCTAATCCTTGCCTATTTCCTCCAAGTTCTCCACCTTTCCCTAAGCATTGTGAATTTTGTTTAGTTTTCTGTTATTACCAAAGTTTTGAAAAGTAAATACTACGAAATAAACTCTAAAGAGTTCTGCTACAGCTTAAATATTTTCTTGTTTTTCTTCTTGTTGGTGTTGCTTTAACGTGGCATGTGAAGGGGCTTCTCTGGTGGCTCAGCGGTAAAGAATCTGCCTGCCAAATGCAGGAGACACAGTTTCAATCCTTGATCCGGGAGGATATCACATACCTCGGAGCAGCTACGCCCGTGCGTGCCCCACAGCTACTGAACGTGTGCTCCAGAGCCTGGGAGCGGAAACTACTGAAGCCCCAGAGCCCAGAGCCCGTGCTCCGCAGCAAGAGAAGCCGCCGCGATGAGCAGCCCACGGACCAGAGCTGCAAAGCAGCCCCGCTCACCACAGCTAGAGAAGAGCCCTTGCAGCGGCCAATACCCGGCACAGCCAAACTTAAAAACAAATAAAATTAGTTTGAAAACTGTCATGTGAAGTAGGCTAAGAGTCTAACAAAAACTGAATTTTGCTCTGGAAATTTCCTAGGTGAGGTATTTCTCTCTCCCATTCTTCACATTTTAGGGACAGGCACTGAGAAATTTTTATTTTATATTTTTTTTACGGCGTATAATTGCTTAACAGTGTTGGTCAGTTTCTGCTGTACAGCAAAGTGAACTGGCCACATGTATACATATAATCAATCCCCTCTTCCTCAGATTTCCTTCCCGTTTAGATCACCACAGATCATTGAGTTCCCTGCGCTATGCAGTCAGTCCTCATCAGTTATCTATTTTATGCATCAGTTCAGTTCAGTCGCTCAGTCGTGTCCGACTCTGCCACCCCATGAATCGCAGCACGCCAGGCCTCCTTGTCCATGACCGACTCCCGGAGTTCACTCAGACTCGCGTCCATCGAGTCAGTGATGCCATCCAGCCATCTCATCCTCGGTCGTCCCCTTCTCCTCCTG
>SJXQ01003987.1:157465-172637 GCA_006408695.1 Aepyceros melampus | reverse complement strand
TTATATCTTTCCTTTTCTCCTTTGCTTTTCACTTCTCTTCTTTTCAAAGCTATTTATAAGGCCTTCCCAGACAGCCATTTTGCTTTTTTGCATTTCTTTTCCATGGGGATGGTCTTGATCCCTGTCTCCTGTACAATGTCACGAACCTCAGTCCATAGTTCATCAGGTACTCTATCTATCAAATCTAGTCTCTTAAATCTATTTCTCACTTCCACTGTATAATCATAAGGGATTTGATTGAGGTCATACCTGAATGGTCTAGTGGTTTTCCCTACTTTCTTCAATTTAAGTCTGAATTTGGCAATAAGGAGCTCATGATCTGAGCCACAATCAGCTCCCGGTCTTGTCTTTGTTGACTGTATAGAGCTTCTCCATCTTTTGCTGCAAAGAATACAATCAATCTGATTTCGGTGTTGACCATCTGGTGATGTCCGTGTGTAGAGTCTTCTCTTGTGTTGTTGGAAGAGGGTGTTTGCTATGACCAGTGCATTTTCTTGGCAAAAGTCTATTACTCTTTGCCCTGCTTCATTCCGCATTCCAAGGCCAAATTTGCCTGTTACTCCAGGTGTTTCTTGACTTCCTACTTTTGCATTCCAGTCCCTTACTGGAGAAGGAAATGGCAACCCACTCCAGTATTCTTGCTTGGAGAATCTCATGGACTGAGGAGCCTGGTGGGCTGCAGTCCATGGGGTCACAAAGAGTCGGACACGACTGAGTGACTTTACTTACTTATAATGAAAAGGACATCTTTTTGGGGTGTTAGTTCTAAAAGGTCTTGTAGGTCTTCATAGAACCATTCAACTTCAGCTTCTTCAGCATTACTGGTTGGGCATAGACTTGGATTACTGTGATATTGAATGGTTTGCCTTGGAAATGAACAGAGATCATTCTGTTGCTTTTGAGATTGCATCCGCTTACTGCATTTCGGACTCTTTTGTTGACCATGATGGCTACTCCATTTCTTCTGAGGGATTCCTGCCTACAGTAGTAGATATAATGGTCATCTGAGTTAAATTCACCCATTCCAGTCCATTTTAGTTCGCTGATTCCTAGAATGTTGACGTTCACTCTTGCCATCTCTTACTACTCATCACTAGCATATCATTAACCATGTATCAATGATGTGGTCATCTTAGTAGTAATTTTTATGAAATGTCACTATGCAGAGGGAACAGGGAAGGGCATCTTTTATGATTGTGTATATGATGAATTTCATAAATTTGGAGATGGATTGACTATATGATTTTGGATATAAGTTTAGTGAAATATCAAACATAATCCATCCTGTTTCCCCATGATTGGAACATATAAATATTGAAAGATTAATTACTATGTTCAGCTGAATTTAAAATGGAAATCCTAAAACAAAATCTTGGCACAAAATTGTCAAGCAAAGTTATTCTTTCTGTATAAATGTAGTAATTGTACAAACTTGTGCAGAATTTATCTTTGGATATCTTAGTCTCATTAAATAAATAATATATGATAACCTATGATAAAATGTTTAGTATAAAGTAGATCAAAAATATTAATGCCTCATAATATTATGGAGAAAACGTTCAACATAAAATAACAGATATTAGTCAGACCAACAAACAAGAAAATCACAACTTGAATAAAAAAAGACAATCAACTGATTCAGCATGTCCGATGTTAGAATTATCTCAGAAAGATTTAAAGCATCCACCTTAAAGATGCTCTAATAAGGTACTATAAATTCTCTTAAATAATTGAATACTGGAAAATCTCAGTAAATAAAGTGAAGTTATGTTTTTAAAGTTCAAATTATAAAATTAGAAAATATCATAACTACTCTACTTGATGGGCCAAACAGTACAGTGGAGATAACAGAGGACAGAATCAGTGTGTCTTCGGTACATATCAGTGCATACCAATAGAATTTACCAGGTCTGAAAAACAGGTAAATAGACTAGGAAACAAATGAACAGGACCTCTAAGCCCTGTGGGACACTAGCAAAATGTTCAAAATTTGTGTCATTTCAAGTACCTCGAGGGGAGGAGGAGAATGGAACTAAAGGATATTGGAAGAAATAATTGCTGAAAACATCCCAAACTTGTTAAAAGACACAAAACTATAGATTCAAGAATCTGAGCAAGACCCAAATGATAAAAACCTAAAGAAATTACTTCCAAGATACATTACAATTAAGCTTCTTGAAACCAAAGCAAAGGAAAAAAAAAAACCTTGAAAGTAGCCGGAGGAAAATGACAAATTACCTGTAGGACAACATCAATTTGCATAATGGAGAATTTCTCTTTTAAAACCAGGGAAAGCAGAAGGAAGTGGTATAAAATGTGTGTGTGTGTGTGTGTGTGTGTGTCTGTGTGTCTGTGTGTGTGTGTGGTTTTTGGTTTGGAGTTTTTTGAGGGAAAGAAAGTGAAAGTAGTAGTAGCCCAGTCGTGTCCGATTCTTTGTGACCCCATGGACTGTAGCCCGCCAGGCTCCTCTGTCCATGGGATTCTCCAGGCAAGAATACCAGAGTGGGTTGCCATTTTCTACTGCAGGGGATCTTCCTGACCCAGGGATCAAACCTGGATCTCCTACATGGCAGAAAGATTCTTTACCGTCTGAGCCACCAGGAAAACCCTTTTTTTGCCAGGTGGTAGGGAGAAGGCAATGGCACCTCACTCCAGTACTCTGGCTGGAAAATCCCATGGACAGAGGAGCCTGGTGGGCTGCAGTCCATGGGGTCGCGAAGAGTCAGGCACGACTGAGCGACTTCCCTTCACTTTTCACTTTCCTGCATTGGAGAAGGAAATGGCAACCCACTCCAGTGTTCTTGCCTGGAGAATCCCAGGGACGGGGGAGACTGGTGGGCTGCCATCTGTGGGGTCACATAGAGTTGGACACGACTGAAGTGAGTTAGCAGCAGCAGCAGGGGGCGGGAGGGGTGTGGTGGTGATGTAAATAACAGAATGGGCCTCCCAGGTGGCGCTAGTGATAAAGAATCTGCCTGCCAATGCAGGAGACACAAGAGACATGGATTTGGTCCCTGGGTCGGGAAGATCTCCTGGAGAAGAAAATGGCAACCCACGTCAGTATTCTTGCCTGGAGAATCCCATGGACAGAGGAGCCTGGTGGGCTACAGTCCATGGGGTTGCAAAGAGTTGGACACGACTGAGCGTGCACACACACACACACAACATTTATTTTCTCAAAGTTTTAGGGGCTAGAAGTCCAAGATCAAGATGCCAGCAGGACTGGTTCCTGGTGCTGTCTCTCTCCTTGGCCTGGAGACGGTGGCCTTCTAACTGTGTCCTCACACGATCTTTTCTCTTTTGCTGTCTATTTTTTTTTTTTTAATTGAAGGATAATTGACCGACAACACTATTAGCTCCAGATGTACTACATAATGACTCAATATTTGTATGAATTACAAAATTGTCACCATGATAATGCTAGTTATTATCTGTCATCAAAGTTATTACAGCATTATTGACCATATCCCCATGTTCCATCCCCAGTACTCATTTATAACTTCTCTCTTCCTCTTGACCTTATGTGTCCTTAAATAGGAAGAGTCTCTTACAGGCAACATATAGTGGATTCTTGTTTTTTAAAATCCTTTTCATTGGTGACTTCAATCCGTTTATATTTAGAGTAACTGCGATGTTAGGGATCTACTGATGCCCTCCTAGTCGTTGCTTTCTGGCCTTTTGTAGCTCCGTCGTTTCCTTTTCCCTCTGTTTCTTGCCTGCCTTTGTAAATTGGCGATTTCCCGCAGTGGCATGCTGTTTCCCCTTTATATTTGTGAGCCCACTCTAGGTTTTTGGCTTTTGGTTTTCTTTCTTTACTTTATATAATTGGTGAAGTTCTGGCTGCGCTGGCCCCTTGTTGCTGCACTCGGGCTTTCTCCAGCTGCAGTGAGCGGCAGCTCCTCCGGTCGTGGGGCTCGGGCTTCTCACCGGGGTAGCCCCTCTCGCTGCAGGGCATGGGCTCCAGGCTGCAGGAGCTCAGCAGCTGTGGCTCATGGGCTCGGTAGTTTTGGACTGCAGGCTGAGTTCCCCCAGGGTGTCTGGAATCCTCCTGGACTAGAGATCAAACCTGTGTCCCCTGCATTGGCAGGTGGATTCCCAACTGTTGGACGACCATGGAAATCCCACTCTAGGTTTTTGCTTTGTGGTTACTATAAGGCTTCCATAAGACTTCCGATAGATAAAGCAGTCGATTATAAGCAGGTAGCACACTAAGTTCGATCACATACCAAAGCTCCACCCTCTTGCCCCACCTATTTATATTTCTGATGTTTTAATTTACCTCTTTTTTCAATTCTATATCCATTAATCAATTTAGTACCTATGGTTATTTTATTACTTTGTTCCTTTAACCTTTTTTTTTTAATTACTTATTTATTTTTGGTAGCAGTGGGGCTTTGTTGCTGTGCTCAGGCTTTCTCTGGTTGTGGCGAGCGGGCTCTTGGTTGCGGGGTGTGGGCTTCTCATCCTGGTGGCTTCTCGCTGCAGCTCAGGGACTCCAGAGTGTGTGGGCTCAGTAGTTGTGCACATGGGTTTAGTTGCTCCATGGCATGTGGGATCTTCCTGGACCACAGATCGAACTCTTGTCCCCTGCATCGGCAGGCAGATTCTCAACCACTGAATTGAGAAAGTAGTACTGGTTAAGTCCTCTTTAACCCTTATATTACAGTTAAGGGATTAATACACCATCTTCTAATTCATTGGAAAGACTGATGTGGAAGCTGAAGCTCCAATACTTTGATCACCTTATTTGAAGAACTGACTCATTGGCAAAGACCCTTTTGCTGGGAAAGTTGAAGGCAGGAGGAGAAGGGGACGACCAAGGATGAGATGGTTAGATGGCATCACTGACTCAATGGACATGAGTTTAAATAAGCTCCGGGAATTGGTGATAGACAAGGAGGCCTGGCATGCTGCCGTCCATTGGGTCACAAAGAGTCAGGCATGATTGAGTGACTGAACTGAACTGAGCTGAAATCTGTATATACACCATTACCAGTGAGTTAGATACTTTCATATGCTTTCATTTCACTAATTAGAATCTTCTCCTTTCAGCTTCAAGATCCCTATGCAGCATTTACCTCAAGATACTTCTGGTGGTGGTAAACTCCCTCTGCTGTTGTATCTCAGAAAGTCTTTACTTCTCCTTTGTCACTTTGCTGGATAGAGTATTCTGGGCTGGCATTTTTTTTTTTTTTTCATCAATACTTTGAATATGTCATTTCACTCTCTTGGCCTGTACAGTTTTTCCTGAAAACTCTGCTCACTGACTAATGGGGTTCAATCAGTTCAGTTCTGTTCTGTTCAGTCACTCAGTCGTGTCTGACTCTTTGCGACCCCATGGACTGCAGCATGCCAGACCTCCCTGTCCGTCACCAACTCCCAGAGCTTACTCAAACTCGTGTCCATTGAGTCAGTGATGCCATCCAACCATCTCATCCTCTGCCATCCCCTTCTCCTCCTGCTCTCTATCTTTCCCAGCATCAGGGTCTTTTCAAACAAGTCAGTTCTTCACATCGAGTGGCCAAAGTATTGGAGCTTCAGCTTCAGCATCAGTACTTCCAATGAATATTCAGGACTGATTTCCTTTAGGATTGACTGAGTTGATCTCCTTGCAGTCCAAGGGACTCTCAAGAGTCTTCTCTAACATGACAGTTCAAAAGCATCAATTCTTCAGCACTCAGCTTTCTTTATAGTCCAACTCTCACGTCCATACATGAGCACTGGAAAAACCATAGCTTTGACTAGATGGACCTTTGTCAGCAAAGTAAAGTCTCTGCTTTTTAATGTCTGGGGTGGTCATACCTTGTCTTCCAAGGAGCATGTGTCTTTTAATTTCATGATTGCAGTCACCATCTGTAGTGATTTTGGACCCCAAAAAATAAAGTCTGTCACTGTTTCCACTGTTTCCCCATCTATTTCCTATGAAATGATGGCACCAGATGCCATGATCTTTGTTTCCTGAATGTTGAGCTTTAAGCCAACTTTTTCACTCTCCTCTTTCACTTTCATCAAGAAGCTCTTTAGTTTTTCGCTTTCTGCTGTAAGGGTGGTTTCATCTGCACATCTGAGGTGATTGATATTTCTCCCGGCAATCTTGATTCCAGCTTGTGTTTCTTCCAGTCCAGCGTTTCTCATGATGTACTCTGCATAGAAGTTAAATAAACAGGGTGACAGTATACAATGGGGTTCATTTGTAGATTATTATCTTTTTATTCTGGTTTCTTTTTATGATTCTGTCACTGTCTTTGGTTTTTGTCAGTTTCATTATAATGTGTCTTGGAGAAGGTTGTTTTGCATTGAGAAAATAGGGTGATCTCATGAACTTGGATGTCTGATTCTCTACCCAGGATTGGTACATACTTGGCTATTATTTTTTTGTTAATTTATTTTTCAATTGGAGGATAATTGCTTTACAATGTTGTGCTTGTTTCTGCCATACAACAATGTGAATCAGTCATAATTATATACACATTCCCTCTCTCTTGAGCCTTCCTCCTGCCTGCCCCCACTCTGCCCTTCTCAGTCATCACAGAGCACAGGCCGGCCTCCCTGTGTTAGAATAGCTGCTTCTCTCTAGCTATCTAATTTATACATGATAGTGTGTATATGTCAGTGCACCTTCTCAACTCTTTAAATAAAATTTCTGACCACTTTCCCACTCTTCTGCTTCCAGAAGCCTAATTATTCTAATGCTTGTATTGTATATTTGATAGTGGTTGAGCCACTCAGTCGTGTCTGACTCTTGCGACCCCGAGGATGGTAGCCTGTCAGCCTCCTCTGTCCATGGGATTCTCCAGGCAAGCTACTGGAGTGGGTTGCCATTTCCTTCTCCAAGGGATCTTCCCGACCCAGGGATCGAACCCAGGTCTCCTGCACTGCAGGCAGATTCTTCACCAACTGAACTACAAGGGAAGCCCATGGATTTTTGCTTAATTCCCTTTCATTATTTATATTTCTGTTAAATATCTCATTTTGTTCATGTATTATTTGGCTCATTTCATTGAACTGGCTTCTTATGTTTTCTTATAGTTACTTGTGTCTCCTCAAAGCAGCTGTTTTTAATTCTTTATGTGCCTCTGATTTTGATTTTCGGAGGATTATTATCATTCTTTTTCATGACATGTTTCCTTGTCTCTTTGTGTTCCTTGTAGTTTTGCATTGCATTTTGCATTTTGCTGCTTTCGAACTGGAGGCAGCAGAGAGCTCTTCACATCTTTACTGGTTGCCTTGGGGTGGGATATATCGTTTGCTGGTCCTATTACATCAGAGGTTTTCTCTGACCTTGTACGGGCACACCCGCTTTGCGCTTCTTGCTCTCTCTCTCAAGGCAGGATTCTTAGGCACTTTTTATCTTCTCCGGTTGTTTTTGTTTGTTTGTTTTTGACCACACCAGGCAACTTGATGGATCTTCACTCTCGACCAGGGATTGAACCCCAGCCCATGACAGTGGAAGCTCCGAGTCCTAACCACTGGCCCACCATTCCCCAGGTTCTTATACCTCACCACGCTGGCTGCTGAAAACTGCTCCTCTGTTTTCCAGCAGGTGGAGTTACAGCTCAAGTTTGTGGGTTCCTCCTTTGTCCATAGACTTGTTTACTTTTTTAACAGTGCTGCCAGATAGAGCTCATGCTCATTGCTGTGTTCAGGAGCACACACAAGGAGCTAGCCACAGATCTGTGAGAGATGGTCATGGCCTATATGGGAAAAGAATCTAAAAGAGAGTGCATATATGTATAACTGATTCCCTTTGCTGTACAGCAGAAGGTAGTCTACAGTCCATGGAATTCTCCAGGCCAGAATAACTGGAGACCCAGGTCTTCTGCATTGCAAGCAGATTCTTTACCAGCTGAGCCACAAGGGAACATTTCATGCAACGATGGGCTTGATAAAGAACAGAAATGGTATGGCCCTAACAGAAGAAGAGGATATTAAGAAGAGGTGGCAAGAATACACAGAAGAACTGTACAAAACAGATCTTCATGACCAAGATAATCATGATGGTATGATCACTCACCTAGAGCCAGACATTCTGGAATGTGAAGTCAAGTAGGCCTTAGAAAGCATCAATATGAATTCTGCGTGCCGAAGAATTGATTCTTATGAACTGTGGTGTTGGAGAAGAGTCTTGAGGCTCCCTTGGACTGCAAGGAGATCCAGCCAGTCCATCCTAAAGGAGATCTGTCCTGGGTGTTCATTGGAAGGACTGATGTTGAAGCTGAAACTCCAATATTTTGGCCACCTCATGTGAAGAGTTGACTCATTGGAAAAGACTCTGATGCTGAGAGGGACTGGGGGCTGGAGGAGAAGGGGATGACAAAGGATGAGATGGCTGGATGGCATCACCGACTCGATGGACATGAGTTTGTGTGCTGTGATTCATGGGGTCGAAAAGAGTGGGACATGACTGAGCAGCTGACCTGAACTGAACTGACAGCAGGAGGTAACAACTTGTAAATCAACTATACTCCAGTAAAAACTAAAAAAAAAAAAAAGTAGAGCTAGTTGTTGTTCAAACACTCAGTTGTATCCAACTCTTTGTGACCCCATGGACTGTATCACTTCCCTTCCTTCACTATCTCCCGGAGCTTGCTCAGACTCATATCCATTGAGTTGATGATGCCATCCAACCATCTCATCCTCTGCCATCCCCTTCTCCTCCCGCCTTCAATCTTTCTCAGCATCAGGGTCTTTTCCAATGAGTCAGTTCTTCACATCAGGTGGCGAAAATATCGGAGCTTCAACTTCAGCATCAATCCTTCCAATGAATATTCAGGGTTGAATTCCCTTAGGATTGAGTGAGATTCCCTTAGGATCTCCTTGCAGTCTAAGGGACTCTCAAGAGTGTTTTCCAGCACCACAGTTAAAAGCATCAATTCTTTGGCACTCAGTCTTCCTTATGGTCCAACTCTCACATCCATACATGACTACTGGAAAACCATACCTTTGGGTAGATGGACCTTTGTTAGGAAAGTATCAATACTTAATGGTTTATAGCTTATACTATATAGCATTCATTCAACTGCTAAAGGACCTTATAATCTGTATCCTGGAACTGCTCATTGTTCTTGAGTGAGCCTGGTGCAGTAGTCATAGGCTGAAGTACTCTTAGAGGGTCTTGGGTGAAATTTCTACAGAAATCCTGGGTGCAGTCAGTAGAAACTGTGTTCCTTTAATGCCCTTT
Source organism: Aepyceros melampus (assembly GCA_006408695.1). Taxonomy (NCBI): domain Eukaryota; kingdom Metazoa; phylum Chordata; class Mammalia; order Artiodactyla; family Bovidae; genus Aepyceros; species Aepyceros melampus. The sequence goes on along the minus strand of SJXQ01003987.1, from coordinate 163,456 downwards.
GATATTCTTTATCTTTCCCAATCTCCTTCCCCCCAGTTATGCATGTCCCACCTCAGTACTCTGGGTGATGGAAAGAAATGGGTTTCTGCAGCAGCCTCCTAGACAGCTGGAGAAGCTAAGCACGCAAACACTGCTTTTCTCTCACTGTGCTCAAGGTGCTGCCCATGGCTGGTTCCACAGTGTTATCTGGGAAAGTGGCGGCAGTGGCTAAGTTCCTCTTATCTCTTTCGTATGTGTCCAGACTCATGTGTGTGTGTGTGTATGTGTGTGTGTGTTGTGTGTATTTTGCTGAAACACTGTGCTGGAATCTCACCTTGGGCAGGTTTACTTCAACAAAGTCTCTGTTATCTCTAGGTTTCTGCCCGCCAGCACTCTCCAGATTTTACCCGCTGCAGCCTAGAGGGGTTGTGTGCATGCGTGCTAAGCCCTTTCAGTCATGTCCGATTCTTTGCGACCTTCTGGACCATACCCTGCCAGGCTCCTCTGTCCATGGGATTCTCCAGACAAGAATACTGAAGTGGGCTGCCATGCCCTCCTCCAGGGGATCTTTCACCCCCAGGGATGGAACCCGCGTCTTTCAGATCGCCTGCATGGGCAAGCGAGTTCTTTACCACTAGCGCCACCTGGAGGCAGGTTCACCAGCTCTAGCTTTGTCTGCAGCCGCTGCCCAGGGCTGTCTGCCTATCACTAGATGTTCAGGTGAGCAAGACATTCCTACGGCGTCCCTCGGCAGATGGGGCTGGATCCTTCGGCTGGCACAGAGGAGCTTTTGTCAATGGGTGGAGGACTGGCCAGTAATGTCTTACACCACTCTAATACTGATGTCACTCCCCATGTAAACTTTAGAATCAGTTGTTATCCAGAAAATAGCTTGCTGAGATGTTGGTTGGAATTGCTTGAATCTATAAATCAAATCAAGAAGAAGAGTTGCTGTTTTTATTTTAAAGGAGTATTAACAAATTATGAAGAATTTGAGTCACTCAAGAACAATGAGCAGCTCCAGGATACAGACTATAAGGTTCTTTAGCACTTGAATGAATTCTATACAGTATAAATTTATACGCGTTAGTCACTCTCAGTCGTGTCTGACTCATTGCGACCCTATGGACTGTAGCCCACCAGTCTTCTCTGTCCATGGGATTCTCCAGGCAAGAATACTGGAGTGAGTTGCCATTCCCTTCTCCAGGGGATCTTCCTGACCCAGGGATTGAACCCAGGTCTCCTGCACTGCAGGCAGATTCTTTACTGTCTGAGCCAACAGGGATGTTTAAAGTATTGGCTTTGGAGAGAATAGCATGGAAATGTGTACACTACCGTGTGTAAAATACATAGCCAGTGGGAATTTGCTATATGACTCAGGGAACTCAAACCAGGGTTCTGTGACAACATGGGGTGGGAGGTGGGAGAGAGGTTCAAGTGGGAACACGTTAGTCACTCTCAGTCGTGTCTGACTCATTGCGACCCTATGGACTGTAGCCCACCAGTCTTCTCTGTCCATGGGATTCTCCAGGCAAGAATACTGGAGTGAGTTGCCATTCCCTTCTCCAGGGGATCTTCCTGACCCAGGGATTGAACCCAGGTCTCCTGCACTGCAGGCAGATTCTTTACTGTCTGAGCCAACAGGGATGTTTAAAGTATTGGCTTTGGAGAGAATAGCATGGAAATGTGTACACTACCGTGTGTAAAATACATAGCCAGTGGGAATTTGCTATATGACTCAGGGAACTCAAACCAGGGTTCTGTGACAACATGGGGTGGGAGGTGGGAGAGAGGTTCAAGTGGGAGGGGACATATGTATACCTGTGGCTGATTCATGTTCATGCATGGCAGAAACCAACACAGTATTGTAAAGCAATTATCCTTCAATTAAAAAAAAAATTAAAAAATAAAGTGTGACCCAAACTCTACTTAAAAAAAATTATTGGAGTATAGTTGATTTACAATGTTGTGTTACTTTCTGCTGTACAGCAAAGTGAATCAGTTATATATACACATATATCCACTCACTTTAGATTCTTTTCCCATATAGGCCATTACAGAATATTGAGTAGAGTTCCCTGTGCTCTACAGTAGGTCCTTGTTAGTTATTGATTTTATATATAAAATAACTTATATTTTATATATAATAGTGTGTATATGTTGGTCCCAATCTCCCAATTTATCCCCCACACACACACCTTTTGCCCCCAGAGAATCATAAGATTGTTTCCTACATCTGCAATTCTATGTCTGTTTTTTAATAAGTTCTTTTGCACCATCTTTTAAGATTCCATCTATAAGTGATCTCATAAAATATGTGTCCTTTTCTGTCTGACCTACTTCACTTAGTATGACAATCCATCCATGTCGCTACAAACAGCCCAGCACTTCTCTGGTTCACTTTTTATTCTTGTTTTTCTTTAGCTTAACTGAATAAGCGTCAACATGTGGTCTAATAAGTACTCTATTGTGTCATTTTATGGAAATGTCAGTGATCAATAAAACATAGTCCTTCCTTTCAGGAGCTTCCAATTGAGTTCCTATGAAAATAATCAACTATACAACAGTGTGGCATGATATATGTAGCAATTGTTCTGAGGAATGTTTTTGAGTGAGTAAGGCAAAGTTTGCTATTTGAAGCATTTCTCAGAGAGAAAATACGTGCCAGAGAAGACTAGCTGAAACTATTTTCAGCCTTGTGGAATTAAGTGCACAAGAGATATTTTCACCAACTTCTTTTATTTTTAATTTTTCTTTAACTTTTTATTTTGTATTGGGGTATAGCCTTATCAACAATGTTGTGATAGTTTCAGCTAAGGGACGCAGCCAAACACATACACGTGCCCATTCTCCCCCAAACTTCCCTCCCACCCAGGCTGCATTGAGTGGCGCCCATGTGCTCTACAGTAGGTCCTTGTTGGTTATCCATTTTAAGTTAGCGGTGTATACATATCCATTCCAAACTCCCTAATTATCCCTTCCTCCCATCCTTCCCGTGGGCCACTATAAGTTTGTTCTCTAAGTCTGTGAGTTTCTGTTTTGCAAGTATCATTTCTTTTTAGATTCCACATGTAAGGGATATCATATGGTATTTCTCCTTCTCTATCTGACTTCCTTCACTCAGTATGAAAATCTCTAGGCCCATCCCTGTTGCTGCAAATGGCATTATTTCATTCTTTCTTAATGGCTGAGGAATATTCCACTGAAGGTATACGTGCCACACCTTCTCCATCCATTCCTCTGCCGGTGGGCGTTTAGGTGGCCTCCACGTCTTGGCTGCTGCACTGAACATTGGGGTGCATGTATCTTTTCAGATTATGCTTTTCTCTGGATCGAAACCAGGTTCCCTGCATTGGGAGCAAGAGTCTTCTCCACTTGACCACCAGGTAAATCCTTGTAGATTCTTTAATAATTGCCACTCTGACCAGTGTGAGGTGGTGCTTCCTTGAAGTTTTGATTTGTATTTCTGCATGACATTGACTTTTTGAGCAGTCCAGCAAAGTTGTTTTGTAGAACACTGTACATTCTGGATTTGTCTGGCTGTTTCCTCCTAGTGTTTGTAACTGTATGTTTAATTTTGTGTCAACTTGAGTGGATCACAAGGTGCCTGGATAGTTGGCTAGCCATTTTTTCCAGATATGTCTATGAGGGTGTTTCTAGAGGAGATTAGCACTTGAATCGGTAGACAGTAACGCATATTGCCCACCCCATACAGATGAGTGTGTGTGGCTCAGTCATGTCTGACTCTTTGCCACCCCATGGACTGTAGCCTGCCAGGCTCCTCTTTCCATGTAATTTCCCAGCAAGAATACTGGAGTGGGTTGCCATTTCCTTCTCTAGGGGATCTTCCCAACCCAGGGACCGAACCAGTGTCTCCTGCCTTGGCAAGTGGATTCTTTACCACTGCACCCTGGGCTGAAAAAGTGTTAGATGCTCAGTCATTTCTCTTTGCGACCTCTGGAGTGTAGCCCACCAGTCTCCTCTACCCACAGGATTCTCCAGTTAAGAGCATCAAGGGGGTTGCCATTCTTTCTCCAGGGGATCTTCCTTCCCCAGGGATTGAACCCAGGTCTTCTGCATCACAGGCAGATTCTTTACCAGCTGAGCCACCAAGGTAGCCTGCCACCTGGGTAGGTATCATCCAATCCACTAATGGCCAGAACAGAACAAAAAGGCAGAGGAAGAGGGAATTCACTCTGTGTGGCTGAATTTAGGCATCGATCTCCTCCTGCCTCCTGGCTGGGATCTGTGCCACCAGAGCTTCTTTTTCGTCTTTGAACTCTGCCTTGAACTGCACCGCTAGCTTTCCAGGCTCTTTAGCTTTATACACAGCAGTTCATGAGATCTCTCAGCCTCTGCTGCTGCTGCTGCTGCTGCTGCTGCTGAGTCGCTTCAGTTGTGTCCGACTCTGTGCGACCCCATAGACGGCAGCCCACCAGGCTCCCCCGTCCCTGGGATTCTCCAGGCAAGAACACGGGAGTGGGTTGCCATTTCCTTCGCCAATGCATGAAAGTGAAAAGTGAAAGGGAAGTCACTCAGTCGTGTCCAACTCTTAGCGACCCCGTGGACTCCAGCCCACCAGGCTCCTCCGTCCATGGGATTTGCCAGGCAAGAGTGCTGGAGTGGGGTGCCATTGCCTTCTCCGCTCTCAGCCTCTATATTCATTTAATCCATTCCTTCTAATAAATCTCTTCTTCTAACAAAAGAATATGACAGTGACAGCAAGCCATCCCTCCCAAGATCAGGTTATGGAGAAAAGTGTGACGTGGGCTCCATCTCTCTCTCTCTCTCCTTCTCTGTCTGTCTCTCCTTCCATGCTGGGATGGCATGGAATGGGCAGAATCTAAGGCCCTCACTCCAACAATATTTAGGAAACTGAAACCTAGTAACAATTTTGAGAAAGAGCTTGTACACAGATTCTGCAGTGCAAGTGGCGTTTGGAGATGACCGCAGCCCTGGCCTACAGCTCGCTACGACCTCTGAGAAACAGGGAGCTAGGAAAACTCACCTGAATCTTTCCAAGGTTTCCCAGTGGCAGAAACTATAGGGTAATAAACACTGCTTATTTTAAAGATGCTGGACTTAAGTGTTATTGTTTTCCAACAATAAACATTTACCCCAAGCTGTTCAGCTCCTGGTTTTACATTTCACTATTACTACCTGACTCTATGTTTACAAGCTGCGATTCTTCTGTAAAGAAAGCTTTCTTTTATTTTTTTCTTTAGTTTTTTTCCTGAGTGGAAAGATAATTACATCTTATTTTCAATCAATATTGTTATTTTCTCTTCAAAAGCAAGAGGGCAGATTAAGGGTCCCCAGGTTTTAGACTCCCTCACAGAAAAACCAACAAGCGACTATCCAGGCAAGAACACTTGTGTGGGGACTTCCCTGGTGGTCCAGTGGTTAGGACTCAGCCCTTTGACTGCTGGGAACTTGGGTTCCATCCCTGCTGGGGGAACTAAAATCCCACAAGCTGTGTGATGCAGCAAAAAAAAAAAAAAAAGCTGTGTGAAAATTCTAGGTCCCAGCAGGAGGATGAAGAACCCCTTGAACAACGAAACTGAGCAAAGCCACGTTAGGAGGGTGTGGAGAGTGGTTTCCCTTTGACCGCCACTCTCCCGGCCTGGGAGAGCGCCACACAGACAGCATAGCCCTGTGTCTACAGTTTTTCCAGTGGGGAGAGCCCGAGGTTGACATCCAGTTTGGCTGGGATTCTGGAGGGCCTCCCCAGAGGGCACACTTATATCTCATCTCCCAGGAAACACTGGGGGAATCATCAGGGCTACACCAAACGGGGTCAGCTTGAAACCAAGTGGGAGAACAGGGCATCTGAAAGCCAGTGAAGGGACCATGTTGTGGCACCGTGGTGTTCCTGCTGGTGGTGCACCAAGCAGAGCTCCTGAGAGTGATGCCACCCCCCATCTGAGCCGGGGCTCCCCGGGAGTGATGCCACCCCCCATCTGAGCAGAGCTCCCGGGAGTGATGCCACCCCCCATCTGAGCAGAGCTCCCG
>SJXQ01003987.1:134952-156118 GCA_006408695.1 Aepyceros melampus | reverse complement strand
GCCATTCCCCCCATATCTGAGCCAGGGCTCCCAGGAGTGATGCCATCCCCCTATCTGAGCTGGGGCTCCCGGGGAATGATGCTATCCCCTCACATCTGAGCCGAGGCTCCTGGGGAGTGATGCCATCCCCCTACATCTGAGCCGGGGTTCCTGGGGAGTGATGCCATCCCCGCATATCTGAGCCAGGGCTTCCCGGGAGTGATGCCATCCCCCCTCATCTGAGCCAGGGGCTCCCCAGCTGGCCAGAGAACAGAGTCAGCGGTTCTGTCCAGTTTTGGTATCCAGCCAGCAGTCCAGGCCAGCCAAGGGGCTCATTCTACCACCCCAACTGGACAGGGAGTCGAGCTTGCAGCCTTGCCGAAATGCAGAGCACAGTGTCTCTCCCCAGGCACCCAGGGCAGCCTGAGCAAACAGCCTACAGGTTACCCCCCATCTGTAGAACCCCGCCTTCAGTACCGCATGACGACCGCCTACGGCCCTGGCCCTGCCCGTTTGTTGAGCAGAGCCTGGGGCCCCGCCTGGACAGGAAGCCAGGTTGGCAATCCTGCCCAGTGGTGGAGCACAGTCTATAGACTCCCCACCAGGGAGCCCAGGTGACAACCTTGTCTGACAGCAGAGCAGAGGCCCACCTGCCCCCACCCCCGCCCCAGCCTTAGACTAGCACAAGAAACAGCCCTGCCCCACTAGAAACCCCAAAGCAAGCCCTGCTGGCCTGTGGGGGCTGCCGCTAACACCCACTGAACCCCAGACTGGGTGGACTGGTAAAGGCTTTCTCTGCCAAAGTGAATGTGTAGACCCTGGAAGAGGAGCCTTCTTCCTCAGATAGGCAGATACCAGGGCAAAGATTCAAGAATCACAAGTAATCAGGTACACAGTGAGTGAAGTTGCTCAGTTGTGTCCGACTCTTTGCAACCCCATGGACTGTAGTCTAACCAGGTTGCTCCATCCATGGGATTTTCCAGGCAAGAATACTGGAGTGGGTTGCCATTTCCTTCTCCAGGGGATCTTACTGACCCAGGGAGCGAACCCAGGTCTCCTGCATTGTAGGCAGACGCTTTATCGTCTAAGCCACCAGGGAAGATCATCAGGACACCGTCAAAGGAAAGGAATGAAGCTCCACAAACCCTAAACTATGTAGAATTATCAATTGTATGGGGCTTCCCAGGTGGCGCCAGTGGTAAAGAACCTGCCTGCCAATGCAAGAGACGTAAGAGACACAGGTTTGGTCCCTGGATTGGGAAGATCCCCTGGAGGAGGGCATGGCAACCCAACATCAGTATTCTTGCCTGCAGAATCCTGTGGACAGAGGAGCCTTGGAGGCTACAGCCCTACAGGATCACAGAGTCAGACATGACTGAAGGGGTTTAGCATGTATGCATGTGTGAATTTTATAATAAAGAATTCAGAATCAACTCTCAAAGAAATTCACTGAAGCCCTCCCCAAAAAACCCCACATAGATAACTAAACGAAATGGAAAAATAACACATAAACAAAATTCCAGCAAAGAAATAGAAACCATTTTTAAAAATCAGATTAGAACTTAAGAATGCAATGAATGAGATGAAATACTCAGTAGAGTTTCAACAGTCAGATGAAAGAAATGGCGAACTTGAAGATAAGTCTTTTGAAGTTTTCCAGTCAGAAGATCAAAGGACAAAAAAAAAAAAAAAACAGTGAAGAAAGCATACAGGACTTATGCAATATCATCAAAGGCTGTATCATTGGTATTATGGGAATTCCAGAAAGAAAGAGAGAGAAATGATGGAAAAAAATTATCTCTTCTGACCATGATATCATGAAGCTAAAAATCAATAACAGGAGATAAATTTGAAAATTAAAAAATATGTGGAAATTAAACAATGTGTTCTGAACAAATATGGGTCAAAGAAGAAATCAAAAGGAAAATTTAAAAAAAATGAAGACAAGCAAAAATAAATATACAACATACCAAAACTTATGGGATGAAATGAAAATAGCTCTTTTTTTTTTTCTTGGCCACGATTCAGCTTGTAGAATCTGTTTCCCAACCAAGCTTTGAACTTGGGCTACAGCAGTGAAAGTGCTGAGTGCTAATAACCAGACCACTGGAGAACTCTTGAAAGTAGTTCAACAGGGAAGTTTATAGCGATGAATGTTTGAGAAAAAGAATCTCAAATAAACAACCCAAAATTGAACTATACCTCAAGGAACTAGAAGCAGAACACCCTAAACCAAAAGAAGAAAGAGAATAAGAAAGATGGGAATAGAAATAAGAAAAATAGAACAGAAATAAATGAAATAGAAACTAGAAAAACAGACCCCATCATCAAGCGGGAGTTATCCCTGGGATGCAAATTTGACTTAACATACACAAATCAATAAATATGGTACAGCACATTAACAAAATGAAGAATTAAAATCATATGGTCATCTCAACCAATGCAGAAAAATATTTGCTAAAATTCAGATAACCTGATTTAAAAATGGGCAAGGGCCTAAACAGACAGTTTTCCAGAGAAGACATACAAATGGCCAACAGGTATATGAAAAGGTGTTCAACATCACTAATCTTCAGGGAAATGGAAATCAAAACCACAGTTAGATACAACCTCACACTTGTTGGAATGTCATCAAGAAGATGAGAAAACCTGTTGATTGAGAATGTGGAGAAAAAGAGAATGCTTGAGCAGTACTGTTTGGAACTTAAATTGGTACAGCTAATATGGAAAATTGTATGAAGGTTCTTCTAAAAATTAAAAATAAAGCTACCATGTAATCCAGAAATCCCACCCTGGGTACATAAACAAAGGAAATGAAATCAGTAGCTTGAAAAAATACCGACACTTATATGTTCATTGCAGCATTAATCACAGTAGCCAAGAAACAGAAATACTAAATTTCCATTGATGGATGAATAAATAAAGAAAAGGTGGCATATGGGGAGAGAATGTTGTATTACTCAACCATGAAAAAGAAGGACATTTTGTCATCTGAAACATGGATGAAGCTGGAGGACATTCTGTTAAGTGAAATCAGCCAGGCACAGAAAGACAAATACTATATGATAACAGTTATAAGTGGAATATACTGATAAAACTCTCAAACTCATAGAGCCCAAGAGTAGTATAATAGTGGTTGCCAGTGGTTGAGGGTGAAGAAAATAGGGAGAGATTTGAAATGGTACATAATTTCAATTGTAAGATGAATAAGCTCTGAGGACCTAACGTACAGCATGGGGACTGTAGTTAGTAATAGTGTATTGTGTACTTGAAATAAGAGTAAATCTTAAGTGTTCTCACCACAAAAAAATGTTTAAACATTTGAGATGTTACTACTCACTTGATTGTAGTAATGATGACACAAAACATATGAAATCGTCATGTTATACACCTTAGTTAGGACACGGCAACAACCTAGATGTCCATCAACAGATGAATGGAGAAGGAAATTGTGGTACATATAGACAATGGAATATTACTCAGCTATAAAAAAAGAATACGTTTGAGTCAGTTCTACTGAGGTGGATGAAACTGGAGCTTATTATGCAGAGTGAAGTAAGCCAGAAAGAGAAGCACCAATACAGTATATTAATGCATATATATGAACTTCAGAAAGATGGTAACGACGACCCTATATGCAAGACAGTAAAAGAGACACAGATGTAAAGACCAGACATTTGGACTCTGTGGGAGAAGGCGAGGGTGCGTTGATATGAGAGAATAGCATTGAAAGTTATATATTACCGCATGTAAAACAGCTGACCAGTGCAAGTTCGGTGCATGAAGCAGGGCACTCAAAGCTGGTGCTGAGACACCCAGAGGGATGGGGTGGGGAGGGACATGGGAGGGGAGAGGAGGGTTCAGGATGGGGAACACATGTACACCTATGACTGATTCATGTCGATGTATGGCAAAACCCACCACAATATTGTAAAGTAATTAGCCTCAATTAAAACAAATAAATTGACTAAAAAATCATATTGCACAACCTTAGTGTATATATATAATTTTTACTTGTCAATCATACCTCAAATTAAGCTGGGGATGAGAGAGAAGTGTATTGTTTAATTGTCATGCATTTGGGTATTTTCCAACTATTTTTCTATCATTGATTCCTAGTACATGCACAGCAATGTGGGGATATATATCTATTTGGCCGTACTTCATGACCTGCGGGACTTTCGTTCCCCCGACCAGGGACTGAGCCCAGGCCTGGTGAGTGGAAGCATCGAGTCCTAACCACCGGACCACCGGGGGACTCTTTTTTATGATTTCTATTCTTTCAAATGTGTTAAGGGATGTTTTCTGTTTCAGAATGTGGCCTAGCTTCACGTATGAATTTGAAAGGAATGTATATTCTGCTGTTGAAGATGAAGTATTCTTTAAATATCAATTAGAGCCATTTATGGATGGTGCTTTTCAGTTCACCTGTCTCCTTACTTCTTTTCTGCCGGCTGGACCTATCAATGACTGACAGAGAAGTGCTGAAGTGCATTTTATATAAGTCCATTTCTCTCCTCTCCTGGCACAGCAGTCTTCTCAAAATTGTTTTCAGTGTTTTTTCTATAGTTTGCAATGCACATTTAAAACGAATTTAAGTCCGCTTTTAAATGCCTATACCCCTTAGCAATTCCTCCCTTTCTTCCCTTAGAACATTGGTGTCATCCATTTTATCTGTTCATACAGTTAATATGACAATACCCTGTTGCAGTCATTCCTATGAACATTTATCTATTAGATCAATTCAAAATAATAAAAATGAATATTTTATTTTACCTACATTCATTCCTTCTCTCACACTCTTCTTATCTTTGTGAGATGCAAGTTTCTGACCTTATGATTTTCCTTTTTTCTAGAGAACTTCTTTAACATTTGTTTTTTTGAGATATAATTGACATGTCGCATTGGGTAAGGTTAAAGTGTGCAACATGTTGCTTTGATATGTATAGACTACAATCAGGTTACCACATAATCCTAACACCTCCATCATGTCCCATGATTATAATTTCTTTTTTTGTGGTGAGACCATTTAAGATTGAATTTTGTAGCCAATTTGAAGTATATAATATGGTATTATTAACTATAATAATAAAGCTGTGCATCAGATCTCTAGAATTTACTAACCTTTTCACTGCAATTTGTTTCCTTTGACCAACATCTCCTTAAATCCCCCACTGTCTCTGAGCTTCCTGACCTGTGGTTTAAGCTGGAGAAATTCTAGATTATTCTGTTTTCTTCCTTTATTTCCTTCTCTCTCTTTTCCTTCTACTAGTCCCCTGGTGTGACGCATTTTGTAATTGTCCCACAGCCCTTGTAGTTCTGGTCCAGTTTGTTTTTCCAGTCCTTATTCTCTTCGCTTTTCAGTTTTCCTTTCTTTGAAAATAACTCTTTATTTATTTGACTGCACTGGTTTCTTAGGGTCTTAGCTGCAGCACATGGGATCTTTCGTTGACATGTGGGGTCTACTTCCTGACCAGGAATTGAGCACAGGCCCCCTGCTTTGGAATGGTGGAGTCAGCCCCTGGACCACCAGGGAAGTCCCCTCATTTTTCAGTTTGGATTGATACATCCTCAAACTCAGTGATTCTTCCTTCAGCTGCATCTAGTCTACTAACAAGCCCATCAGGGCCTTCTGCATTTCTCTGTTGGTGTTTTTCACCTCTATCACGTCTTTATTTTCCTCTGTTTCATTAAGGTTTTTTTCCTGAAGTTTTATCGTGTTTTGTCTGGAACACATTTCTGGGTTGCTTCATTTTGCTTGATGCTCTGAGTTGCTTTCTATGCATTGGATGCTGCAGTCACCTCTCCCTGTCTTGCAGGGTTGGCCTTGTGTAGGAGATGAGAGCTTTATTGTTCAGCTGCCCTAGCTCTTCATTGTTTCTCAATTTTCTTGTGAGTCAAGTGGTGTTTTACTTTTAATAGCTCCCAGTGGTTGAGGGTGTGCCAAGTCCAGTCAGTGCCAAAGGAGAGGATCTTATTCAGCACCTAGATTCAAGCTGATTGGAAGCCAGATCCCCAGGGAAGCGGCTTTTACAGAATGCAAATATATACAGTCCTGTGGGGTGACGAGCATAAGCCCCACCGGCCACTAGAGCCAAGGGATCCAGAGGTGTCCTCTGGGTGACAGTCGCAAAAATCAGGGCTCCAGACAAGTGCATTAGTTCCTTTCTAGGAGATGCCAGTGAGGTGCGGGCAGGCACAAAGTGAAAGAAAGTGAAAGTCGCTCAGTCATGTCTGACTCTTTGCTACCCTATGGACTATATAGCCCCAGCCAGGCTTCTCTGTCCATGAGGATTCTCCAAGCAAGAATACTGGAGTGGGTTACTATTCCTTTCTATAGGGGATCTTCCTGACCCAGGAATCGAATTCAGGTCTCCTGCATTGTAGGTGAGTTCTTGACTGTCTTAGCTACCAGGGAAACCCAGGCAAAGGGAGAGTATAAAGGTGGGGTCCCCTGGCTGACATTCCCTGAGCCCCTCCATAGCCTCTTGATGCCTCTGTGTGTTAGTCACTCTTCGTGACCCCCTGGACTGTAGCCCTCCAGGCACCTCTGTTCATGGGATTGATTCTCCAGGCAGGAATACTGGAGTGGGTTGCCATTTCCTTCTCCAGAGGATCTTCCCGACTCTTGGATCGAATCCGGGTCTCCTGGATTGTAGGCAGCTTCTTCACTGAGCCACCAGGGAAGCCCCCTCGATGCCTCTAGACGCATGCCACACAGCAAGCCTGCTTCTGATCAAAGTTCCCGGACAAGCAAGTTGGCCTCTTTCTCCGAAAGCCCTGGGGTGTATTTCAGGCTGCTCTCTGCGTAGTACCCTGGGGGTGGTGGCCTGCCAAGAGCTGTCTATCGGATTGCTAGATTCTTGTGCGTGCAGGAATCAGAGGCCCCTGGCGACCAGAGCCAAGGAATCAAGCTGCCAAAACCAGAGGACCAGAGGTAAAACCTGGGGCACCAGATAAGCATAAGAGCTCCTCTCGAAGAGATGCTGGCCCACTGGAGCTGAGCAGAGGTAAGTCATAAGATAGCATCACCCTCCAAGATCTCAGGAAAGGTTTAAGGTCAGCCTTAGATGTGCCTTTCATCAGAAGCCTGCCCCTCAGGCAGCAGCTATGATGATAAACAGATAGGCCTCTCCCACAGAAAGACCAAGCTTCTGGGTCTGTTGCCTCTGACTGTGCCCCAGGGATGGTAGAGGTTTACGAATTCTTTCTCCTTGATTCCTGTTGTAGGACTCCTGGAGCAGAAACCCCACTGGCCAGCAGAACCAGGTATCTGCCAGCAGCAGCCGCAAAAGGCAGGGACCAAACAAGGATACAGGTTCCTTTTTGGAAGATATTGGTGAGCTGGAGCAAGACAGAGGGAGAGGGCAGATTGCATTCCTGGGTCTCCATTCCCCAAGAGCATCTCCATAGCCCATACAAGTGAGTCAAAGCAGAAGCCCATCCTTCAGGCCAAAACTCCTGAACAAAGAAAACAGGTCTCTTTCTCAGAAAGCCTAGAGAAGTATTTCAGTCTGCTATCGGTGCGGCTCCCTGCCAAGAACTGATTGTTACAGTCCTGTGGGACCCGAGAATGCAAGCCTTCTCCTATTGGCACTGGCTGGTCTTGGCACACCCTCAACCACTGGGAGCTATTAAAAGTAAAATACTGCTTGACTCACAGAGGAATTGAGAAACAGTGAAGAGTTAGGGCAGCTCGAACAATGAAGCTCTCATCTCTGACACAAGGCCAACCCTGCAAGACAGGCAGAGGTGAGTGTGGTATCTAATGCATAGAAAGCAACACAAGGTCAAGCAAAATGAAGCAACCCAGAAACGTGTTCCAAACAAAGCAAGATAAAACCTCCAGGAAAAAACTTGAATGAAACAGAGAAAAGTAAAGAAATGATAGAGGTCAAAAAACAATACAAACGGGCAGGTGTGCGTGCTTAGTAGCTTCAGTCGTGTCTGACTCTCTGCGACCCCAGGGACTGTAGCCCACCAGGCTCTCTGTCCATGGGATTCTCCAGGTAAGAATCCTGGAGTGGGCTGCCATTTCCTTCTGCAGGAGATCTTCCCGACCCGGGGATGGAACCTGCACCTCTCACATCTCCTGCACTGGCAAGTAGGTTCTTTACCCCTAGCACCACCTGGGGAGCTCGTATACAGACAGGGACTCTGGACATATGTAGAAGTGCCCCTCTGGAAGATACTGGCGTTCTGGGGCGCCACAGGGTGGAGATCCGCCTACCGGCAGGAGCAAGCTGACAGGAGTCGGGGGAAGCAAAGATGGCATCCACCGAAAAGAGGAAGAAAAGAAAGAACAGTGGCAGAAACGAAAGCTAGAGAAAACAGGGAGAGCAGGAAGATCGCGCCTGCCAGCCTCCATCCCCGGAGTTTCCCAGCAGGCCTCTGCCCCTCAGGCCAACATGGTCAAAGCAGCGAAGTCCTTTTCACAAAAAGCCTGGGCGCTTTTCAGAGGGCTGCTTCTGCGCTGGGCCCTGGCACCGGTGGCTCAGTGCACCAGCCCTCAGTTTGCTAGAGCCACGTGTCTCCTGTGTGGTCTGCCCTGCTGGTTTTCAAAATCAGATGTTGTGGGGCCTTGTCTTTCAGGAGCAGGTCTCAAAGACTCAATATGGGGTACAAACCCTTCACTCCTCAGTGAGAAGCTCCAGGTGCTGAGATCCCCCCTTTGTGGGTGCCCACGCTGGGGGTCAGGGGCTTATGGTGAGACTGTGTCTCCACCTTTCCCACCTGCTTCACTGTGGCTTTTCTTGTTGTTTATCAGGTGTGAAGGCTTTCTCTGCCGGTTTTTAGGTTTCTTTCAGAGGAAATTGTTCCACATAAAGTCGGCGTCTCAAAAAAAATAAAGGGACTTCGCCACTGACCCAGTGGTTTAAGACTCCATCTTCCAATGCAGGGGGCACTGGTTCAATACCTGGTCGGGAGTTAAGATCCCGTGTGCCATGCAGTGTGGCCAAATATTAAAATAAGAAGAAATTAAAAAGAAATAAAAATCAATTCAGTGTGTCCATGGGAAGAGGTGAGGTCAGGATTTTCCTATGTAACCGTGTTGAATTGGAACCCCTATCACTTCTTTTTGGTTCTTTCTTAGAATTTGCTTCTCTCTGCTTACCCATCAGTTGCCCAGTTCCTGCATGATGTCAACTTTGTCCTTAGAGACCTTACCATAATATTTACAGTTGTTTTCAATTCCTGGACTGATAAATTCCAACATTCCTGCCATATCTGGTTCTTATGTCTCATCAACATGTGGTTTCTGTGGGCAGAGGAGCTGAAGTCATCATCAAATGTGAAATATTTAAAGCAGATACACAAGTGTTTCAGCAGTGCAGACGATTAGCTGTGTTGCTGTGGATAATGGTGCTGTTGGCAAAACATGTCTTCTGATATCCTACACAACAAACACATTTCCATCTGAGTATGCACTGACTGCTTTTGACAACTATGCAATCAATAGTTATGATCAGTGGACAGCCATATACGCTTGGACTTTTTTTTTTTTTTTCGCTTGGACTTTTTGATACTGCAGGGCAAGAGGATGATGACAGATTATGATCTGAGTTGCTGTTGCTAAGTTGCTAAGTCACTTCAGTCGTGTCCAACTCTGTGTGACGCCATAGACGGCAGCCCACCTGGGATTCTCCAGGCAAGAACACTGGAGTGGGTTGCCAGTTCTTCTCCAATGCATGAAAGTGAAAAGTGAAAGGGAAGTCACTCAGTCGTGTCCGACTCCTGTGACCCCAGCAGTCTACCAGGCTCCTCCATCCATGGGATTTTCCAGGCAACAGTACTGGAGTGGGGTGCCATCACCTTCCCCAATGATCTGAGTTACCCACAAACAAATTTACTTCTAACTTCCCTGGTGGCTCAGGTGGTAAAGAATCTGCCTGCAATGTGGAAGACCTAGGTTCGATCCCTGGGTCGGGAAGATCCCCTGGAGAAGGAATGTCTACCCACTCCAGTATTCTTGCCTGGAGAATCCCACGGGCAGAGGAGCCTGGCTGGCTTCAGTCCATGGAGTCACAAAGTGTTGGATACGACTGAGTGACTAACACTTACCTACTTAGATATATTTCTAGTCTGTCTTCCAGTGAGGTCTTAATCCTCATTCGAAAATGGAAGAGAAAAATGGGTGTGTGGGACTTCTCTGGTGGTCCAGTGGCTAAGACTCTGCTTCTAATGCATGGGGCCTGGATTCCATCCCTGCCTGGGGGACTAGATCCAGCATGGAGCAACTAAGACCCACTACAGCCAAATGAATAACTGTTTTTTAAAAAGTGAGTGCCAAAGTTAACTCACCACTCCTTTCTTGCTTGTTAGGACCCAAACTGACCTCAGAGATGACCCCTCTCCTGTTGAGAAATCTGCCAAGAATGAACAGAATCCCATCACCGCAGAGATTGCTGAAAAACTGGCCTGTGTGCCCTGAAACTTGCCAAGTACGTGACATGTCCTGTACTCACACAGAAAGGCATGAAAAATGTATTTAACAAAACAATTTTGGCTGCCCTGGAGACTCCAGAACCGAAGAACAGCCACAGGTGTGTGCTGCGGTCAACAACTCTCCAGGGGTGTTTCTGCCTAGCTCGTGCCCACATGATCCTACAAGCAATGTCTGCGTCAAACTAAGGATTACAAATTAAAATTTGTTTGTGCAATAATAACAAAAACTGCACCTACCTGTGTGCACTTATGTGAGACAAGGCCCATAGATATGGCCTCCTTCCCTCTCTCAACACCGTTGAATTTTGAGTAATCGTGGATTGTCAGAAAAATGATCAGTGCTAGTTTTTGTTATTTCCAAAAAGAATTTGTTGCTGTTGCTTTGATTAAAAGCAAGGCACACTTGTGATGGCTCTGTAACAGACTGATTTGCATGGTTGAAGGTGTTCTGTGTTCCGCTCGGGAGAGGAATCTAGGATGTGCGTCCGACTCTCTGCGAGCCCTCCAGGCTCCTCTGTCCAGGAAATCTCCAGGCGTGAATACTGGAGTGGGTTGCCATGCCCTCCTCCAGGGAATCTTCTGACCCGGGGATCAAACTCACCCCTCCTGTGTCTCTTGCATTGGTAGGCAGATTCTGTACCACTAGAGCCACCTGGGAATCTTGGTGTTTTTTTTCCCTTTTCCTGGGGTGTGGGGCAGGAAGTGTGTATAGGATTTGGTTTTATTTCATCTTGTGTTTTTAATTCATTAACCATTGGACAGCCCTTAAGAGGAGGAGGACGGACTGATTCTACATTCTACCTTCTAAATTTAGTTTAGAAAACATGTTCCCCACACGGTACTCTCAGAAAGGAGTACAGTAAATGCCTCATTTAATAATATAATCCTTTAGGGGAATTCCCTGGCAGTCCAGTGGTTAGGACTTGGTGCTTTCACTGCTGTGGGCCCCGGATTCAATCCCCAGTCAGTGGAACTAAGATATATTAATATATACTCTGTGAAAGTTACCTTTTTTCTTGACCCTTAAGCAGGTCCAGTGTTTAATGAAACTTATGAAAGTGGGGAGAAGCTGTCTTGCTCCTCCCCTGTTCTAGGATGCACTATATATGTGTCTGTAGCTCTCAAGAAAATTTGTTTGCCATTAGCTGATTTTTAAAGTTACTTTCTTTTTCCACTGATAAATGTAGAAAATATTGTGCCTTTTGAAATACACAAAATGGATTGAGTGAAAGTTGCTCAGTCATGTCCGACTCTTTAGAACCCGTGGACTATATAGTCCTTGGAATTCTCTAAGCCAGAGTACTAGAGTGGGTAGCCTTTCCCTTCTCCAGGGGATCTTCCCAACCCAGGGATCTAACCCAGGTCTCCCACATTGCAGGCGGATTCTTTACCAGCTGAGCCACAACAGAAGTCCAAATGGATTGAGTATACAATTAAAATA
Organism: Aepyceros melampus; assembly: GCA_006408695.1. NCBI lineage: Eukaryota > Metazoa > Chordata > Mammalia > Artiodactyla > Bovidae > Aepyceros > Aepyceros melampus. The sequence goes on along the minus strand of SJXQ01003987.1, from coordinate 144,252 downwards.
CACTTTTTCCCCTGGTCCAAAACAATATGTGGTTTGGCCTTTAAAATTTCTCCTCCTTAGCCAGACTTGATGTGCTAGGTAAAAGGAACTGCTCTAAACAGGCTGTAGTAATGTGGTGGCCAGGTGGGGCAGGGGAAGTGCGACTGGTCACGATGAGGTTTCAGCCTTTTAGATCACCTCGGCCCCTCAACTGTAAACTTCAAGTGTTTTGATTTTTTTTTTTTTTTTTTGGTAACTGTCTTTCTTCCCCTTAGACTGATCTTCCCTGGTGGCTCAGATGGTAGAGTCCTTGCTGCCCTCCCCGCCCTCCACCCCCAACCCCAACTCCAGTACCCTCGTCTGGAGAATTCCTTGGACAGAGGAGCCTGGCAGGCTACAGTCCATGGAGCTGCAGAGGAGGACACGACTGAGCGACTTTTGCTTCTTCCCCATAGATGGGACTGAGTGGGCTGGAGTTGTGTAGTTCCTTTTTCCCACGTGAAGGCTATGGTTAAGTGGAGTTGGGTATTTCTCCTCCCCTAGGTGAGGCTCTTGACCCCAGCAGACTAGGCTCTGATTTAACTAATTTCTCCTGAGAGCAGGCCTCATTAAGAGAGAGCCCTGGGGTATTTAAGGACAGGTTCCATTTCCCCTCACCCTTTAGAGGTATGAGGGGGTTGTTCTCCCATGTTTACTGTGAAAACTCTCAAGCTGTGGGAGTCAGAGGTGCCCCTGCTTTGACTGGATTCTCTGGCCTTTTTTAACTCTACAGTTATCCACACTGAGCGTCTAGCAATTTAGCAATTGTATTTCGAGTGTTCGCATCAGCACGGGTTCCTGCCTCGTCCCCTACTCCTGGCCCTGTGCTCGGGTAAGCCAGCAGTCCGTGTTTTTGCCTCTCCAGACTTGGGGACGAGAGCATGCCCTGTGTCCTCCCTTCCCTCCAGGATCCAAGAAGAGTTGTTGATTTTCAGTCCATTCAGCCTTTTGATTATTATTAGGACAGAGTGGTGACTTCTAGGCTCTTAATTGAGAAAAGGGAATGGTTTTCCTTTTTTTTTTTTTTTTTTGCTTGTGGTTTGGAAGGCTCTATCAGAACCTAGAAGGGAGGGTTTGGGGGTTTGGGGGAGCATACTTCGCTCTTCTTTAGTTGCTGGAGAAAATACTGAGCTTCCACCCTCCCAGCTGTGCGCGTGAAGGGGACTCCAGAAGGGGACCCCAGAAGGAATAAGCCTCTGCCTCCTCCCAGGGTGCCTGTTTTGCAGTTTTTTAAACTGAAACATAAAGTACATATTGTGCTCCTTGTAGGTTTGTAGCAGTATTGTTGGTTAGGACACAGTGTAAAATCTCTTCCATTTGGGTTCAAGATTGGTCTCTGTGTTTTTTTCCGGAAGACTGAATCTCCAATTTGGAGTTCATGTAGGGACTGTGGTGGGAAAGGAAATCTGTCCTGTTGATGATAAATAAGAATGTAGTTAATAAAACAGTATTTAAGGATAGATAGTTTAAAATTTTTTCTGTCGGAGTATAGTTGATTTATAATGTTAGTCTCAGATATATATATAGCAAAGTGATTCGGTTATACATATATAACTTCAGATTCTTTTCCCATGTAGCTTATTTTCCAAATAGGTTGTAGTAGCATTCTCCAGCTATACAATAGGGCCTTGTTAGTTATTTATCTATTTTATCTATGTGTGTGTGCTTAGTCACTCCATCGTGTTTGGCCCTTTGCGACCTCGTGGACAGTAGCTCGCCAGGCTCCTCTGTTGATGAAATTTTCCAGGTAAGAATACTGGCTTGGTTTGCCATTTCCTACACCAGGGAATCTTCCTGACCCAGAGACTGAATCCACGTCTTTTGTGTCTGCTGTACTGGCGGTCAGATTCTTCACCACTAGCATCACCTGTGTACTGGGTATAAATTGATCCTAAGCTTTTCATTCATTCCTCCTTCCTCCCACCTGTCCCCTTTAGTAACCATTAGTTTGTTTTCCAAATCTGTGAGTCGGTTTCTGTTTTGTAAATAAGTTCATTTGTATAATTTTTTACAGTTAGATTCTGCTTATGAGTGATATCATATCTGTCTTTGTCTCACTTCACTTAGTATGATAGTTTCCAGGTCCATCCATGTTGCTGCAAATGGCACTATTGCATTCTTTTTTATGCTGAGTAATATTTTATTGAATTGATATACCACATCATCTTTATCCATCCTTTGTGGACATTTAGGTGGCGTCCATGTCTTGGCTGTTAAAGATCGTGCTGCAGTGAACATTGGGGTACAGGCATCTTTTCGAATTATGGTTTCCTCTGGATATACACCCAGGAGTGGGATTGCTGGATCATATGGTCATGCTATTTTTAATTTGAAAGGAACTTCCATACTGTTTCCATAGTGCTTGCACCAATTTACACTCCCATTAACAGAGTAGGAGGGTTCTCTTTTCTGCACACTCTCTCCAGCATTTATTGTTTATAGACTTTTGATGTTAGTCATTCTGACCAATGTGAAGCGATATAAGGATAGATACTAGCTTAGCTTAGCTTAAGTTTCAGAAGAGGTAAGAAATCTTCATTGACCTGCAGTATTTTTTCATAATACACAATTATTCATAAGGGAATAATCAGTGTTGCCTGGAAGGGGAAGGATTTGAGGATCACTGGGACCAAGTGCAAGATTTGGGGTAGGTTGGGTGCCTCAGGTAGTTTGGCTAGTTTGAATTTAAGAGCACAGTTGGTCTGCTTTATTTTTCTAGAGGATGGAGGGTGGTGGAAGTACTTGTTGAATATCCTGAGTAACCTGACTGTTGAAGTGAGTTCCTTTGTCACTAGAGAGGAAGAAAGGGGCCCCCATATATGGAAAATTCTTTCTGGTACCAGCTTAGCTACAGTTGTGGCAGTAGTCTGTTTACAGGAAAAAAAAAAAAAAGCTTCTAACCATCCCCCAAACAAAGATATACATGTCCTTCTTTTTTTGTGTATAGAAAGGGAAAAGGGTAATGAGTAACTGAGGGGTCCAGAGGTGGGAGAAGAGGTTAGAGTTTTTTAGATTTCAAAACACTGATGTGGAAACAGAGTCCACTGTTTAGTGGATGAGTGTTGTTTTCTTTGTCGTGGCCTAGAGGGGAGAGGCAATCATGGAAAAAACAAGGGATTGGGCTCAGCAATAGCTACCTACCCAGAAACTTCAGCGTTGTCTTGTGGTCTCAGGGAAGGGGTCTGTCTTTCTCTCTAAATTTCTATTGGAGTATAGTTGCTTTACAGTGGCTTCCCTGGTGGCTCAGTGGTAAAGAACCCACCTGCCAATGAAGGAGACGCTGACTCGATCCCTGGGTTGGGAAGATCCCCTGGAGAAGGAAATGGCAACACGCTTCAGTATTCTTGCCTGGAGAATCCCATGGACACAGGAGCCTGATGGGCTACAGTCCATGGGGTGGCAAGAGAGTCAGAGACAACTGAATGACTCAACATAACATAGCTGCTTTACAGCGTTGTGGTAGTTTCTGAAAAGTGAATCAATTATATGTATGTCCACTCTTTTTTAGATTTTCCTTGTCACTTACATCACCACAGAGCTATAAAGCAATAGCTAGCAACAAAATCAAACCAAGAGATGGCAACCCCCCTCCCCCAAACCAAATTCAAATCCTTCCCATGCTACTGTGGACACTTGTCTGGAGTACATGGATCAGGAGCTGGCCTCCAGCGTAAACCACTTCAGGGACACTGCACTGAGGCTCAGAACGCCTCAGGACCTGGGTGGAGCAGATGGGGGCCTAGAGATGGATTTCCAGTTCCATTCCAGTGATGGCACCAAAGTGCCATCAAAAACAAAAACCAAACAAGGTGGTCAAGCGGTAAAGAATCTGCCTGCAGTGCAGGAGACCTGGGTTCAGTCTCTGGGTTGGGAAGATTCCCTGGAGAAGGGAATGGCTACTCACTCCAGTATTTGCCTAGAGAATCCCATGGACAGAGGAGCCTGGCAGGGTATGGTCCACAGAGTCACAGAGGAGTTGGACACAACTGAGCGACTAACACAGTGGCACCAAACTGTCAAAGACAAAAGTCAGACAAGTAAGGAAACTGAGTTTATTCAGACTGTTGCCATTATGGAGAACAGTTTGGATCCAAAGCGGGGTGAATTTGCCTTAGATTTTTTTTTTATAGGGAGGATATAGGCAAATTATAGAGTGGTTTACAATTAGAACTCTTTAATAACTTGGGGATGTCTTGGTCAGCTGACTAGGAAATGTGTATCTTGGTGTCTAGCTACTTAGGGTTCATTACTTTTTTTGGGGTGCACTGCAGGGCTTGTGGGATCTTAGTTCCCCGACCAAGGGTCAAACCCAGGCCCCAGCAAGCTGAGTCCAGTGGTTAACTGGACCACCAGGGAGTGCCCCCCATGGGTGGTGCCCTTCTAATCTCAGTTAATCATTAAGACATCATTAAGACAAAGGACTGGGAGACAGAGATCCTGTGTTTGGCCTTGTTGGTAGGTTCAGGCAAAAATGGAAAGGTCTGTGTTTACCCTTTCACAGGTGCATGAGGGAATCTTCTGTGAGCCTTATGCTAGTCATGAGAAAGAATGGACAATTACTCTAATATGAGTCATGTGGGGAAAGGTGCTTTACTGTGGTTGCTGTTCAATCACCGTGTCCGACTCTTTGTGACCCCATAGACTGCAGCACGCCAGGCTTCCCTATCCTTTGCTGTCTTCCAGAGTTTGCTCAAATTCATGTCCACTGAGTCAGTGATGTCATCCAACCATCTCATCGTCTGTTACCCTATTCTCCCCCTGCCCTCAATCTTTCCCAGCACCAAGGTTTCTTCCAATGAGCCAGCTCTTGCTGTGGTTACCTATTTCCAATCACAAAATGGCAGGATGATTTCCAGGGGGTGGGAGAAGATGAAGATATTTCTTAATTATTCATGTTTTTCTGTGGTACAGGGATTACGTATAACCTTCAACACTGTCAGTTTCAAGGTGAATTTTTTTTCATTATGATCTAGTTGTCTTGGTAGTATTTGTTGAAAAGATTGTCCTTTCCCCATTGAATTTGTTGCTGCCAATGCTGCTGGATTTTCCAGGCAAGAATACTGGACTGGGTTGTCATTTCCTTCTTTAATACTGGAGTGGACTGCCATGCCCGCTGCCAGGGAATCTTCCCAACCCAGGGATCGAACCCAGACCTCCCTCATTGCAGGCAGCTTCATCACCGTCTGAGCCACCAGAAGCCCTGTTGCTAAGACTTTCCTTTCCCCATTGAATTTGTTGCTGCCAATGCTGTGTTTCTAAAATTAAAACTTCAGTTCCTCAGTTGCATTAACCACACTTCAAGTGTTTAAGAGCCACATGTGGCTCATGGCTACCATAATGGATAACACAGAAACAGAACATTTTTATCATCACAGAAAATTTTATTGAACAATAGTGCTATAGGCTGTATAGCACAGTGTCTAATAAATATTTTGCTTTTTGTGAAAAGCAATCAAAAGCAAATAACACTATTAAAGGCATATGTGAAAAAGTTAAAACTTGATGACTGAGCACAATTTATTTTGAGGATTTTACAGTGAGGAACTCCAGGAGATAGTGAAGGACAGGGAAGCCTGGCATGCTGCAGTCAATGGGGTCACAAAGAGTCAGACATGACTGAGCCACTGAGTAGCAACAGCAATAATGAGGCATGGAGAAGGAAATGGCAACCCACTCCAGTATTCTTGCCTGGGGAATCCCATGGTCTGAAGAGCCTGGTGGGCCACATTCCATGGGGGTTGCAAAGAGCTAGACACAATTTAGTGACTAAACAACAACATAGTGAGGCAATGTTGACAAATACAAATATAAAAACACTTTTGTAAAGCATACATTAGACCAGACTAATTCAAAGGATGTTTGGGCATGTAGGATACTGAGCTCTTAGGAGCTGGCTCAGTACAAAGCCTCTGTGTTAAGTATTTTTATTTAAAATTCTCCATAATAACTAGAATTGCAGAATCTTTAATTTGGGGATGGTAGTGAAAGGAGCTGTATTGGACTAGTTATGAGCATTTCTATGCAGAGAATTAATGAAAATAGTTTAGCAATGGAAACAGACTTTATGAGACCACCAAAGCATCTATTAATATTCTTGATTTGCATATTTGAGAGAATTCATACCTACTGCTCTCTGGCACCACAATTGAACAACCTTGTAGATATTGCTAGATGTTTAAAATATGATCAGATCCTTCAGAATTTTTTTCCAGAGAGCAAGTTTAAAGGCTGTGCACTATAAAATCCAAAACACTGACAATACCAAATGCTAGGGAGGATGTGGAACAACAGGCTGCTGCTGCTGCTAAGTCACTTCAGTCATGTCCAATTCTGTGCGACCCCATAGATGGCAGCCCACTAGGCTCCTCTGTCCCTGGGATTCTCCAGGCAAGAATACTGGAGTGGGTTGCCATTTTCTTCTCCAGTGCGCGAAAGTAAAAAGTGAAAGTGAAGTCACTTAGTCGTGCCCGACTCTTAACGACCCTACGGACTCCAGCCGGGATTTTCCAGGCAAGAGTACTGGAGTGGGTTGCCAGAATGCTCATTAATATTAGCGCGTGACCCAGCAGTCACACTTCTTGGTGTATACCAAGATGAGTTGAAAACTTATGTTCATGCAGAAACCAGCACGAGTGTTTATAGCAGTTTTATTCACAACTGCAAAAATTCAAAGCGAACAAAATGCCATTTAGTAGGTGAACGGATAAGCAAACTGGTATACAATCAAATATTATTCAATGAAGAGAAATAACTATCAAGCCATGAAAAGACATTTGAAAAACTCTGCAGGTTTAAGCTTTTTGGGTTTTGGTTTTTTTTTTAATAAATATATTTAAAAATCAGATTTTAAGGTTTATTAGAAAATTCAACAGAAAGCTTTATTAATTTGAATTGAATATTGCTAAGTGAAAGAATATATATTCCAACTGCATGATATTCTGGAAAAGGTAGAACCAGACAATAAGAAAAGTAATAGTTCCGAAGGGCTGGGAAGCAAGGAGAGGGAGGCATAAATAGGTTGAACAGAGGATTTTTTAAGATTGTGAAACTTGTTCTGTGTATTATTGTCATGAGAGGCACATGACATACATTTATGACATACATGTAGGTCATACATGCATGTACATGACATACATGTTATGATAGATACATGACATGCATGACATGCCAGTACAACACAGAGTAAATCCTAATATAAACTATGTTTTAATGAATGATAGATCACTGTAAGTTCATAATTTTAACAAGGGCATACACGAATGCAAGATGTTGTAAACAGGTGAAACTGAGAGGGGGTGGAGTATATGAGAGCTTCCTGTAGCTTTCTATCGGATTTTCTAGTAAACCTAAAACTGGTCTTAAAAATCTATTTGTTAAAAGCAAAAACAAACAAAAAAAAAAAACTTAAAAGGTATCTCTGCGGAAACCTGTAGGGTTTTTCAAATTTCCCCACAGGCTCATGGTCTCAAATGAGAGGGTGCTTCCTTCTTCATAAACGCTACAAGAAAAGCTAAAACTCATTAAGCCTTTATATCATAGGTACTGCGTATAAGTACGTTACTCTGCTAATCAACAAATATTTATTCAAAGCAAAGAGAGCCAGCCTACGCGATTTAACGCGGATATCACCTACACGATTTATGTATCACCTACGCAATTCAGTTCGATCGTCATACAGTGCTATGAAGTACCACTGCCATTAACGTTTTTAAAAAACAAGCGGCAGCTCTGACAGAAGCCAGACAACTGATAGATACAACAACGGGCATTCAGTCTGAATTCCAAACCCAAAGTTCGAAACCGAACCGAATAGAATTAACCATTTCTAACTCCGTCACCCGAAACAATGAACCGGCGACAAATCTCGCGATGCTATTGAAGCTACTACTACTACTCCCGACACGCAAAGCGGTTTCTGTGCCGCAACCTGTGCCGCAGCAGGTGCGGCAGCTTGTGCCGCAGAGTCCGCGGGGTCCCGGCATACCTCGAGGCGCGAAAGGCAATCTGGGAGCTGTAGTTCTCCTGGATGCCTGGCGGTGGTGCCGGCGCGGTGGTGGCGGATCGCTCGCTTCCAGCCAGTAGGTCCTCTGAGGGCGAGCTGAGGCGGAGAAAGGGCGTGGAACTGGAACCCGGTGAGTCGGACGCGGTCTACGCGATCGAGGGAGGCGGCACCGCGGCAGAGGGCTGACTCAAATAAATGGACCGGTGCTGCAGTCCCTCCAGAGACACCGCGGTCTTAGCGTCAGCGAGAAGACGGTGAGAGGCGCCAGAACCTGGTCCTTGCACCCGTTCTCATCCTTCGCTCCAGCCGCTCTCTCCACCATGCAGTCCCGGGAAGAAGCTTCGCGCTCTCGCCGCCTCGCCAGTCCCCGCGGCGGGAAACGCCCCAAAAGGGTTCACAAACCCACGGTTTCGGCTTTTTTCACGGGCCCGGAGGAGCTGAAGGACACGGGCCATTCTGCAGCCCTGCTGGCCCAGCTCAAGTCCTTCTACGACGCGCGGCTGCTCTGCGATGTGACCATCGAGGTGGTCACCCCCGGCAGCGGGCCCGGCACGGGTCGCCTCTTCCCCTGCAACCGTAACGTGCTGGCGGCCGCGTGTCCCTACTTCAAGAGCATGTTCACCGGCGGCATGTACGAGAGCCACCAGACGAACGTGACCATGCACGACGTGGACGCCGAGTCCTTCGAGGTGCTGGTGGATTACTGCTACACCGGTCGCGTGTCCCTGAGTGAATCGAACGTGGAGCGCCTTTATGCAGCCTCCGACATGCTGCAGCTGGAGTACGTGCGGGAAGCCTGTGCCTCCTTCCTAGCCCGCCGCCTTGACCTGGCCAACTGCACAGCTATCTTCAAGTTTGCTGATGCCTTCGGCCATCGCAAGCTGCGATCACAGGCCCAGTCCTTTATAGCCCACAACTTCAAGCAGCTCAGCCAGATGAGTCCAATTCGTGAGGAGTCCCTGGCAGACCTGACCCTGGCCCAGCTGCTGACCGTCCTGCGCCTGGACAGTCTCAACATCGAGCACGAGCAGACCGTGTGTCACGTGGCGGTGCAGTGGTTGGAGGCAGCTCCCAAGGAGCGGGGTCCCAGCGCTGCAGAAGTCTTCAAGTGTGTCCGCTGGACCCACTTCTCTGACGAAGATCGGGGCTACGTGGAAGAGTTGCTGACCAACACCGTGGTGAAGAAGTACTGTCTGGACCTTGTTGAAGGGGCCCGGCAGATGCGGTATGGTGACACATTGTGCAAGTCTCTGGTGCCCAAGCCAGAGAGCAGCGGTGGC